>VXAC01002703.1:1211191-1365434 GCA_013399225.1 Rhipidura dahli | reverse complement strand
CCCCCCCCCCCCCCCCCATATAAAAAGTCTGAAGCTCCTGCAATAGCGACATACTGATATCCTTATTCAATTAGCTAAAGATTTAACAGTAATGGACTGTGGCAAGTGGATTTGAAAGTTGAAAATAAGGATTGCAAGCCCTTTCTCCCATCACCCCCAATGCAAACACTGCAGATGCCTATTTCACCCAAAGCGTCTGGCAACAAGGAGTTTGCAGTCTGCACAGTACCTCAGTGAGGCGAGCTTCGCATTCAACGCCTGTCGTCTGAAGTTCATTTCAGAGAAGTGAGAAACAGGATTTGACAGGGAAGAATGTCCTGAACTGACTATCCACTGACCAGCACTCCAGGTGGAGCTATTTTTCTCCCCCATTATTTCAAAAACAATACTCCCAGTATAAAACTCCATGTGCACACAGGCATACATAGTGTTAAGCGTACACAGATGAGAGACTCCGTGTGATGTTTTACTGGTCCATTATTTAGGCACGAAACAAGTTAACGTTAAGGTGGTCAAAAATGGTAGAAGGCAGTGTTTTACTTAAAAAGATTTTGGAAACTATTTAAAAGCTCAAAGCCTTTGAAGAAAAACAACTTGTGCAGCAGTTGCCAGGAAGCAGTGACCTAACACTGCTGTCTGCATTCCATTACAAACAGAATGGTTCTTGTCTCCCTACAGCATGCTCATGGCTCAAGAACCCAGCTGCTCACCCTTCTGCAAGCCCAGGACAGAAAGAAGTCCTCCTATCATCCCTTGTAGCCCTCGCCTGGCTCCAGCTCGCCAGAGGCACCAATGGAATTAAGAGTGGGTTGGGTTTTTGGCGGAGTTTGGTGTTTTCATGCACTGATGCATGGTTGAGCTTCCCATGATAGCGAAGGAAAATTACTCATTAATTGAAAATAGTAGCAATTATACTGAAGGTTCAGATATGGTGACACTGACCTTAAGAAAGTTATCAATCATCAAATATAGTGTAAGTTCCTAATTAAAAACCTTTACAGCAGATCTGCAATGAATCTCACACCTAACAAAGCCTTTGCCAACTTCATATTTTCACAGACTGTACAGTTACTAATGAGCTATATTCATGTCTTTTTCGTATTATTTTCCTATTGATGGGGAGCCACAGAAACACCTAGTGCTAAAACCAGGACGCATAAACAAGATTGACTAACTTTTTTACCATTCAGCTGAGCTGAAGGAAATTCCCTGATCATATTGGATTTCCTAAGGAAATCAGCCCAGAATAAACTGAATGAGGTTTTCAGACTTCCCATGGAAAGGTCAAGCATCAGCTTTAACAACCATTAGAAACCAGTTTCAATCCTCTCGGCTATCCAGATTCACTAAGCCCTTAACAGAGAAGCTGAACAGAAAACGTGGACAATAGAATTCAACTCTAAAAACGTCTTTCACATCTTGTCTCAAACTGCAGTTAACAAAGTTGCTTATTTAAACTTTCCATTGCATCTGTCAGGATGCAGAAATGGAGGCAGAAATATAAGGCTTCAAGGGTGTAGTTAAATAAATTATACTCCCCCTTAGCCCTAACATATTGTGTTTACAAATACAATAATTATGTTTCTAGCTACGTGTCAATGGAAAATATTTCCTAAGTCCTTCAAAAAGTATGCAAGCATTACAGTAAGTAGGAAATAAGTCAAAACATTTTAGTAGACCAAAAATGGGGAGGGGAAAAAAAAATTTCTGCTTTGGTCAGCAACTCGGACCACCATCAGGGGATAAATCAATTTGCAGCAGCTGTGGACAGCCATTTAAGTCTGGGGCCTGAACAGATTAATTAGGAGAAGCGATGTTAAAAGTTAAAGGGGTCAGCGTTACATTAAGCACACGAGTACTTGCTGGAGAAAACGCTTGGCTGTACATACCAAGACTCAGAAGACATTCTTCTGGTTAGCCAGGGCTACGCCAATAGCCAAGCGTTTGGCACTTGCTGCTTTCCCAGGGACAGCAGGGCAGCTCCCGCAGGCTGTCTTTAAGAGGTATATACCCATTCTTGCCCAGCCCTTGCGGTGCCGCGCCGTCCCCTCACCGCATTCAGCATTGCCCGCACAGGCGGGCGCGCAGCCGTGCACAGCGCACCTTGGGGCCGCACCGGCAAGCGAAGGCAGGCGCTTCCCACCCGGCTGAGCTTGGCAGTGGAAAACTTAGGCAGCTCTTTCGGGCAGGCTTGCTGCCGCGGGCTCAGCGGATTGCAGCCCGCTCCCAAGCTATCTGCGGGGCAGTAGCTGCCGGCTCCCGGGCGTCACGGCCGGGCGGCTGCGAAAGACGGATCTTCTCCGTGCCGTGATTTAGGGCGCGGCAGAGGTGGGAGGGGGTGACGGGCAGAGCCTGCTGCGGATCGGGAGATGGAGGGCTGCTCTCCTGGAGAAACCCGAGCGACTTGGAAGCGGCTGTTCCCCACCGCCGTGATGCCGAGGAGCCCCCGGCTGCAGCCGGGCAGGGCGGTCCCGCTGCGCCCGGCTCCGACTGCAACCTGGCGGGCAGGAGGGGGAGGCTGCTTCGGGCCCCCATACCCTCGCCCTCCCTCCTTTAAACTTATCAGTGAACTGAAGGAAGTAACATTTTAGCTCCTGGTTGGAGCATGAGCGATTTAAGAGCTGCGTCCGATTAGTTACTTTCGGTTTCTCTCTAACATCTAGGGGAGCACAGCACAGGAACGACAGATAGTTCGCTATAAATTAACTCTGCAACGGCGTCGCGGGTGCTCCTGCTAGGGTGGCAAATCCTTCCCTGCCCTAAATCAAATTTCTCAGCTTTGGCACTAACAAAAGGACTCGAACTCGGCAAAAGTCAAAGGCTCGTCTAAATGGCTGGGAATGTGGTTTTCATCCTGCCAGTAGCCCTTACCGATGGTCCGTTGCGGATTTACGGAATCGAACCCTTCAGTTCAGCCAAACGAGATGACACAGTTACATTGTATTGCAGTTTTGGAAATGAAATTCCTAACATTAGCCTGTCGTTTTAGGAAACAAGCTATTTGCAAGACCGCGGTGCAGCTAAAGGCGACGTGCACCGCCTAAAATATTTCAAAATAGTCCGAAAAGATGTTGCCAGTGCTGCATGAATCTATGTTTGCAGTGAAACAAACAAGCGAAACGAAACAATCCCATCAGAAATATTTCAGGCACTCCGACTCACACTGGCCAGCTCTAGAGCCTGGAGAGAGGGGAGGCAGGAAAGAAAAAGGCAAGTCCTAAATCCAGACAGAAATCTGACGCTTTGCTATAATATATGTCTGGAAGGGTTATTTTCTGCAAAACTGGGTTATTTAGTTTCTGAGCTCTTGAGCAGTATCCGGGGTGCTAGTTTGTAAGCTGGGGACAGTGCGTGTAAGGCTGCATGCAGCGCTAACCTGGCCCGGGCACAGCAGCAGCCCCGGTCCGCCTGGGTTAGTTACAGCCGCGGGAGCCCCTCAGAGCCCGGGGAGCCCTGCGGGAGAGGAGAAAGGGAAAGAAAAGGGGCTCGGGCTCCCCCCGCCCCGACGCGCCCTGCCCAGCCCTGCCCGCGCCCGTACTCACACTGCAGAGGACCGGAGATGCCCACCATTCGCCACGGGCTGCGAGCTGCAAATAAAAGTTCCCGTCCTGCTCGGGGGAGAGACGGCAGCCCAGGCTGCTGGAGGGGCGAGGGGGTGGGAAAGGGGAGAGCAGCGCCGCGCGGCTTCCCTTCCCAGTCCAGATGATCCACGTCCACAAAAGTCAAAACGAGCTGAGGAGAAACTCCAGCTGCTCTTCCCCCCCACCACCCTCTCTCGCTNGCCCGAGGCTGCGCCGCCGCCGCCGCTCCGCTGCGCCCGGCTCCCGCTAGCAGGCAGCGCGCGAGGCAGGCAGCATACTGCCGGCAGCCAGGCCGGCCCCGCTACCCAGGTGCAGGGGGGGAGGGCTTAAAGCAGTGGGAGGTGATAGAGGTAGGAGACATCTGTGTCGTGAAGAGGTTAGTGGGGGTCAAGTATATGTTAACAATAGGCGAGCGTGGTCCCTCTCGGGCAGCCTGCCTACTCTTTCTTTCTTTCGCTCGCTTTTACTGGGTGGACATCTAACTTGCTCCCTAATGATGCCTCCCCGGCTTTAAGAGTCCAGACTGCCCTGCAGTAACCCAAGACAAACACTTTCTCTAGCCATCTGGAGAGCTCCTGGCTGCTCTGCCTGTGTCTCATCACTGTGTGAAGAGACAGCAGTGCTAGAAATCAAGCCACTCTCAGATCTACTCTCTAATCCCCTTCTGTTAGCTGATTTCCAGTCAGACTGTTTGCTTTTGCATTAGATAATAGCCTTAGAGAAAACAATTATCATTTTCTTTTTCCCTTTGTTTTTTTCCTCTTTCTAAAGTACAGTATTGAGGAAGGCCTCCCTCTCTTATTTTAAAAGAAATTTATAGTCTTTCATGGCTTGAAGAACCCAGATGCAATTTCACACTTTCCTGGAAGGGGATTCTGGATTCTTCTGAAAGTAGCGACACGATCACAACTGCAGTGAAAATTAATTACTATCATCTACAATTAATAGAAGCATGCCACCATTTGACTTCATGTTTCATTACATAATCATTTCGGTAGGCATCCATATATTTTCTGATTCATCAGTTATTCCCTTCTACGTGTTGCACAGAATATTATTGTCAGTCCCACAATCTACAGCAAACTGGTATTTCTGCTATCATGTTGACACTATATAAAGAAGGAGTCTCCACAAAAAAAACCAAAAAAACCAAAAAAACTTCTTACATTTGCTTCAGAGTAAAAAAGTAGATTTTTTTTTCAGATTGCATATAATGGATTGGAACTGTCAGAAATGCAGAGACAATTAGTTTCATTTTTTTCCAATGTCAGATGTTAAGTAAAAGAGGGAGCATGGAATAGAACTTCTAATCAAGCTGCCTTCTTTATTCCTGTACATACACGTGCACACACGTTCACATGCACAGATACACACACTATAGGCCTGATCTTGCAAATTTACAAATGCTTAATTTTAAACACATAAATAGACCTACTGAATGTAAAGTAGCATTCTGTGTGTTTTTTATAAAGGCATACACATTTCCAAAAGGGGAGAAGCATTTTTATGTATATTTATATGCATGTTTATAGCAGTATTTGCCTTTTTTGCTGGCTTTGAAATTTTGGTTGAGTTTGAAAATATGTTTTAAATATATTTCATAATCTGGATAAAGCTACTTTTTCTGAAGATATTTAAGAATATGAAGCTTTACTGAACTGGTCAGTATCTTGTAATACACCATTGAATTTACGTTGGAGTAAATTCAGCTCCACAGATCATAAATCAGGATGTGTTTTGGTCTACTGTGATTTCAATTTACAAAGATGGTGAGCAGCCACGAATCTGGCATTGATTTCTCATTTAAAAACTATCTGTTTTACAGAGGTCTATTTCAAGGCCAAAATTATGGGGGAATCTTTTAAAAAGCATCTTCAAATATTTTAAAATAATCTAAACATAGCAAATTTTACAAGGCTTCTTTTGTCTACAGCAGATTTAGAAACTTTAGTTTGAAAATCTTTGTGGCGTGATACTTTCATTCCAACTGTTCTATGTGTAAGGTGAAAAATAAAGAAGAGGTTTGCCACTGGTATCAGAGCATGTTTTGATGACGTGTCAGGGACTGAACACTGAATCCTAATTCTCAGTTTACAGCTTTAAAAAAAAACCTGTAATGTTAGCTCTTAAGCATGTACCTTCACTCTAGAAGATCAGTCAACTTTCTAGGCATTACTGTTCAAATTAGTGGAGGAGCATCAGCTTAGATTTAGAAACTCTGGAAAATCGAGTCTGAACTATTAGCAAGTTAATACCCATGAAGTTTATAGACTTTTGTGGTCTCTTTCTATAATGAGAAAAATACATAAATCAACTATTAAACTCCTAACCCTGGCTTGTCTTGTGTGACATTTCCCAGTGTTCCCAGTAAGGACAAAACCTTCTCAGATAATGGAGTGCAGTAGAGAATGTTAAATGCCAGCTACTTCATGGCAACTGTATTTTTCTTAGACATGCTGGGAGAATTGACATGATTCCTAAATAATAAAAGATTGTAACCATCGAGTCTTATCATTTTATTGCAAAGCTGATGATTGAAGCCTGGCTCACTGCAAACTTCTCTTATCCATACCTTTTTATTTTCTTTATTTATTTCCCAGAGAAAATAGATGTGTTTTAGTGAAAAAGGAAAAATAAACACGTTCTTTTGGAAGATGAATTCATGTTTCAGGAAGGAAAAAAAAATGCAGCCTCACAGTAGACCTCACAAATACTTGGTAACTTTACACCCTGCAGATTTTTTCTGCAGACTGTAGTTGCCATGTCTGATTTGACATATGAAGGATTTACACTGTGTATCACTGTGTGACATTGTGTGAGAGAAAGGCTGGTAAAAGTATAGTTGCACATGGAAGTCAGAAATATCCTGCTAGGCTGTCCAAATCTGACTATATTTTGATTGTACAGAGACTGATCAAATGTTCAGAGCTGAAACATGGCTCAGTCTTTACTGTGAATAATTATACTATGGGCAGTCATCTGCACTGAAATTCTTGGAAGAGAACTTAAATATCAACTCACCTCATTGCTGTTTAAAAATAGAGACAAGTATGTCCCTCCTAATTGTCACTGCCTTGCAGCTTGGAATGTTACATATTGTCACATGTTCTTATCCAGAGCTCATGTTCCTGAAACACTTTTCCAGTCAAACTGTGCAGACTTTAAGTCCGTCCTTGTTTTTCAGGGATGTTTCTCTATAAACATGTCTTCCACTTCCAAAAGCTCGCTTTCACTGTCCATGAAGTGCACGAGGATCTCGCTATTTGCTTCTGCTGAAGCTGGATTGGGCCTTGGAATCCGGATCGGGGCTGTGGGTAGCTACTGCAGCATTCATTTGAGAAGCTCTCATGTGGATGGAGTGATGCCGTAAATAGTCGTGTAAAACTAAACAGTCAGATAGAAAGCTAAGCTGGATCATTGAGCTTTAATTGACAAACCTTTCCCTTAACTATATCTTTCCAATTTCCCCTCTAATTTGCAAGTATATTTTACATATTCATGTGGGCCACACTTCATTTTCCCCTCAGTCTGTTTGCACACCTTTCGTAGGTTGTGCAGTGCAGAGGATTGCAGTGGCATGGAGGCTGCTGCAGGATTACACCAAAGTTGCATACACTTTCAGAAAATTGTTGTCAGTTTAGCTGGGAGCGCAGGCTAAATCTTGCTTTGACCCCTGCACAGAAAAGCAGCAAAGACACGAGAAGTCCCGTGTGGCAGAAATGCTGCCGCCCCTCCAGGGCTCGGCGAGGGCTGGGACAGGTGAGCCGCAGGTTGCTGGGTGCGCTTTGCAGCTCCTCAGATGTGGAAAACGTGCCAGGACTCCCACTTGCAAACGTGAGCAGAAAATATGCAGTAGCAGGATAGATCCCCACCCTTTAGTATGCAAAGCATGTCCACTAGGTGATGTACATGCTGCAAGAGCTGACATATTACCTGCCTTTCTTTCTGTGCACACTATTGTTTACCCTTTGGTAGTGAGGAAAATGTACTAAGTTCTTTTCAAATTAAAAAAAAATGCGAGGCTATCTGCATTCAGGAGGTTATAAACTCCACTGATGTACATTTTGACATCTTCTTTTCTAATGGGATATATTTTAGCTCGGCTTCATGTATATTTATTCGGATATTCCTTAATTAAATTATATGCTAAGGATAATTTTCACGTTCTTGTTTGCCTTTTGGCATTGTCAGGAGTCCTAAAACCACTTTAATTTTGCAGCATTCTGAAGCACTTTGCAGAAGAATATATGAACAGTGACAGAAAAAGGGGAGATGGGTTATTTTGGAAAGATTACATAAACAAAAATAATATATTGGCAGTCATTTGTGGGAATGCCAGCTTTGTCACTCATTTTCAGTGAAATATGGCTTCTTATTAAAACCCAGATCTTTTCAAGAAAAAAAAAATTCTAATGGTTAAATAAAGCACACCAAGCAAAAACAGACAAAAAATGATTTGAAAAGTTTCTTTTTTAAAGAAGCAAAAGGCTTATCTTGTCTGAATCCATTGTCTATGTTTTAGTAATGCAAATAAATAGGTGTTGAATATTCATCAATTTAATATTTAAGTGTATTTTTAAATATAAAATATTTATTCTTACCGCTGAAATATTTTTGTCTGCGCTGAAATCAAGAGAATAGACTGTGAGGAAATAACACAAGCTTAGTGCTTCTTCTTTACCAAACTCAAAAACACCGAAATGGAAATAATAAATTTGTTTTTCATCAATGTCACCGTGCAGGAAACATTTTGCTGTTGAGGTTCCTGGAAGCAATAAGTGCTGTATTAACTGCCACGCAGCACACACACACACCCGCACACGGGATCCCTCGCCTAACAAGGGGAAACCGTTGCCCTAACACACACGCGTACGGTTCCTCAGCTCCCCACCTGCCGGGCAGCCACCTGCAATAAACAACAGGGCTCTAATATCAGACTCTAATAAAAGCAGTAGCCATGAAGCCATGTACCTAAACACCACTAGAAGTCCCTCAAAAGTTGAGCTGCAGGCTGAGGGATCCTTTCCTCCAAGGTGGAGGGGAGACCTCTCTTAGGACAACCTCTGAAGGCCAGCACGTTCCCTTTTTAAATGTTTTACTGTTTAACTAGAGACAGCAACCATCTGTAATGTACATAATGGTGCACAGCTACTATGAGGTAATGGATCCAAGGTGCGTGATCTGTTCCAGGTTTCCTTTTGTGTATACATTGTCCCTCAGTGCTACGTCTCCTAAAAAGTACAGTGACATTTTGTGTACGGAAGGCTAACAACATAACTCTCTTATCTTTTTCACTGACATGTGGACAGTACATTATTCCACTTAACATACATTGGGAATAAACTGCATTTCCCTTCTGGCTGTAACTAACCAATATACCAATCCTGCTCCTGTATTGAAAATCTGGCCCCTTCAGATTTCATAAAGAGAGGTGAAGTCCTCCCTTAGTAGATCAGATCTCCATGTCTCCAGCTGTAAATAAAAACAAACTGGTCTAAGCTGGGAACTCTATTAATATCATGACCTCAGTATGATGTAACTGAAACCGCATTTTCCACATCCCCCCTAACCACTGTTTATATTTGCATCAAACTAAGTTAAACAAAGGTAGGTTTTAAAGCTGCTGTCTTGAAAAGAAAAGAAAAAGTCTCTTCTTGAGGACAACTTTTATTGTAGTGATTGCTTTAAAATCCATGTGTCTCTATTGTAGTGATTGCTTTAAAATCCATGTGTCTCTATAACCTGAGAAACTGCTCACAGACATCCAGAAATACTCTAAAAGCCACCTAGATATGTTGGTATTCTAGTTCCCTGTATGTTGTATTCACATTGTATTGTGTATATACTCATATGTTTTAATTGTTTATATGTGAAACAAAAGCTCACTTAGATATAGTCCATGGCTTCCATAGCTAGGTTAGAACTCACAAGACAGCAATTAAAAACTCAAGTACTAATGAGGATGTAGTTCACTGCTTAAGCTGAAAAATACATATGAACATAAAGTAGATATTTTATTTTTTAAAAAGCCCTAACAGTCAAGTATCATAGTGAACAAAGATGGTATTTCAATGTTTCAAACTGCTGTGAAAAAAACTCAGCTAGATAATTGAGTCTGATATTACTACATTTGTTGGACTCTATTTAAAGCCTGGTTTATTTTTAGAAAGAAACTGATGAAATCTGGTTTTCTCAGGAATTGTTATTTGCAGATCAATAGCAACTTAAAATGTTGTCTCATATGCACATCATTACAGGGGAGATGCTTTGATACATCAGTCACTTATTATTTCTCCTTTTAGACAAACAGGAAAAGTAGAAGTAATGAAAAAATTATGTCTTACAGAAGAGAGAAGTGGTTTTTTTCCCTTTCACTGGCAAAAGCTTTCTTTTTGAAAACTTAAAAATGCAAGTTGAGAGGACATAGGAAGTAAATAAACAAACCATAATTCAGAAATATTCAGAAAGAACAAAGCACAGTGTGTGACATGCTATTTATAGAAAAATGAGGAAATAAACATAACACTTTTAACACTACACAGTGCAATGTGCAAAATTACATTTTAAAGGGAAAGTAGCAATGAGAATATCTAAGATAATCCACAAGTTGTATGGTTAAAGAGCTAAATTCGGCCACCTCTAGTTGAATTCTGGTGTATGCTCCGTCAGTTTGCTGGAACTTTTCTTGAAATTAGGTGCTGCTGCATGTGTCAAAACCTCATGTGAAGTGCCATAATAATTTACTGCCCGTCTGCAGAAACAACCTGATTCTGTCTCCCTGAAATAACTGACATGTTTGGCCACTGATTTCTTAGGAAAGGAGCTGAACTAGAGCACTCACAAACCTTATTACTAAAAATACTGTTCTTTTCAAATGATTTAGTAGTTCAAACTTCTTTTCTTCTTACATAATTAGTTTCCTTTTAACCATGGGGGGAAAAAACCCCATATTGTTTTTGATAGTTGAGTCCTACATAACAGAAACCAGGTAAGTCAAAATTTCAAAACTAGAAACTATGTTTAGTCTGCAATACATAAGCATGTTAAAATATAGAAAGGAGTACTTTCCCTGTTTTGATTTGTGTTTTTTTCCCTGCTAGCAATGACACAGCTTATAAACTGTGCCTCTAAATCATCCAAGAGACCCAAGAAACTGAGTTCAGAGCCGCTTTCACCATCTATAGGATGTGGTGCTGCAAAAGGTCCAGCTTACAGCAGCCCCTGCCACTTTCTAAGCATCTTAACAAGAAAATAAGCTTTTTGAGAGGTGTCATGTCAGAAAGGAGCACTTCTGATTAAATATCTTAATTTCTGATGTCACTGTGGTGTCTGATAGTTGGGAGAAGGGTATTGATATCTGTGTTGTACAGAGTTGTGTAAGTGGTGGCTAGCTCTTGGTCTCAAGGCTGTGACATCTTCCCTGGGTGAGGAGCCATAGGAAGTACTTACAGTTGGTTCTGTTCTTCAGCTCTAATGTAGCAAATCTGCAAGGAAAATTTAAAAAAAAAAAAGTTTCAATTTTTAAATTAGAGCTAATATTTTCTATTCCTTATTTGATGACATGGCATGAGCTTCCACTCCGTCCTTTTAAAATTTCTGTGGTTTGTATAATGAAAAGGGTTTTATACTGACCAGATCACTGTGAAATCACTGTGAGAAGGTGAATATTTCCCTCTTGTCACAGTGAGTAATTATTCAAACTTTATTTAATAAAAGCCTATTTTTCTTCTTAACATTTTTGCCTGGAAGCTTCACAGTTTGGTTTGTTTCTGTTCTTGTATAGTTTTGAGGAAACAGCATACATCTCCCCAGGCCCTCCCTTTACCTTCTCAATCCATAAACACTCTTCTAGTGAAATTTGCTACATGACAGCAAATTGCAGTTCCTGATGAACTATAGGCTTCAGTGATTTCAACATGAAGTCAGCTTCTCTGTTTTCTGTGACTTCTGTGAAATTGATTCCTTCAGATTTACTAGTTCAAATCTAGATATTTTTGTTTATTAAATTTAACATTCTCCACAAATTTTCTCCTTAGTCACTCAATCAGCATTTCAGAGGTCAGTAACAGGCAGTGAAAAAAACTGAGGGAGTCTAATAGCCCATTCAGATATGTCAGAACAAGGTTTCCTAATGAGTCTGCATAAACTTTGGGATTCATTCCAATAGCTAAAGAAGAAATTTTGAGGATTCCTAGAGTTAGCATCTGTTCATCTGAAGGCCTTTAAGCAAAGCCATAAAAAATGGCAGATTTTCATCAGGTTGGTTGTTGTGTATTGGGGGTTATTCCACATCAAAAAAGCTATTGAATTAGGCCTCACAGGCTTTGTATAGTTCACAGAGCATATAGCTCATATATTTATATATATGTATGCATGCACATATATGATCATATCTTTATATATTGCTATAGATAAACTTTTCAGTGTTTTACTTCTGTGTGGAATGAGTGAGAAGCAGGATAGCCACACATCTTAAAATAAAAAAAAAAAACCTAGAAACTAAAAACGAGAAACCTCAAACAAACAACCAGACATTTTTCTACTTCAGAAGCTACTTTCACTATTATTTCCTAAAGTCTCCCGTTGAATGTTGAGTCTGCCATTGTGTATGAGATTTCTCAGATTTTTTTTTCTCCTAGATATCACAAGATTTCTGATTTTATCCTAAGGTTTTAGAGCTACCTACCTGGAACTTTCGTACCTATATGCTGCTCTTCAACTTAGTAAATATCAGGGTCACTTATGTTTCTTTTGTAATAACTTCATTTCTAAAGGGCAAACTACAATTCTTAGAAAAGAGATACAGGAAGCCTAAAGAGTTGTTAATTACAGGCAAATAGTCTTGGACTTTGTCTGTCTCTGCCTGCCGAAGCCATGGATGACCACAGATAAATGAGCTAGCAGGGTTAGATCACTAAACCTCTGTAGCAGTAGTGCAAAAGCCACATGTGATTAGTTTAACACATCTGGATTCTGCAGTGATGCCAGTGCATCGAAAGGACAGCAATTTGCACTTTGGCTTTGATGACTGCTTCTACTGACAAGAGTGATCTCCCTAAGTTTCCAGATGAGCTTAATGTAAACAGATTTTGCAGCAGGGGAATTAGTATTTCAAATGAGTGAGTGATCTCTATAGTCTAAGGAGTACCCTATTAATAACATGGGAATCGTGGGGCTGTCATTAGACATTATCAAGACCAAGAACATGCTATATCATTCTTTTTGTGCCCATATGGTTGCCCAATATTCTCTCTCTATTGGATTGTGCTTGGTTTTGGCATCTGAAAGCTATCTGGAACAATGAGCTACAGGTTTCCAATCATGTCCGTGTAATTGGAGTAGCACCATACCAGGACCATAGCTGCTGGCATCTGCTGAAACAGCTGTAGACTGAGAAATATTATAAAATGCCAGAACTGGGAATGTAGTCAATAGAGTCTTTAAACACTCAAAAGCACACTCCTCTTCTTCATCCTGTTTATTTTCATTGTCTGTTCTAAGCAGTTAATAAAAAGGATTGGCCTTTTTAATAAGAGTTTAAGTATGAATTTGCTTCAAATTTTATCATGCTGATGAACCACACTAGTTCTGATATATTTTTATATGGTGGTATTTCAAATGTAGTCTTGATTTTTTTTTCTACCTCCATTTTACTTCATGTCTGTCAAATATCCTGACTGCTGTAGCCTGTATTTCCTGCTGGTTTTGTCCAGCAGCTTACATGACCTTCACAACTTATGTTAACTTTAATGTTGCAATGTTTCTCAAACTCCCAATAACCTATTACTATAATTATATAGTAAAGAGCCCTTTAGGGCTCATAGGAAGTCATTTGGAATAATTCTGAGATATCTGTGGTGCCAGTCTGATGATCAAAGCAGTATTTCTGAATGATGTCACTGTTTCAGCACTGCCATGATGAAGTAGACCTTGTCTGAGTTTCTACCTGCATCTTGTAAGATCGTTGGCAGATGGTTGGTTGTGGATCATCTTTCTGCTGACAAGAAAAGAGTAAGACCATTTAAGTGAGGTATTTTCACCACAAATGATGTCAAAAAAAAAAAAAGAGTTCAGGTCTGAGTTCTAATCTGTAGCTCATCCTAAAATGATTTCTTTTAAATTGTGGAAAATACAACTTTGCACAATACTTGGCATGAGATAAACATAGACCACTTCAGTTAGGTTAAACAATTTTTCCTGAATTCAACACATTTCACCAAGCTGGCCTTATCTCCTCTGTTCACTGTACAAAACCTCTTTGAAAGATTTACCTGTAGTGACATTTTTAGAAGGGAAAAATCGTCTTTGCCTGAATAACTTCAGCAGATGTTGATTCAGTGTGTGGTATGTCTCCATCCAACTGAGCTTTTGACCACTGCTGTGGGGCTCTCCAGTGTAGCCTTAGATATTTAGACTTATGTGGAAAGAAAAGTCAAACAAAAAAACTAAGAGAGAGGATTTATTTTTCATTGTTCTTAATGAAGACCTAAGGAATATTTTCCAGATTGCTTCCACATTTCTCCTGGGCTATGCTGTAAATAATTTCAAATTGCTCATATCCCAGACCTATCTCACCTTTTTTGCTGCTTAAAGCCAAAGAGTCCAACTGAGACTCTCAGGACCAACCTGATCCCTTATCACCAAAGCAAAGTGGCATCTACAGTCAGTGTCCTCAGGGAAGTCAGAGCAAGGAAGCCAAAACTGGGCTTAGCAGCATTGGCTTCTTTGGATTTCATCTGCTTACTTGTCCTCAGTTACTTCATACTGGTGACTGAGGTTCCTAATCCACAGTGAAGGCAAAGCACACCTTAAAATAAGGAGGTTCCTGAGAGCATTCAGTCCTGCACACTCGCAGCAGGTGAGAGCTGTCATCTTCCTTCATCTGTGTGGACACACAGTCACCCTGTGATCTCTGGTTTGTCTATGTGTTGGTTCTGTCCCATTTCCTTGATAGGGAGTGATCAAGCTTGCCTTCCTTCCTTCCTTCCTTCCTTCCTTCCTTCCTTCCTTCCTTCCTTCCTTCCTTNAGCCGCTCGCAGGCGCTCTGAGCCCTCAAAAGCTGGCACGCCAAGACGGGCGACTTTCCCCCCCTGCCGGCTCCGTGCCTGAGCGCTCGTCGGCGAGCCCTTCCCCCCGCGCTTCCCCAGCTGCAGCCCGCCCTGCCACCATCCCGCCTCCCCCAGCTGCAGCCCGTCGCTGCCGGAGAGGGAAGGAGGGAGTTCCCGCCGCCTCCGCGCTCAAACAGACGGCAGCGTCAGCTCTCTAAGCCCGGCTCCCAGCTCTCAAAAGCCTGCCGTGCCCATGCCCCGGCTGCGGCCTTGCTTTCTGCATCCCTCCCTTCCTCCCTCCCTCCCTCCCTCCCTCTCTCTCTCTTCCCCTTCTTAGAGAAGCTTTCATTTTTCATAAGTTATTATTGCTGTGCCACTTACCTTACATTTTTTTAAATATACCTTGGCTTTTAACTGTAAGATTTCTCTGAGTAGTATTTGTCAGTTCTTTGCAATTCTACATATCAGGCACTCTCTGATGTGTTCATTCTTGTTGGTATCAAAGCCACAAGGCTCTCTGTATTCATTTTGAGTCTATCTAAAGACTTAAATCACTTCAGAATGTGCTTATCAAACATGTTAAGGGCAACATCTTAGCATCACCCTCTTTTAAAAAGACAGATGATTTATAAATAATTTCTGCTTGACTTCACATTGGATAAATTGATTTGGTAACGTGTACCTCACCACTCTTCATGCTAAAATGTATTTCATCACTCCTTGTACTAAGTTTTCTGTACTATTAATTTCACATATGCCATTTGATTACATTCATGTCTGGAAATACAGAGAGCATTGTATTTTGTTAAATAATAAATTTTTGATAGGGTGTCACAAAACAGTACAAAAAAAGGGGAAATAGCCACTCTGTTCCACAGGTGTGAGGCCAGTGGCTATGATGGGGACACTGTTTGGTGTGCCATGGATGTATTTCTTAAAAAATCTATCATGTGGTTTACATCTCGTCCTATAATCATATTCATACTTCTGGCCTTGTGAATTAGGAAATTAAACTTGCTTCATTGTATTTGCAAGTTCTTCTCCATATTACCAAGCACTTATATTTCCTATGAGGACCAGAGTAACAGAGAATACAAGATTTGGAGGAATAAAAGAAGCGACTCCTGTCAGTCATCAAAGTCATAGTTGTATTTTAATCAGGAATATAAAATCTGCTCCAGTTTATATGCCAACATATTGGTTAGAGACTGTACTAAATTCTCAGTGTCAAGGTCATCGGGATGTCAGAAAAAACCTATGTGCCAAAAACCTTTATTTCCTATGTCAGCCAGGAATACTCAGTAGTGACCCCATTGCTCTCACAGAAATGTCCTCCCAAAGCACACTCTAGTGTGAATCCACTCAGAGCAGGTGGGGCTTTGCAGCTCTGCAGTCCACAGTCAGATGGGATGGAGCTCAGTGCCATTGCTACCACTGCTGGTCAGGAGATCCTGCTCCTTTATAGGATTTACAGCTTCATATAGGCTCAAAAAGACCACTGCTACCTCTGCTCTGCACTGGTGGTATTCTTGGCTTTGTGGGCCCTCACTCCACCAATTTTGATAAGGCTGCCCTCAGTTCATCCCACAGTAGTCCTGGTTCCCTGATGAGAGCCAGACTTCCTGATGAGAGCCAGACTTCAGCATCCCAGCAAAGCCAACTTGTCAAAGCAAGATTTACACCACCCAGAGCACTCACCATTCAGCAGCACCTGCAGTCACACAGAAATAGGCTGCTGATAGCAACATAGGATCAGATGTGCATGTTGAAGTATAACCCAATTACAAAAAAAAAAAAAAAACAAAAAAAAACCCCAACACTTCAGAGAAAGCAACAGTAAATGCATGTACAAAAATAACAAGAAGGCAAGGAACAATGTCCAGAGTGGGTCTTCTGGTTCTTCCCAGTAGAGGGAGTTGGGAGTTCCCTTCATTTCCCTCTATCGTTTCCTCTACTCATGTTGTGTAAGCATGGAACTTAAAATTACAACGAGAGAGAAAAAACACTCTGTCACCTCTTTTATTTCTGTACGCATTTGCTTCCTACGCAGGGTGGGTCATTCTTCCAGACTAACTCAATGCCTTTCTTGGAAAACTGGTTTCACTATTTGGATATCATTATGCAACATTATAGGATGGTTATCTGTAGCAAAAATACCACAGATCATTTCAGAGGTTACTCACACTATCAAATATACTATTTTGAGTGGTGTGCTTTTTTCAACCACTCAGCAGAATTGGCAAACATAGTTTCTTTAAAAAGGATTCAAGAACAGATCTGGTTTTGTGGCAACTGTAGTTCTTGGTAAGGAGCAAAATACGGGAATATGATTCACAGACTTTCAGGTAAGAGCAAAGTGTTCTTAATGGTACCATGTCATAAAGTGCATGATCATGGCATTTAACACTATAAATATTTTCTCAGATTCTCTAGTGATTATCATAGTTCTCTGCTCTTACCTAGTGGTTTTCACCAGTCTTCTTCATATCAAATAAAAAGAACCAAGTGAGAAAACAACAGCACAGTGTGAACAAGAGCCGCAACACCCAGGAGGTCACTGGCACGGGATCAGCCTCTGACCAGTGCAGTGCTCTCAGCCCCAGGCAGCATAGCTGGCCTCCCACCCCATCCCCACCCAACAAATGCAGTCTAATGATAGCTCCCAAGGAGGAGGAATCCCGTTCTTCTCTCAGTGACAGACTTTAATAGTCACAAGCTACCAGCTCTTCTTCCCAATGAAAGAAGATCTCAGCAAAGTTACATACCTTCTGTAACTCCCAGTAAACCAAAACCTACTCTGCAACACGTGTGCCAGTTCATCATTGTAAGGAAAGGGCATCAACAAGAGCCATAAACCCAAAGGGATCACTGACAGCCGTGTGGACGCACACTTTCCTTCAGATGGAGTCTGTCCTACTGTAAAATGACCAACATTGGGAAACCTCTCCAAACCTCTTCATAAGCTCAGAAACTGCAACATCACAGAAATTAAAATAGTCTCATGCACTAGGCAGAAATGGTTTCTTTCCATGGTATTAATCAGTCAGCCTTAAAGAATTTTAAAATGAACCTATTATTAATTTGGGCTGTGGTAAATTTTAGAGTAATGCTAATTGCTTAATATTAAAAGCCAAGGAAAGTACAGTGGTTCACATTGCTAGGCTTGGCTTTTTTTCCACCAAGAAAAAATACTATGCTGTCTTCTATTTTTATCAACTCCCTTCTGAAGTTTTTATTAACCTAGGACACAAAGGTCCATCATAGAGTGCTCTGTAGCTGTTAGTATAAAAGCATGTTGAATGTGGTCTGACACAAATACTGAAGCTTGTTACCATTAGAAGTCCCAGCTCTTTAGGCTCAAAAAGGAAAAGCAGTATTCCTTAGAAGGGTACTATCCCAACCTGTACCTAGGCTCTATTATACACATACAACATGGCAGCACAGCATCCTACTGCTTTTTTGATTTCTCCCTTGGTATTTTGCTCTCAGAAACACTACACGAGCACAGATGGATAGTCTGGGCCTGACATGCAAAATGGTAAGTACCTTTCTACATTCCCAGATTAGCTACATTTGATGAGGTTTAAGTTGGTCTTGGACTACTGATGGCCTGCCCTTAATTTCTCCTGATTTTTTTTTTTTTTTTTTTTTGCCTATTACACAGTTAATATAGTACAAAGACAAACACCAAAAAAAAATTCGCCAAACCACATTCCATACAACTCCTACGTGTTGCTCTGGTCAGGGTCTGGCAGGTTCAAAAAACAGTCAGAGCTTGACAATGAGGGAATTTTTGGCTGCTTCAGCACATGCCTGCTCTGATAGTGGTGTCACAGGTGCCTTGCATGTCTAACATTCTCCAAGCAAGCCCAGTACAGTCTAACCTTGCCAGTTAGTGCGTAACCTGTCACATGGTTTTGTGGCACCAAATTTTGTATCACTTTCAATTTGGGTTTCTCTGGCTTTTTCCCCTTGACTGCCACTGGTTTCTTGATAATGCATCTCTTTCCTTGATGTGTTTTCTTCCCTGCAGTTTCATTTCATGGCACTGTTTTGAAACAGATGCTCTGGCTACTTGCACAGTCAGTCCTGCCAGGTTCATGATTCTTCCTTGCTGTTTTTGACTGTAACCCTCAATTTACTAAGGCCTAATTGTAAGAGATAATGAGAAAAAAGACCAAGTAGGCAAAACATAAAATGTAATTTAAGACTTTCAAGCATACATTTTGTACAGAATATTTGATTTTTCAGTAATAAGAATTTCTGGTTCCATGCTTTTTATTCTGGATGTAATGAAAACATGTTCTTTATGTAACTTAGTTGAAGTAAAATGAGTTATCAAGTAAGACAGAACCTCTGGGAAGGGAATTGGAAAATAATCTTTTGTTCCTCATCTTCCCCTTGCTAGAGTGTTTTATTTATTTCAGTAGGATCATCGTGATTGTTTAAAGCTATGTAAAGTAGTTTTAAAGGTACATAAATCTGTGTTCAAAAATATTAACAGCTTGCTTGCTTTGTGTATAAAATTTATACATAATATATTAATATTACTTCAGTGAGCCCTCCTTAGTTAGGATCTCTGAGTACCCAGATATTAATGAGGTATCACAGTATGTCATAGGTATCTAATATT
This sequence comes from Rhipidura dahli, assembly GCA_013399225.1. Lineage (NCBI taxonomy): Eukaryota > Metazoa > Chordata > Aves > Passeriformes > Rhipiduridae > Rhipidura > Rhipidura dahli. The sequence goes on along the minus strand of VXAC01002703.1, from coordinate 1,346,172 downwards.
AGGCTTCTAGTTTTGACATATCAATATCAACGTTAATTTTTAATTCATATGAAAATTTCCCATAAAAACCACAGAAAACCAAGAAGTTATCTATGGCAATTTAATGTTTGAAAGTCCTTGGATTTCAGCATTTGTTACTCACTTTTTTTTACTGGGAGATTCCAGTGCATTTGGAGGTAAAATGAGATATGGATTCCTAAAAGTGTAGGGGATTAGCAAGCTTTTAGCAAAAACTGTCCACTTCATGTTTCTTCTTCTGTGATTTCCCTCTGTCTTCTAAGGAGAAGAAATTAGCTCTCTACCCAACATTTCAGTCAGTAATTTCCAGGAAAACAGAAGGTTATGCCAAAGAACATCTTTGCTCAACAGTTTGCACAGGCCATTGGAATTTATGGCCCTTAATGTTAAAGACTGTTCATTGAGTGTAAGGCTGTTTATTGGTCATAAGGCCACTCCGTGGTCATAAGGCCTTTACATACAGAGGCATGAGCTTGCTTCTGTCAATTTAATACAGAGAAGGTGCACTTAACTTTGATGATTAGAGATAACATTACCAAAAGTCTCAAACAAAGAAATAAACCATGTATTAATTACCGTGGAATTACCTTTCACCACAATATTTGTGCTAATACAGCATAGGGAGACAGACTTATTTTTTAAGTGAGAATTCCAAAGTTTAAGGTAGGAAGAAGGCACAAATTGGTTCTATTGGTTTTAAGCTATTGAGGTCCAAATCTGAGTATTGTTGGGAATTTTTGTTGAGACAAAATGGTTGATGCGGTGAAATAAAACCACAGATAGCACCCAAGTTCACATATTATTCAAAAATTCCTGCACAAATATAAATTTTTAAGATTATGCTGTCTGATAGGAAAAGTCCTGTGAAATAAGAAAATATATATATTTGTGAAATGTCATTTGTAACCCTTAGGATGTCAAACTCCTGTAGGTTTCATTAAGGTGGGTCAATTTTTCAGCAAGTCTGGAGAGATTTAAGACTGCGAGAGTTTCATACTATAAGGTTATGTATGTTCTAATAATTCAAGTGAGATGGATCCTTAAAACAGGTTGGATGGCTTCGACCTCTAAGAAAGTTGTTCTTTTTTTCACTGAGTTTTGGATTTCATTCACAGCTGAAACTCATGGCAAAACTCCAGGTCCCGCTTTGTGTTTTCTTGACCTTGGGCCTGTTGTGTTAATATGTCATGTGACAGAGCAGTCTGAATGGGTAAACCTCTCAGACTCCTACCCCATTTCTTGAGTCCCAAGTACGTCATTCAGGAGTCCAAGTTACAAGGAAGAGAATTACCACCCACCCATCCCAAAGTGAGATTAGGGAAGCCCTTTTTCGGTGGCCGATACCTTGGACAGGCTATGCTGTATTTAGGAACACTGCACAAAAAGTGACTCCAACAAATGGAAGGATCCAAGCTGAAGACAACAAATCTGTATGCATGAAAAAGAAATGAAAATTTTACACAAAGACTTGGTGAGTATAACTGCAGTGTTTTGCTTAACTTTACTGTAAAACACATATTCCTGTGAGAGGAAACAGACTTAAAAGCTTCTTCATGGTGCAGACTACAGAATCAACAGCTGTGCCTGAGCTACCCCCAAGCACCATTCCTCTGCATCTCAGGTGGATTGGTTGATGGTAGGGCTACAAGCCAGACAGAAGAACTGCAAGTGAACTTGGACGGTGGTGAATGCTTCACTATGAACAGGTCACAGTTTGTCACATTATTCATGCCATTCAGAGTCATTGCAATTTTATAACAGACTATATTTTACTTTGAAATCTTAAACAATAGAAAATGTCAGATTCAGTTATGTGCTCTCAGATTCGAGTTGTAAATGGCCTTTTATAACCACAGACACACTATTTTGATAGAGTCTGTAAAACGCACATGCAATATGAAATATGAAGAGAGCAAAACATAAATGTCACACAGTTATACTCTGCACTCTTGCTGAAATTACAGCTTTTCACAGAACATCTACCATCAAACATCTAAAGATTTCTTTGGAGTCTCACAAAGGGTTAAGGCAGCTTGTTTGGCATTAGATATTTGTATAATGAGCTTTTACTGAAGTAATTAAAATTTGTTTATAATTAATACAGATGAATTGGTTTCTGCACAATAATAGTTAGGAGATTAACAAAGGCCACATTTTGGCAACAGGACTACATTCTTTTCCAAGTGCTGTGGGACTTTATCCAATGAATGTCTGTCCAATCCGGCTGATTCTTCAGAGATGCCATATGGCACTGCTATGCATTACAATTTTTTTTTCTAAAAGGCAGCCATATGACATAACTGATCTTCAAAACGTTGTCAGAAGGCATTACCTAGGTAGGCTGCGAGCTGCTTTCCAAAAACTTAGCAAGCACAGGGGCTATTAATTATGAGCAAAAGAAATGTGCACACACATGCTGGAAAGTTGGCATCCTTTCCTCTCTAGTCACAGGTGAGCATCTCTTTAACTGCTCAAGCTAGGAAAGTGAAGATGGATTTATCTTTTTTTAACTTTACACATCTTCTAAAATTTTAATGCAGCAATTTCACAATCAACTTATCTCAGAAGTGTCAGCACGTCTGACCCCCAGTGCCCATGAACATCTTATTTTACCAGCAGCATGTGTTCTTATACTAAGTCCGCTGCTTTCACTGGCATGTTTTCTTAGATCAAAGAAATTGTTGCCTTTCCACACCCTCACATATGCCCTCTCAAATCAAGATGATCCAAACCATCCTTGAAGTCAGTCATGTTATTTGTTTTATACATATATATATTTTTTTTTACAAATTTTTTTTTCACAAATTTTTCAAATGTTATATCATTTGCCTTCCTGGAAAAGGGACTAAAGGCCCCCATGTCTTTTATATTGTTGTGTGACTGTTGTTATGAATGACAAAAGCTAAAGACTTTGATTTTGGTCCTTCTTGCAATATGTGAACTGCAGTATCACCAGGCGTGGTTCGTGTTCTTTTCTAGTCTCTTTATTATTCCAAGAGGCATAGCCACGCTCATTCTCCTCTGCAAAAGCTCTCGAGCACTTCAGCTCATTCGCCTAAAACCTACACGGGGGACCTTTGTGGTCATTCTCAGTTCAGAAAATTTTTACAAACCTGGGAACATTCTATGGGTTTGTCTGTAGTGTGACCCTCTTGTGACACCTCTTCCAGTCTGCTTTCCCATGTAGACAAGCTTTTTCCCTAAAGAGGGAATAATTTTTCATGTAATTACTTAGGAGCTGGAATTGCATCTGGGCATCTCTTATCCATGTGTGCAGTCACCCTCTTCTGGTCATTAAGACATTTGGGCATGGCTGCAGTTCAGTTTTCTGTGTGATTTTCTGGTATTTCTCAAATATGTAGAATGATCTGTCACACTGAATTACTCTGGTAGTAGTACACACATTGTATCACTGTTGTCCCTGCTCCCACATGACAGCTGCTTAGCATGGAGATATTTTAGTGCATGTACTCTGAACACCAATTATAGATCCTATATATTTGGAATAAAATTAAATTATTGTTGTTTTTCTCTCATACTTTCATTCTCTTCAGGTATTGTGTAGCCATGTAGACTAGTATGTTATTCTTCTGGTGATTAGCAAAAAGAGGCTCCTGCAAGGATATCAAAAAGTTATGAAAGGGATTGCAGAGCTCAGGCATGATCTTGAAAACTGGATGCTAATGTCAAAAATCACACACAGAACTTGTTTTGAGGTGCCTTAGAGTTGCACATCAGTCAGTGGCAAAGGGTTGATGTGGTTGCTGTAGCACATCTGGTGACAGAAGTATTGAGTGCTGGAGTGTTCTTTTCCAACAGCTTCCTGAAGCAGTGAATGTCTCACTTGAAAACTACTCATGTTGCTACAGCTATCTGAGAGCTTGATATTTCTCATAGCTCAGTATGTAAGGGAGGAGTTCAATGCCAGTAGAACAGTTTGTGACACTAAGGTAAAGGATTTAGCAAGATAATGCTGAACCAAAAGGTAGGAAACCACACAGAAGGCTTTGAATGACATTTCATGATTTGGTTTCCTAAAATGTTCCTAAAAGTGGCAATTCATGAGTTATCTATGTCTCATTTTGCTCTTCACACCACATTTGTGAATTCATAAATGGAAAGAGTTGCTTCTTAGCAGTGTTTGAAAGCCAGGATAATGATTGCCTGGAGAGACCAATCATATTGATAGGAACTGCTGTAAAGTTCATCACTTTTAATTTACTGGATATTTTCTGCACTAAGAAATGAAAACTTTTTTTCCCCTGGTCCATATGTGTGTTGCTCTTCACTCAACCTTTGTGGAAGATGTGTTCTTCTTAGAGATGATTTTCCTGGTCACCTCAATGGGACACCAAACCCCTGAAATATCTGTAAAATAACGTAACGTACACTTAGAGGACTGGTGGAGAAAGAGTGACTTTTAACCTGAATTTGCTACCCTGAAAGAAGATGCCTGTTCAAGTCAGTTACCAGTTAGAAACATGGAATAAGGCATTTGCCAGCCTTCAGGTTGGAAGCTGGTGAAATCTCTAAGCACTACATTTTAATGTGTTTCTCAGAATTGCAGCACATTAAAATAATGTGCACTTGTCATAATCCATGCACCTATTAATGCTTCTTGTGTGTGTTTTAGTGTGATGTTAATGTGTGTGCATCCAAAGAGTCTATGTTTGGACTTCAATTCCATGATTGCTGAGGTCCAGGGAAAGCTGTGGGTTTAATGAAAGGGTTCATGAAAATAAGAGCAGAGTAGGTGGGCATTCCTATTGATCAATAAATATTCAATAAATAATGAGTGCACACATAATTCAGAAGTTCTGAAGTATAAGAAAAACAAAAGTGTTTTTCTGAAAAAGCAGAACTGTCAAAGTTAAAAACATGCCTGTGTTCTCTACACAATGGCTGCTGGTAAAATGGTGTATCTTTTGCTAGTATTAGAATTGAGAATTTTCATTCTTATTTTGTGACACAACCTCCTTACAAAGGAATTTCTCTAGGGGTGATGCAGCAAACTGTGCTTTAAAGATTGCATATGCTTCAGAGACAAAAGCCTGACGGGGACATGCAGATGACAGGAGAGCCAGAGATGAGAGAGCCAACAGCTGCCATGTTCTCCAGACTCTGTGGTCATCCAGCCCAGCCACTGTGCCTGGGAGAAGAATAGACTGCTTTGTTGTGTTGTCTTGTTTGCTCCTTATTCTGCTTCATGAGCCCTGCTTAAGTGTTTTTTTCTGAATCAGGTTACATCATGACTTTTAAACAGGGAGTTGTTATAGCACACACACACAAAAATATTGACTGTAACAGCTGTTTCATAAGTGTTAAAAGTTTACCATGAAAGCATGAATTAAGGCAGATTTATGAATATGTTATTTTTAACATTTCTTTGGGATAAAAACATATTTAGAATATGTGAAGCAAAACCCCTTATGTAAAGTAGTTATTTGACATGTAGAAGACACACTCTCCAAAGTTTAAGGACTTGTTATTTTTCATAATACAAAAAGCAATTAGAATACATTATGAACTAATGTCAAACTATATCCTTGAGCTGAAGAGATGCTGATTTATAGAAATTTTAAATATGTCTTGAACAGATAAACTTTCCATTTATTTATACAATTGAAAGATATCTAAAACAACCAAGCCAAATCATTCTTAACTTCAATTTTTTTTAATTTTTTTTCCCTGGTGCCAGGTTTCATCTTGGAGGGAACTTTTCTAGCTGATTTAAAACACCGTAAAAGAGGATTTATAATGGAAAGCTCTACCCTTGCTGTAACAGCATTAGCAGGTATCAGCCTCTAACAAAAGTCCACAGACTGCCATGATGTACTGTAGGTGATGTGAATAGAATGCCATTATTTGAAGTGAGAGGAAATGAAATTCAATTCATCCACCTTAATAGAATAGTCTTATATTTAAGAGATAATGTCAGCAGAATAGAACATTGTCACAGGAAAATTAACTGCTGCTGCTGCTGCTGCTACATGAACACCAGGGCAGAGCTGAGGTACTTAAATATGGAGCTAAGCTGATGGTTACTTTTGAAATAGGAAATCCTGATCCTGTGACAATGTTCTGCTATACAGATGTCTTGTTTATCCTGAAGCAGAGTAGAACCACAGGATCAGGGATGCTTCTTTCCTTCAGGGGCAAGTTTGTAGGGCTTCCCTCCACCCCTCCCATTCCAGCTGTTTGCTCTCACTCCAGCTGCAATGTGATCTCCTTTCTTGGCAGCCGTTTGGTGGAGATCAGTGCATTGATCTGTGTTGAAAAGTGCCTCCATCCTAAATATGGGGGTTTTAAAAAAAAAAAAAAAGATTTTATGTTGTAAATCTCCAGGTCTGCTTTCTTCCCAAAAAACACAACAGCCAAGGTAGCCCACTGTGAGATGAGGAAATGCATCCAGCAGGGACACAAAAGCCTTCAGCCATTAGCATTGTCTCCAAAGTCAGCAGTGATGAAGTGACAGCCCCACTGAGAGATGCAGACAGGATCACCCGCCTGGCAGTGTCTGTGGTGGCAATGACACTTTCTTCAGTTGCTGACCTCTTGTTTCTGTTTGCACACACCAGAAATCTGAAAGGCAATGCTGGAAGAAGTCCAAGGTGTGTTTCCTCAGCTCTTCTTCATATGAGAATCGAGCACTGAAGCCAGGTGCAAAACTTTTCAGCCAGGTGTTGAATTCTGTCTTGGGACATTTAATCACAGTCTGAACAGCACAGGGATTTGGAGGCACAGAAGCAGTGTCAGTGTGATTCCAATTCTTCCGCTGGTTGCCACCGTGCTGTCCCTGTGGAGGATGGAGAAAGATGCTGTGGGCACTCATACATGTTGGAGAGGGGGCAGAGGTTTTCCATTCCTGCCTTCCCTGACCCTCACAAGGTTCTGCTCCTCACAAGAGTCTTTTCAGTTTTATGGATACTGGCCATAGAGGGAAGCAAAGCTTTTTTTACCTTGGCATTTCATGTATTTAATATACTGTGTATAAATAAATCATCAAATTGTTTCAAATGGTGTGTTCTCTCATAATTCAAACCCCTTTTGCACTACATTCATCAACATGGGTCTGAATCTTTCCCAGTGCACAGAATGGTGAACAATTCCCCTGAAATAAATGAGTCTCACCCTGTGTAGAATGGCAAAATTCAGCCGATGACGATTAACCTGAATGAAGACAGTTTTATATTATAGATCCCATTTATTTTAAGACCCAAAAAGACCAATCATGATAATCTAATCTAGTTTCTTGCATTACATATGTACCAGAACTTCACTAAATAATTGCTGCTTGTATAATTCAGTAACTTGTAGTTGAGCCAAACTACTTTATTTCTCTTAAGATGTGCAGACCAGGTTCCATGTGATGAAGACTTGACACATACCTGAACAATTTCTGCCAATATTCAATTAAACTCAAGTAAAATTGAACTCAAGCAAAGTGATTATTTCTAACATGATATATAAGTGTTCCTGATTTTACCTTCAGCATTATGGGCTCTGACAAAAATTACTTCTGTCTGTAATAATAAAAAGTTTGAATATGAACTACATACATTTTAGAGAAAGCTTTATTAACCTAAACTAAGACACAGTTATTGAATATAAAATGCTTCAGCATGCCATGTTTCCTCTGCCATGTTGCTAGCAATTAATTAAACTTTTTTTAATATTTAGTTACCAATGAACAAAGAGCTTTATATATCTTGATAACTACAGCAATTTATAAACATTTCAAATAGCCTGTTATTGTTTTATTTTCCCTGATACCTAGCACTGTTTTCAAATATTCCCTGATTCAGATAGGGTAAATTGTGAAAGACAGTAATGGAGGCATCACATAAAACAGCAAGTTAAAAGCAAAAAAAAAAAAAAAAATTAACAGCGTTTTTCATTCAATATCATAGAATTCCAGATCACAGAATGAATGAGAAAACATCACATTCATCCATGTCTGATGTATTAAAAACTAATCATAAAATATTGAATTAAAGTACCATACCTGCATCTCAAAATGCCCTTGAGGTACAGATATTTAGAGGCCAGGAACATATCCTAAGAAGACATCACTGCATTTGCCATGTTTTATTTTTACTACTTCAAGCAACTGATGGTGCTTAGCTTACTCTCAAGGAGCTGACTGGGTAAGAGGTACTTTTGTTCTGAATTGATGAAGCAATTGTTATTATCCTTATTCAGACCCGAATTGTTCCACTTGACCCAATATGCACTACATCTAAGAGTAAATCAAAGTTATGAAGTGCAAAAAAGTAGAAGAATTTAAATGTTCTGCCTGGGAAGGTTGCACAGATCTCACTATTATGAGCAATGCATTTTTAGAAGTGTGGTTCATTACACTCTAACCTTTCAGACCCACTATCAAAGCGAAAATTGCCATAAATATATCACCATGTGTAAAACAATTGGCCCTCAATCAGTTGTCAAAAACTTGAAATTGCAGCTAGATCATATCTTCCTTTATCTGAGAAGCCTCCCTAGATCTGTGATTCAGAGACCGGCAATTACTAGTCTAACAGGACAAGAACAGTTACAAAGTTAATTACCTGTGATTATCTTACAAAAGGTGGTGATTATATAGCTGAATGACAAAAGAAGAGTGATCACGGAGACAAAAACAGGCGGTGCCATACACTGATAAAAACAGGACCACCCGTTGTTCAATTAGAAATCGCCCACTTTAGTTTATGTTGCTATTACAGTAAAACCTTCCCCATTCTCCTAAATCTCGCTGCTTTTTCTCAGAGGAAATACTAACCTCAAGAAAGACCTACAATTCTTCCCTTTCTTAAGGCCGTTCTCTGTCTTAAAGTTCCACCGTGAATGTTAAAGGCTGTTAAGAGCCGACACAATCTTCTAGACCTTATCATAGCTCCTTGACTCATCCTTTAGCCTGCTGAATAATAACAATGAGTTCCAGCTGCTGAATAGCAAATCTGAACCCCGTTCCCAATCCTGGCCCTGCAACACATGAGGTGGAAATACGAATGCAGCAATGTCTCTTAAGAATTTGTTCCCAAAAAGAACCCCCATGATCATGCACTCACACATATGTGTTCCGTGATAAAATTTGTCTACGTAAAAGCTTGTTTATGCAAGACCACATCTTTCTTTAGAGAAATTGTCTTTAAAATCTTAAAAACATTTTGCCTTCCTTGGGATTTTTGCTTCAGTCCAGTAATCAGTTTTTTTCTCTCCACAGCGTTTAGCATTTTGGTAGTCACAGGTTCATGTGTTGAAGGTGTTAGCTGTTGTCTAATGGGGAAAATATCCATAAGCATCGAGGTGAGTCAGAACTTGCACACACTGTGTTAGCATTCCTTTGGGTTTCCTTAACATGTGTGTGAATGAAGGCTTTATTATACAAATATTAATAGGATTCCAAATGCATGTCTATAATTTGATGGTCTTCACAGCGTCCTTGGGACTTCTCAGAAAGATGCCCATGGTGTTGCAATTAGGAAGAGCAGTGGAAGCTGTGTTCCTAATATTCAAGTAAAAAGATTTTCATAAGTGCACTTAAATGTAACCAACTTATAAAATTCTGTCATGTACTTAAGTTCTGAAAATATTCCAGCCGGAGTCAGTGCACAGGGAAATAAATAAGGCAATATAATTAGTCTATATCTGTACCATTCAAGATAAGACTGCATAAGCATAAGTGTGCAGGATACAACCATATTTGAAAGAGTGTGATGGGAAAAAAATAACTTGAAACAAAATTTCAGCTCTTAAATAAGTGTCAGAGCTTTAAAGCTTTCTATCAACATGAGTAACTGCACATCAAGGAGGTAAATGAAGGTTCCTTTCCCTTCTGGCCCCGTTTCCAGAGTACAGACAGCTCACTTGTGGAGGTATTGGCTGCATTGCTCCATGGTAAAGACAGTGACTGTGTAAAGCTCCCAACCTTTGGATGTAAATACCCTACAAACCCAGCACTCAGATTGTCATAATTGCTCCAGTCTACCTGCTGTGCCCTCACTGTCATGCTGCTGTGCCTGATACATTTCATTTTAGTAAATGAGCATCCAAACAAATTCTTAGCAAAGCTAGTCCACTGAGGACTGCAGCACATGTAGCACAGCTTTTGGCCCAGCATCTCCCAAAAAGCAGCACTTTGTGTATGCTGGGAGCACCTGGTGCGTGGGGAAGGAAGCATCACTTGACACTCTGCTCCTCCACTCTTGCCCAGTGTTCTACCTTCCTGGCTGGAAACCAAAGGGACATGCCGGGGGAGCTTCCTAAGCAGCCAGGGAAAGGAGCAGGTTGAGCCAACGCTGACGCCAGCCCTGCTGCACTGCCAGCCCTGCTGCACCGCGCTCCTGCTGATTTCAGTGGGTGTTGGATGTGCATTTTTGAAGGGCAAATTTACCTCCAGCTTAATAAGCATGGAAAGTCATAGATTTGCTGGGAGTAGGAGCAGAAGCCCTCCCGCATCTGTTAGCACATTATTAGCACAGCTTGTTATGGGGCCTCACGTGACGCAGCCCTGGTCGCAGGACGCAATTACAGATGAATTCCTGCTTCGCCTCCCCCACTGACTCAGCATCACAGCTGGAGCCAGCCATAGTCACATTGCAGGAGGTGAAAGGTACTCTGAATTATAGATTGTCTTTGACCTTTTTTTGGTTTAAATTAAGGATATCATCCAGGAAAGTGCCTCCAGCCAGGACACTGCTTAAACATATGCTTAACTTCCACCAGCGGCTGGTGCTCATCAATGGAGATGAAACGCTTGCTTACAGTACAGTGTGTGCATAGCCACTACCCCGATGATGATTAAATACCCTTCCAAAGAGGAGCGTAAATGACACTTTCCTATAAAAATGGCAACCAGCATGGCTCTTGAAATCCAGAAACATGCTCAAATTCATAAGAATATCCACTTAAAATTCAGGGCAGATATTGAATTTCAGCCAATTTCAGAGTATAGATACATCGAAAGGGAATACTATGAAAATTATACATATTTCAAAAGGTAAAGGAAACTGACTGTTAATCACGAAAATAAAAACTAGATATTAGTATGCCATCACAGAGGGATATCAATCTGAACAAACAAACTGCCTTACAAACCACATAAGAGGGAATTAAGGTCAACTTAGTGTCTTTTCATCAGAGTGTTTTCTGTGATAACTTTGTAAGTGCTCTTAATATATAACAAATAATCTCAGGGCAAAGATCTGTTTGAAGGAGATATGATTGATGACCTATCATCCCTAATTCACTGTTTATACTCGTAGTGAGCCTATTGGGAAAATACCTCATTCATCAGGGTATTAGTGAATTCAACCAACGTATGGCACCTTCATTTTAACAAACTAAAGGAGAAAAGCTAAATGGGGGAAAATTGACAACCATCTCTGATTCTATGATAATGCAATTAGGCCTCTCCTCTCCAGAGCTTTTGCTAATTCACAAAACAGCTTCAGTCGGCAGGTCATAAATATATGATCATTTTTCACACTTTGAAAAGTAATGATGCCTTGACACGAATCAATAAATCTTGCAGAAGTCATTTATACTTTTGTGTTGTGCATACAAATCAGTTTAAAACCAACTATATATTATTTTTGACTCTTACATAGTCTTTGTTGGCAAAAAATAGTTTTGCAGCAACTTCTCTGTTCCTTATGTACCCAAAACTCAAAATGAAATCTCTGCCTGTTTTCAGGACCCAGCAATCCTAGACCAGGTCTTATGGCAATTAAAACCTCATGAAGTCTGATGGAGTTGTAAAAGGAAAGGAGGGTGAGAGAGGAATGAGGTAAAATAACATTCCTTTCTTTTTCTTTCTCATTTGGCTTTGAACTTCCTTCTGAAAATAAGTTGAGATTTTCCCAGTAAATATTGAGATTCCCATTGTTAATTCATGCAAGTTCTTACTCTGTACCTTCAGCAATCTCCGGGGAAAAGCAAGTGTTAGGCTTGCCATTATGCACAGCAATGTTTCTATGAGGAAGAAAAGGACAGACACAGTACAAAAAGAAAGGATATCAGAACACCAAAACTTGTCCTTTGGTCTCAGCAGAGAAGAACCACACCTGATTGCTGCATAACAACTGACTCTTGCCACCTGTCTCATTTAGTAGAAATTGTAAATCCCAATGATCTTCTTCATGCAAAGTCTGTCTTCTCACAGGATGATGACATATTACATAATTAAGGTAAATACAAAAAGCCCCTGAATATGTGTGTATGTCAATAGGAACAATGCATGTCACTGTTCTGTGATGTAGGAAAGTTATCTCCTTCTGCCTCCCAAGTTTAGTGATTAATAACTGAATAAAACCCAAATGCATTCCTTATGTCATGAGTGTGGCAGAATTTTACCTGAGGCAGATGTATGCAAAGATAACCAATAAAACTGAAATGCTAGCCACTGATTCAGTGATAGAACTGCGTTGTACAACTTAGCAAAACATAAATCATGCTGTACAGTCTCTCTATACATCCAGGAGCATACAAAGTCACAAAAGAATACCATAGTACACAAAGGAATGATCAAGAGTGATAGACAGTAAATGTAAAGATGCACAGGCTGATAAATGCTTCAGGTAGCTGCTGATGTTTGCCTTGTTGTTAAAATACCGACATGGTTTTTTGTAGTCACGGTGTGTTCTGCCCCGTCTCCATTATTTGATCTCCATTATGATAAGCAGCCAGTTTGCAATACACTGTGCAACTAAGCCAAACACATACAGCACATGGATGAAAATTTAACAGTGAATTAAAGTGCAAGCTCCCGTGTTTATGTAATTTATATTTCACACATAAGTAATAAAATAATAATATTTTAAACAAAGACAGGATGTATTTTTTTGAATTGACATTAAATATCACATTATGAAATGGTACTTCAGTAGTAATTTTAAACAGTGTTAGTTTTCAATCACATATTCTGTAATGAGTATTTTAATAAAATACTGAGGACTGGGTCTCAAGCTGATGGCAATTAATATGGCTTTGCTGAAGTTAGAGGGAATTTGTCATGTGCTTTAAGTATATGTGATTTTCTGAATCAGAGCCAGGAGAGAATCTAGACATTATATCTCCCCCTGATGTCTGATGCTCAGGCATTGTGATTTTTGAATTTCAAGGGAGAAAGAAAAAGTGCCTCAGTAATTGTGTCACTGGCCTGCTCACCAGAGTCATCTGTAACAGACCTGCCCAGCATCTATAACTGCATCGTCTTCTGTCAACTTAATCTGGTTTCCAACATTGCTGAAGGTGTGGTATGCATTTTGTGAAGGTTTATACAAGGAAAATATTTGGATTAATGATATAATTTAGTGGCAATTTAGTGACAGTAGGTCTCAGTAGAGTGACAATAGGATTGAAAAAGTAAACCAGTGGGATATACTTGATTGTGGCTGTTGGGCCGGCAGCAGGGAAGCTGCAGGGGTCACACTGATTGGCATTGTCACTTTCCCCATTCATCAAGCAAGGCCAGACTTCCCAAATCATTTACCAGATGGGGCAGCTCGTCAGTTTAAACACCTGATATGAAGCCATCCGTCATCTGATAACATGATCATTGGGCTGCAGCTGGCTCGGTGCTCTGCAGCCTGAGTGCACATGTGATGGACTGGAGCCAGGGAAGCAGGCTTAGCAGTGCTGCACTCCCCTGATAGGATTTGCAGCCCTCCACTGGACCATGGAACAGGTGGAGACGGAGAGAGAATGAAAAAATTACCATGTGTTGCAGGGATTAGAGAGCACACACTTACCACTGCACTTGAATACCAATCAAAGGACAACCTTGAGCCAAACAAATTTAAGGCCATCCATGATGTAATACACAGAATATAGGTTCTTGCATATGTTGACATATCTTCATTTTCCTACAGGGTTTTGAAGGGATACTTGGCAATACTGTAATTTGCCTTTTGTTTTCTAATGTGGAAGACCAAACAGATATTTGGAAATACAGCCTTTCTATACTTTCTTTTTCAAAGGACATTTTAAACCAGGAAATCTCTTAAAAAAAAAAAAAAAAAAGTGTATTTCTACATGCTGGTCACAGATCCTGTTAGTTTTTATCAGCAAGACAAAAGTCTGGACAAGACAGGGAGGAAGTACTATAAATTCAAAATATGATAATGCTTACTGAAAGCCAGTCCCATTGCTCAAATTCCCCCAGCTATTGAAATGGTCAGATCTTCCTAATTTCAAAGGAGTTAGGTGCCTAAATGGCTCTGTCAGAGGGTCTGTCTTTTAGTGCCTCTGGAGCAATACTGCAAGTCCTTTCTCGGACATCAGGTACTGTGGCTTTGATGTTGGATAAGTCCCTCCTGGAAGGGCCACTCTGGTGGAGATTCTCTGCTGCAGTGTTAGCAGGTACAGCACATGGCTTTAATATCTAAGGGTAACTTCCAGAAAGTGATCTTGTTTTCTGTCCAAACAGAATATTCACCAGCCTCCCTGGAAGGCATCACAACAACAGGATTTCTTTCACAGAATTGTAGAATCATAGAATCGTGGGATGGCTTGGGTAGCAAGGGACTTTAAAGATCATCTAATTTCAAATCCCCTGCCATAAGCAGGGTCAGACCAGGTTGCTCAGATCCCCATCCAACATGACCTTGAACACTTGCAGGGACGGGAATTCCACAGCTTCATTCCAGCTCACAACTTTCTTTGCAGAAGTGTGTATCAGCTGATCCCATTTTGGTGCACACATCCTGGGGGCATTCCTTCTCCTCAGAGCACATGCCTCTGCACTCCTCATCCTCCTCCTCACACAGCCTGATGTCACAGCTGCACCCCAGCTCTGCTGGGTGGGGAGGACCAGAAGCAGCATTTTGCTGGACAGCCTCTTGGTGGAAGGACTGGCACCCTCCTGCAGCAAGCTGTGGGCTGAATTGGGCTCCTCTGCTCCAAGGCAGGTCTCTCTCCATGTGTCTCAAATTATAACAATAGGGAAACCATGTCCTTCCCCCAAACAATCCAAAGAAAAACATCTTTCGGAGTTTTCTGAGTGCCCCTTGGTTTTCAGGATCCGATGCTGCTTCATCCAAGGAATAACAACTCCTGAACCTGCTTGAGGTGTCAGTGCCACAGCTGGTTATTTCAGGATGGAGACGAGGGAACTCTCCCTGCTGGAGGATGCATATGGTCAAGGACAGGATGTGCATTATCAGTGTATATATGCCTTTTCCCTCAAAAACAATTGCTTATGCAAAATTCTTCCCTTGACCATGCCTTTTCCTTCCTGAAAATTGTTGCCAGTTAAAGATCTGCTTTTGTGTGAAGATTTATTTCTTTCAGTTCTGATCAGATATTAAGACATGCCCTTGAAGCAGTTTCTGTGTTGAATTGTTCCCTTTATTTTTTGTAATTTCATTTTGGGCTTTGTTACAGTTATGGGAACTAAATTAAATACAAGTTAAAGATTTGGGGGGGTTTGTTTTTTGGGGTTTCATTGTTTTGTTTTTTTTCAAACAGAGTAAAAGGAGACATTCCCACTTCACTTCTTAAAAGTTTCATCTTCCTATGGGAATTAACTTGCAATTGCACTGTGAAATTTTTAAGTTCTTTGTGAGAAGGGGACACTGTTTTGTCAAAAGCTCATTACCCAACTGTAGACACTTAAAAGCATCAGAGATACTATAATTTATGTTTGAGACAAATGGAATAATCTGTAAGGTGGTCGCTGAAAGGCAAGTTAAAATATAGTCATTTGTTTATTATACACCTTCTTTTGTCTTAGATTTTATATATATATATATACATATACTCTATAGCCATTCTCTGTTAGACAAATTCTGCTTCTTTTACTATTTCAATGAATGTCTTTTTCCAAGATTGATAGTAGGTGACTAATCTCAGATATGAGGAAAGCTTAAGAAGACATGCAAAAATTGTATTTAGAGATACAGCATTAAAAAGGTGAAAACTCATGAAAGGGTCATAGGAAATAATATCAATTTTGAGAACTACTCAGATGTCTGCAGACATACAAAAAGATTTTTCCTTCCAGCAGACATGGCAGAAAAGTTCAGCAGTTCCTGAGAATGAATTACTGAAAAAAAATTCCCCATGGCTCATCAGCACAAATGATTCATTATATTTTTCTGATGAAACAAAAGGTTTTATGCTGACAATATACCTTTAAATGTGTTTCTGTTAACAACTGCTTTTATATATCTATAGAATAAAAATTAGCAACTTCAAACAATAACAAGGCTATTTTGTGAGAGGAAGCATGACTTTATTCCCAGCAGAAAAAATGGAGAAGCTGAGACAGGTGAAGTGAGTTTATATCCCTGTGAGGATTGTATCAGGTGATGGTCAGAACTTTGGTCTGGTTTTAAGCTGTAAGAAAGTTTTGGTTTTGGTGTTGTATTTTCTCCCTCACTTTTAATGCAGCAGCTAAATAATACACACAGGTGTACAGCTGATTTGTGAAGAAAGTACAAAGCAGAAAAATAAGACAGAAGTGACAGAAAGTGGTAGATGGTGACAGAGGGTTATTTTCCATCTAAACTTGTCCAAGTATTCAAAAGAGCATTGTCTTAGTTTTTTTATTTAGTGTATGGGTATCTTTAGGTGATTTAATTGCCCAAGTATGGTGTTAAAATTATTTAGATGTAAATAGGTGAATTAATTTAATTTCAGTCCTCTTTATTTTTATTTGTTGTTGATAATTAAAAACTCTCCCCAAAACCATCAGGTATTGAAGTGAAAATCCAAATTTAAGAAGCAGGCAAAACAGGAAAAACATGCAATCTTGTAACTAGATGTCTCTAAACACAAGACATCCCAGGTTTTCAAATCCATTTCTCGCATCTTTAGAATCTTCAACCACCTCCCACTGAAGTAAATTATTTTTTCCCCCTGAATCCTGAAGCTCAACTGAGTTCTTTTTATATAGCACCATGGAGAAAATATAATAATAAAATCCAGTAATAATAATACCAGTTGTCATGGATGTACAGAAAAATTTGTAGAAGGCACACTGAACACTTAAAATTACATATTTACATGTCTTCTCTGCATCTTTAACACAGAAGTAAAATTCATGTCTTGCTGATAACCTTGGTGCCAGAATGTCACATTCTCTTTTTATTCTCCTTTCATTTGCAGCTGGGAAAAAAAAAAAAAAAAAAAAGCAGCACGTTACAATCCTCATATGTAAATTCTATGAGCTTTACTGTTCTCCTCAGGTGTGCATGCCAAGTTTTCATTATGAAGGCTCCCCGCTGTGAAAAAAAGGTAGATTTTCACTTTCATGTGTCTGTTCCTTTGTGGTAGAAAGGCTTGAAACATTAATGAGTAAACTAAACTAAAACTGTACAGACATTCCTGCAGGAAATTGGGTAAGTTTCTGATTCTGAGGGGAAGAAATTCAACTAGGTCAATAAAATCATGTGATTTTGACACTGTGAAGTCAGTTGTCACTAAGGAGTTACCCGGGCTATTTTTATTCATGTTAATGGCATTTTTATGCCCTGGTGTTTTGTTTTGAAGATTTTATCCCACTGAACCAGAAGACACAAAAGAAAAGAATATAAAAAAAAAAACATGGAAAAGAAAAATAATTTTTTCACAAGCACAAGTTGAAGGCTGATATCTGTGATGACTTTTACTTTCTCAAATGATTCTACTAAGGCATCATATCATACCACCTTGAGTTATGTTAGAGGCAACATTAGGGATAAATGTGGTATCTTAATTAAAAAATCATTATTTACAGCTGTAAACCATTATAGAAATAGGTTAAATGGGTGTATGAGTGACAATATACCTTTAAATCCAGTGTATATATCAATACTCTTAGATACATAAATTAAAATTAATGTTTTTTTGCTCAATAAATGTTAATACTTTTTAATGAAAAGAAAGAAAAATGATTTATCCTTTCATATAGGTAGGATGTTGATGTGGCAGAGTTCACTGGAAGTCTTACAGTAAAGCAGATTTAATTGATAGTGGCGTATCTAAATTTTAAATTGATAAATAAATCATTTGATGAATTGATAATTAAAAAAAAAAAACAAAACAATCACCAAGTCTTCCTAGAAATAGTGACTGTTTGTTGAGGAAATTGCTTTGACATGACCAACCAATGGAAAAATAAGAAATCGTTTCTCTCTTGCAGGAAGTGTAAACATTTATTTTTCAATTTCCTTAAGTAATCAATTTTTTTCCAGCTACATCTAGGTTTTTGGTTTTCCCAAGGATGAAGCAGAGATCCAGGCAGAGATTCAAGTAAGGAGTTTGCTGTAGACTGTTCAGTCTCACCAAGCATATCTCAGCAGAGCATCATAAATTTGTTCCAAAACAACCTTGGAGACCGAGATTCTTCACTTAGAATGACAATGAACTCTTTTCTAAGAGAGGAAAAAAAAAATGAAACGACTGCATCTAAAAGGTACCTGATTCTCAAATGCTAATGAAAATAGGTTTTGTTTACGTTTCCTAGAATAGGGGAAATTCAATACAACTTTTTTTCCAAAAAATTCAGTATTTGGGACATAATAGGTAATCAATCATCACTCTGTGTTATTCTGGCTGGTCTAGACCTGTAAGACAAATAGAAGAATGGTGGTTTTTTTAAGTAGGATGATGGTTATTGAGCTTAATGGACTGACAAGCAGCTGGGAGGTGTCAGGGCGTCCTCCTGCCCCACACCCTGCTCAGTCTGTCCAAGAGCTGGTGGCTCACACCCAGCCTTCAGGCAGGACTTCCCTCACTGTAGCATCCTTCTGCAGTCACATAGGACACAAAATGCTGCTGGCCTCCCCCTTCATGTCCCTTAATTAGGTAAATATCTTTGATAAGAAGGGAGATTAGACTAAACTTTCTTGCTGGTCTTTCAGCTGCATGCAAGTTTCCCAATTTCTGTGTATCTCATGCAGCGACCTGTTTCTGAGTGCAGGAATGCAAGGATCTCTCTGATAACACTGTATTCTGTGATGTGGTAGAATCACATCTGCTAAATATTACAATAGTACAATTTATGATCTCAAAGTGCTTGACAAACATTTTTTTAATTACTCTCCATACCACCGTAAGACAGCTAAGTTTAATTTTCCATATATCACAGATGGAGAAAGTGAAATTGTAAGGGTATTAAGTGACTTGACCAGAAACAAAATAACTCCAAGAGCTGGAAATACAGGCCCTGATACAGGAAACTAACTACCCGAGCAGATGCTTAACTTTCAGCATCGAAGCACTCAATACAAGACAAACACTTTAACAGAAGGGCAAAATACTGCATGGAAAATTCTCCAGTCATCCCATTTTTCAGCTACTACAAAATAGGAATATTAGCCTTAACTTGCCATCTAACAGCTTGCAAATAGCCCCTGATACACCATACAAAACTATTGCATTCTCTATTGTCTGCTCACTTCCCCCAGATAATATTGATCCAAGTTCTGGAGCACTGCTCAATCTGGTGTAGTGGGGAAAAAAAAAAGAGCAGACTTTGATTTTTAAAATATGGATTTCAGGGCTTGCCAGGGGAGGAGCCCACCCTTAAGCAGATATACTGCAAGAAGAATGAAAGAGCCAATGGAATTTAGAAAAATCAGGTGATGTCATTGGGTGTCCTGTGATTGAGAGGTTGCCTGGTTCCTGCTCTCACTATTCGTGTGGGCTCCTTTGCTGGTGGACAGCAGTTTGTTTTATCAGCACTCAAGATTCAGTTGCAATAAACATTCTGACTTTATCAAAATCTGGACAGCAAATCTCCTCAGGAGACATTTTCATCAGATATCTGGTACGTTGTAGTATTGGCTGGTCAGAAATACCTGAGATTATCTTCTTGATTTTCTCTGCCTTTGGCAAGAAATGCTAAATAATATTAACATTTAATAAGTGTAGCTCAGATTTCTCAGTATTTAAGAAAATATTCAGTTTAGTCCCTGTTCGATCATCTGTTTTGACCCTTGCTGTAACTCCAAACTTTAACTCAATAAATATGTCAGTTCCACATTTATAAATAAAAATCTGTGAACCTGAGAAGCCTTGGGCTGGAATCCTCGCATCGAGGATCCACTTCTGAGCATGTTAATACTGAAGCACATTCCTCTGTAAATTCCTGGGACTTGATTCATCCTTTGAAGCAGAGGTATGGAAAAGGAAATGCCCTATTTTAAACACATAGTATGCATTGCTCTAGAGCATCTTTCTGCCAGCGACCACCTTTACAATCTGTCATCTCCTATGGGCTTCAGTCTTGTTTTTCAGGGGAGAACCCACGGTGGGATATTCACCTGGGGCAGCCCCACCCTCCCCAGGCAGTGCTGCTGGTGTGTTGGATGATGTCCATCACAGATGGCAGGGTGGTGTGAGAACCATGGCCAGTTTGCAGTACTTCAGGTCCCCTTTAATTCCTTTTTCTTCTACAGCCTCTCAGGACTCGATCCACAGCAACAGGGGTCTGCTCATGAAGTGTGCCTAGAAAGAAATATTCCTTTCTGATATTTGGATCTGCACATGAATCTTGGCACTATTCAGAGCCAGATAAAAGGAAGCAGGCTAAAACAGGGTGTGAAAATGGGGGAAAAGACATATATGCACAGAGTAGATGTGATCATTCCTTTTTTATACTACTTGCTAAACACTCTATATTGTAACTTAGATATTCGGTCACGTTAAAATTTATTTTTGGAGTTGGGTACATTGAGATGGCCTCCTGAGTCCATCAGTAATTTAATACCAACACAAATTACTGGGGCCAGTGAAGCATTAAGATCTAGGATGACCTCTTATTACATGCCTTTTGGTGGCTGTCATTACAAGAGCAGGTGCCATAACATAGGATGCTGTGCCCCAGAAGTTGAAACCATGTTGTGAGAATACAGAGGAAAGAATAGATATGTCAGCAGTAAGATTACAAGCTCATAAAGTGACTAAATTTGTAAAAATAAACCAATACTAAATATTAAAAATGCATAAATAAATATTTCCCCTTTTCCAAAAGGTAGCATGGAGAACAGTTCTGACTACACATAATTTCAATACATTATCTGTATTTGATACAAGGGTTAAAAAAAACCAAACCCAAACCCTGAATAAAGAGGATATGGAATTCCTACCAAAAGTACTGTTCCTTGTTACCCCTTCCATGATTTTAGACTTAGTAGGCTGCTTTATTCAAGACAATATTTTCTTTTCTGGAATGTGGTTTTTAAGTAACACATGTGCTACTCTCTATGACCTTTATGTATGTTGGAAAACAATAACTACTAGATACTTATTTTTAGATGATAAAGTAATTTTAGGAGGCAAGTGCTATTAGTACTGTGCAGCATGTACTCAAACAATAAATGTGATTTGTTTGTGAATAACTTCTAATAGCAGAACACAATATTTAATGAAATGTAGGTCTTTCCTGGGAAGCAGTTCAGGCAATATGAGCTAAAAAGCATTTTTCTTGCACTTGCTTTAGAAAAGAAGAATTGTAAAGTGTTAAACTCTCCTTTAGAAAAGAAGAATTGTAAAGTGTTAAACCTCTTCAGTCTACATGTGTAAAAAAATCTTTCTCCTGTAATAGTCACCTCATCCTAGTTCTGCTCATGTTAGGGATGAGTTTGAACAGAGGAACATGCAGAATAACATACTTTATTCACTCGATCTACTTGGCTGTATTCTTCTCTCTAACAGCTGAAAAGTGAGTCTAATTTGCTGATGAATATAATTAGAAGCAAATGATCCATTACATTAACTTTAATGAGCTGCAGCAGGTCACTTGGTTATGGATGACACCATACAAAGGTTACAGTTCAGGACGATACTAAATTTCTGACAGTCACCCACAAAGCTTTTATGCAGCAGACACAACAAACACTTACCAAGTCCTGGTCACAGAAGGGACTAGATTTCATAGCCCACTGCTATCTGCTGAAGCTTTCGTTCTACAGTTTAATAATTCATAATTATCTCATATAACTGACAGCCACACAATAAAGGGCAGTACCTAAGTGGTCTGGTGGTATTGGGGTGTGAGAGCAGGCTTTTCACAACTAGCATATTTTCTCAGATGAGGGTCAAAGAACTCATCCCAAATTTACATTTGTTTCTCAAGCACTGGGGAGAAAATAAAAAAAGATAGGGAAATAGAGCCCAGGACAGTCAAATGTAACACAGTCTCATCTGTACTCTCAAAAGGAGTTTAGCTCGCAGAAAGAATCTTAATTTCATAATATTAATATTGCTCAAGCTCTAGAAGGTAAAAATAACCAAATGAATAACCTAAACCACTGGTATTAGATAGTGATGATTTTGCTTATGCTATTTTCTTTGACTAAAGTCTCACACCTCTAGAATTGTGTTACTGGGAGAAGGCAATTCTGTATTCACTTCTAGGCAAACACTTTAATTTAGATATTCTAGACATCCACTTTATTTTAGGGATTAAATTGCCATAATCAGAAAACTTCTTACGATCCCAGTCTGAGCTCTGTCAGAAGTTATCATCCCAGTGCATCGCAGGCACGGAGCCGAGCCAGCCGAGCATGGGATGTGCCTGCCAGGGGCTCAGGGCCACCTGGTGCGGGCTCACAGCTGGATCGCAGCTGGATCTGATCTGACCAAGCTGGAGGGAGTGCTCACTGCGGGCAGGGCAGGCTCAGGCGATTCATCCTGCAGCTCACCCCGGCAGAAGGAGGTAGGCAGCTGGCATCTGCTGCTTCTGATCGCCGGTCAGCAGCACCGGACTGGGCATCCCTCTTCTTCAGCTGCGCTAAAAGCACTGCTCTGATGAAATTTCAAAGGGAACTCAAGTTCTACATGAGGTAGCTTCCAGAAATAACACCTTAAATTTTGATCATATTTTTGATACCCTCACCTCATGGTTACCAAACTGGGCCTGGGGAAAAGAAATATTTATAATAGCTGTAATTGTAGTTATTTTCTGTGTAATAGCCTATGGAGCAGCTGGTTGTGTAAACCGGTTCTGTGGGTAATGTAGAGTAGAGACTAGACAAGGTAGAGTTTGTTAGTCTCTATAAGGGGGGAAATGATGCCATGATGATTTTTGTCATTTCTTTTATACCCCTTTATACCTTTTTGCCTTTTTATCATGGCATCACTAGAGTGATTGCTGATAGATTTAGGGGGAATACTCATTCATGCATTGTCCTTTTTTCCCTCGGCTATCTACAAGTTGTCTTTACTTTGAAAAGGTTACATTTAATAGATGATTATCTATTTTTAGACCGTGATGAACTGCCTAATTTGACTGCTTGTTACTCTTATTTTTGATTTGTATTTGATTACCTAGGTCATGCACCTTGAGTGGACAACAAACACTTCAAGAAGGAGAATAATGGTAGAGAAGCACAAATAACCAATAGTGAATGAGGAACATTCTTGTTCACACACAAATGCCCTTGTTTGCACATGAATATGGGGGCTTGTATGAAAAAGACCCATTCGCCAAACATCCATGTGAAGGGAAACCCATTCAGTATGAATGTTTGAGAACACTGAATAACAAGTGGACGAACAAGCGTGAATCAAGCAGCCGTTCAGACTTTGAACCAATGTTCGCAAACACTGGTTTGCATTATTCACCCAGGCCTGTGAACAGCCATCTGTTCGATAACTGATAATGGAGATGGAAGTTGGGTTGTTGTGTAGATATGGCTCATCAGGGAGAAAATGGCGATCTATTTGCAGGATTTCTGCTTAGTCTGTTGCAGGCTCCTCTTGACCCGGGATACCAGTTTATCTTCTCCCTCTCCTGCCAAAATGAGGGTTTGCTTAATACCTAATGTGAAATAAATTTATGTATGCAAATATACATTGCGACAAACATACCTACGCGCACACACATGTATATTTACCATTACTGGCTTTTACATAGTGTTTAAAAGATATATTAAAGTTAGGCATTTGAGTGTCTTTGTGACTAGAGTGCTTAGCACATGTTTAAGACCTAGATATACAAAGATAAATACCTGGGCAGTGTAAAAATCTGGTTTAGGTGTCTTTAGATTTAAGCCCAAACGAATTAATGTTTTCCAGAGTTATAGCCATCTGCATGCAGTAGAAAATAATCGTCATTTTGCTTATGATTTTATAATTGTAATACCAAAATTAGTATTTTCATATATCAGGACAGACTTTGAAATAAAAGGTTTTGCATCTTGTGTCTCAAACAACACTTCCTCGCAACTATAAACTCTTCTTCACTTCCTCACTAATATGAACTCTTCTTATCCAAGAGATGTTAACTTTGTTCCACCTTTTAAAAATTGCTTTTATGTGAGAATAATTAAGTACAGACAACTTGTCTGGATTGGTTGGTTGCTGCACTATATTTATTCCAGGTATTTCAATGAATAATGAGCATGGTTAGATATATAGAGAAGTGGTAATTGCTTTTGTTCTTTGTAAGGCAGGTTGGAAGCTATATTTCTATGAAACTGATTTGGTATAATTTATCTTAAACTCTGAAACCTTTCCAAGTGCTTCTACTGCTTTTCTAACCCCTACATGAAATATTTCTTTGGGTTACAAAACATCAAAATAATGTCTGCATAAAGTGCTATTTTCTATTTTTGATTTCTGACCTCAACTTCGTGTAGTCTTGAGCATCCTTTATCATTCTTGGGAACTGATTCTGTTTCAGGGCAAGCAACACAGGTAGAGAAAGTCTAGGATAATATATATAATACATTTCCAGTTTTAGCACTTGTGTAGAATGTATCCTTTTAGTTTTATCTTAGCTATGTCCACCCTGAAGATTTCTTAAACCCAAAAAAGCCTAAGTGTACCACTCAGAACAATGGAAATAATTGCAAAACAAAAAATCTTACAATCTAGGATGACAGCTGCACCTGGTTCCCAAACTGTAGTTTTCTAGTTTTTTGAGACTTCACTTTGTCAACATAGCTGTAGGCTGATTTTACCCATATAAGATTCAATATTTGCTCATTTCCAAGAACTGGGAAATCAGGTCTCTGTGCACAAATTTTGTTCTAACCTAGCAATGCTATTTGCAAATCAGTTGCTCCATTCTTATCTATGAATTACAACTGAGCATGTATTATTATCACAACTCAAATAGACACAGGAGAAACAATTAATTAAGAATTTAAATTAAAAACCCCTGCGCTTAATTTCTGTTTCATTTTTAAACTCCGTATCTAAAACGCATATGTACGTTTTCAGTTTTATAGTGACAATTTTAATAACAAATTAACAGAGTCCAGTTAAGATTAGAGTCTTAGCGTGGGGTGTTTTTTTAAATGCTGTTGATTAAAACATACAAAGAAGTAAGAATCAGAGCCTTAAAGTGTGTTCTTCTAAATTTCAATGGTTTTGGAGTGGACCTGAGTATGTAAGTTAGTCAGTAATGATTACCTCCCTTTTAAAATTTCTCTTGTAGAGGAGGAAGAGATAGGAGTAACAGCAGCCCTGAAGCAGTCAATCAGCTGGTGGGAAGAAGAAAGCTTGATTTAGGAAAACAAACACAATGCAAAGGTAATGGCTGGAGCTATTACCCAGCTGATGGGTGACAAAGCAAGAGAGAAGCAGCACAGATCACGAGGAGATTCCGTTTTCAGCAGAACATTTAGAGGAACGGGTTTTGTCAGTGTTTTAAGAAACATTTAACATTTTTGATAAGAGGTAGATTTTTTGGTTCTCAGCTGTTGAAAAAGGGGCTGATTTGCTTTAGCTTTTCCAGTAAAACACAAAAACTGTCAAAGAAACACACCTACCCATGAAAAATGTTTATTTTCCACAACCATTTTTTTAAAGAGTATTTTTTTGTACTTATCTTCGCATGCTTTCTAAGGCTTAAAGCACTTTGTGAAGAACACAATGCTGCAGAAGCCCCCTGGGCCCTGTTGTTCTGGCAAAAGCAGTGAGGGACCAGGGATACCACCATGTGCTCTGTGTGTGAGCATAGACTTATTAAGGCTGAAAATGACCTCTGTGATCATTGAATCCAACCATCAACCCAGAACCTCGTGTCCACCACTACACCATACCCCAAGTGCCCTTTCCACGTGGGTTTTGAACATTTCTGGGGATGGTGATTCCACTACTTCCCTGGGCAGCCTGGTTCTGATATATGACCACCCTTTCAGTGGTCAAAAAAAAATCCTGTTAGCCAATCTAACCTTCCCTGGCACAACACGAGGCCTTTCCTCTTCTTCTATTGCTTGTTCTGGGGGAGAGGAGACCAACCTCAATCTCTGACTATCAGCTCAGACTTCTTTTAGAAGACCAGGGGTCTGCAAAGAGAAGATTAGATGTGTGTGGTTTGACCTCTTGATAACTGCTGCATTGTCAGAGAAAGTAGAAAAGGCCCTTCCTAGATAAAAACATGGATAATTTCCTTTAGTATTCAGCCTGTGTTTTTATCAGCTAAGAGGGTTTAAAATCTGTGCATCAAGAAATACTTTGTTTACTCTTACTCCTGGTAGTAAGATATTTACAGTCTTAAAGACAAGCAATTGTGAACAAGTAGGTGTTTTCCAAAGTTTATAAAGAAAAGCTTTGAATATCCAAGCTTTTGATTCCTTTATATACAGTAAGGGGAGGCACCATGTTTCTCCCATGTGTCTGGTTTGCAGAGCTGCCCCCAGCCTGGCTGGCAGACAAGTGCCTGTCCCCAGCTGATCTGGGGTCGTGTTGCCTGGCCCCACATGAAGGCTCTGGTGTGGCAGCGAGCATCCCCAGCCAGGGAATGCTGCCAGCCTCAGGGCCAAGGCGCCTGCTGAGGATTTGCAGTGCTCTCTCTGCAATAAACTCGGGCTTAGTGACACTGTTAAACAACCATTTTGCTGGCTTTTCATTGACTGCCTGGCTTTTGTGGTTTTGCTCAAGGGCCACAGATCCTTTCTGGGATACTTTTCTAGCCTTTTCCATACCTGGCACTGGGATAATTATATTGCCTTTGATTACGGCCTTGGCTGCTCTCCAGCTCATACCTTGGAGTACAATATAAGGCTGTCTGAACCCCACAGAGCTCAGCTCACAAAGGGGCTTGTGAATGGAAGCACGCATCTTTGAGGTTGGCAGAAAATCCACGAGAGCAAGGTGCCTTCAGTGCTGTCTGCTGCCCTCCCCAGCACCACTCAGGGCATCTTCCTCCTTTCCTGATGTTTTACCCAGGTGAAGGAGTGAGAAACTAGTGCTCCCTACCCCTGAGTACCCTTGGATGTAAATATTTCCTATTACTTCGATGCACATTGGTTTTGGTTTTTAAATTGAGAAAACTATTCAAATTGAATCCCTAACCCTACTCCAAGTAGAGGCAAACTACAACCATTTGGTTCTAGTAGCCATCACCCCAACATTAGTTTTAGCAGGACAAGAAGATGTTGTTTTGGCTACAACCATGAGCTACTGTAAGAATCACCATACTCGTTAACTCCTCCTAGTAAAACTCCCTAGTAAGAAATAAATACAGCAAATTATTATATACTTATCTTTTTATTGTTTAGGAACATAGATTGCCTCAGTTGTCACAGTTGTTTGCATAAAGACTGTATTAATCAACAAGTATTTGCTATCTGTGTCTTTCATTTAGGATTGAGAAGAAACAGGTTTGGAGTGACTCTTTGGCACCCCCATGTAAAACAAACAATAACTTTGCTTTTCGTTTTACTTGGTCAAGCACATTGGTCACACTCAAATGCACTAAAACCACTGGTAGCTGTTCATGGACCCTGTTCATGGGTAGTGAAAGAGGCCATAAAGATTCATATCCATACAACAGTTGAAGAAAAACAAAGCTGATTTGCCTGTGAAGTCACTCAGACCAAGGATAAAATCTGACCAAATTTTCCTGGGGTTAAATTTTTCTATTTCTACAATAAAATATTTTCTTTTTTATTTAAGAATTTGTTACTAAAGAATGACTAGAAGCACAGATGCAAGAGGAAAGTGTCAAAACAAATATTTTATGATTGATATTTAAAATATAAAATATGTTTTTGTCTTTTTATAACAAATACAGAACTAACATTAAAGTTTTATGTTCCTATTTCTGTGGTTAGAATCTATTTTTTTTTTTGCCTTAGCTCCTAAGATTCAAAACTCAAATGCATTTATTTATCAGAAATTTGCTTCATACAAAGAACATGTTGCTAGATATGGAAAACTCATTTAGTCAACTCATCACCCTGAGATCTTACCATAAAACTCCTGTCTTTAATAAACAAAAAATGTGTTTATAGATGTATGTGTACTACATTAGGCATGCATGTATATACATAGGTGTATATCTAGATATATTTATTTTGCATGTACATGTACAAGATAAAATATAAGTACATACAAAATGAAACAATTTCAAAGAACATAATTCAAAGAACAACTTTTGACATTATTTCCCTGTCTTCCTCAACCCAGAGCACTTCCTTTGTCTATCTGAAGTTCGTCGGTGCCCTTCAGTAAAGTTTCCCTGATATGCAGCTGCTGTGTCATCTACACTATAATTATTGCGAGCATAAGGCAGAAGATCTTTTGGGAAAAAACTGCTCTAAAACACTGGTCCCTTTACAAATGTTTGTGGTTTGTCAGTCTGATAAAACTATGGTCAAAATCATAGGGAATGATCTAGAGCTGCTGCCATCTCACAGTAGGAGAGGACTATGTGAGAACCTCTAGGTGCAGAGGAAAAGTTTTGTCTTTGAAGTCCCAGAAGCCCATATTCTCAGGAGGAAAGTGCTGTCCCAAAAGAGATGTATGTTGTTATACCTGTCAGGTCTTCCTAGCTGGTAGTCCCCAACTCTTCCTCTCCTTTCCACCCCTCCAGGGGATGAGCATTTCTCTTGACTTCTTCTGTGTCATTTTGTCTTCTCTAAAAAAGTAGTTTTTTCTCATTCCCTTGTTTTCTTTTCCCAGATGGTTATAGGGCATGCATGAATGTTGTTAATACATCCTGAGTGGGCTCATTTCCTTGAATCCTCTGTGAAAGCTGAGGGAAAAGCTCCTACTACTCCCACCTTTTGGCCATTTCTTTTTTTTTTTTTTGGATGAGGGAGTCTTAAGCCTTGTCCCTTGAGAATAGAAGTAAACAGCCCCTATTTGGCTTAGCTTAGTTCCTCCCAATTCCCTCTGACCCATGCAGACAGAATGCTTTTGTTTGACTGGCCAAGGAAGCAGCTGCTAATAGTGTTGGAAGAAAATTTAAGTCGTGTATCAAACTTCTGCCCTTCTACAATAAAAAATATAGTCTGGTGTGTGCATTAACTGTACATGCTCAGATTCTAAATAATTTTCATTCTTAACCTATCTACAAGTAAATGATAGTTTTATGTCAATATTAATGTCAATTAAAATACTCATTCTTACTGTAATCTTTTGAAGAAAAACTAAGCCTGCTTTTACTTTGGCTTTAGTAAAGTTACTTAAAATAAGATGTAGGCAGCAGTGGAATACCACAGTGAAATAGGTGTATCCTTCAGGAACCTTGTCCTCTCTACACTTACAGTTTATTTTGTTCTGACCTCCTGTTGATGTATTTGGCTGGAGTGAGGAGCATGATTGGTTCAAAGTTGGTCTGGTAAAATCAGTTATTGCCCACTTGGACAAATGCATTGTGTGAAAGAGTGAGATAAAGACAGTGTAATAAATTCCAGAATTGCCAGACTGTGCAAGGAAAGCCCCTGACAGATCCTGAACACGTGTGCAGTGTGCCTGTGGTCCCACAGCACCACAGTGTAGGTGGGGCTGGAGAGCCACAGGCTGCTCAACTGGTGGCCACAGGGTTTATCTCAGCAGGAGTCACTCAAGGATGAGCACCAGGGAAAAGCAGGAAAGAGTCTTTGGTGCTGACACTTAGACTGAAGAGCCTAGTACTGTAGAAACAATTTTGTGCAATTTTAGCTGCTGCTTGTAGATCTTTACCTCTGCAATTTCTCATTGTGCTGATTTCCATGAGATCATTTAAAAATGAGAATTATTTTCTATTAATTTTGACCTTTTTTAAAGGTCATTACGTAATTTTAGTTTGCTTTATCAATATTTTTGTCTTACATTCAATTTTTTATCACTATAAAGTTGGTAATGGCTTAATGGGTTGGTTTTGTCTGCTTTCTGCAACCTGGGACTGTGTAAGCTGGGGATAGGGGATGAACCATCATTAAAACAAACTGTCTCCACAAAAGACTTAAGGAGAAAAACTGAACCAAATCTAGTAATAAAGTAGCCTAAAATCCAATACCAGGCAGAGCATTTAGGAGATCTGAAGCACTGTATGGTTTTCTGAGGAATCAATGGTTCATTTGTTGTTGCACTTACAGCTGATATTTCATTTAGGATTTAATTGTATATCCCCCCTGTGTTTATAAATAGTGTTAGTGCCTTATTAAAGCAGATTCTGAACATTTTCCCTTGTCACCCTCCCCTCTGACCAATTTCCTGTCACTGCTATGAACTGTCATCCAGTGATACCAACTCAGACTCAAACTATTCAATTTCAAAGCTTCTTTTGTGAATTGGACAGTGATGATACCCATCTCACAGGCAGATGAAACCTGAGGACCAGTGACCAGGTGCACTGCTCAGCAGAGTCACAAGGGAAATGCCTGCACAGGAGTTGATGAGAGCCCAAGGACTGCAGCGGGCATGGACTACTCCTCGTGAGGTCTGATGCCCAGATCTTTGCCCCTACCAATTAATACTCACTCTTGAGTATAACAAAGGCTTTACTGGTCTCGGAGGTTTACAGCCACATGTAGTTAATGCATTTTCAGCAACTGGAGTGCCCCAGTTATAGAATTAAATTGTATAATGATTAACTGACTGACCAAAGTGTAGTTCTTGAAACTATTACCTGTGAGTGCCCTGCTGCCCCACACTTTAAACCATTGCAGGGGCTGCCTTAGAGGACACCTGCCCTTCCCCAAGGCTGTGGAAATGCATAACTGCATAGCAAATGTGCTTCCTTCCCTCTGTGCAAACTCCTACCTTGTATTTGTCTGCATTTAGGAGCTGATGTGGGGGATGTGCCTACCTTCCTCACATATCAGCATCCACCGAGATGTGCAGGACTGTGCTAGCAATGCTGCCTTGTGCTGATTCCTGCTGCTAACACTGACCTCAGAAAAACAGTTCCCAATTTCCAAAGCCTCAGCATCGAGTGGAGAACTACTCTCCTCTCACAGGAGCTGGCCAGGTGAAAATATGAGATGCTGATAACACTCTTAGAGGGAAACCTGCAGTTTTAAACCCAAACACTGGTCAAGTCCAAGGCTGAGAGGTGTTTTCCAAACCTTCCTGCGCAATGAGAAAAATCCTGCCAGGTGGCCATGGGTCCCTGCAGTCAGGCATGTGCAGAACCATGGAGTTTCTGCCTGAACTTCCTTTGCTTTGTGTTCCTTGTCTGGCAATGCAGTGCTCTAGCTGAGGAGTTTTAGCTTCACTCAGCAGAAGATCCAGCACCACAACCTTTCTGTGACACTCATTTCTTACTTACATTTATATTTTTTCTTTGTTCATGGTTAATTCAGCCTCTTGGTTCTTATTTAAAATGTTTGAGAGGGTTTTTTTAATATGCCCAGGGAAACACAGCAACCCTATTTCTCTTGCAGTGCTGCTGGTACTGCACAGAGGGAGGACAGAGGGGAGACTTAAGCTAAATTTCTTCTCATTGAAAGTCTAGCATCTTCCCAAAGAAAACAAACCTCACGGAGTATAGAAGATATTTGATAAACGTATTAAATCACATAGCTGACTGTGGTCATCTCAGTTTGAACAGTGTAATAACTTCAGGATCTGGAAGTACTGGAAGAATAAATAATATAATCTATAAAATATAGGACACACTTGGGATAGAATATTGCTATCAGAGCAGTGCAACGCTGCTACTGCTGTCATCCCAAATTGATGGGGAAAATCCATCTGCAATAGTGAGCACCACATACCATTAGTTGTCCAAAGCACTGGGGATGTGGTATGCCTCCATTTCTGGAAGACCATGACAAGCTGATTGAAACAAGCTTGATTATTCTGAGTGTGCTAAAAGTAAAGCCTCAAACTTCTGAAGTTGCTGTCTGCTAACTTCCAGAGATCAAACTATTCAAGCCCCAGTCATAGTGAGTTAGTGCTCTGTAACAATTTTATCTTTTCAAGGTGTATTTATTTCACCACTTTGACCCTATTTGGGAATATTATTATGAAGAGGTTGTAGTGATGATGGACTCAGAAGCACTGTCTCTTTTATTATTCCTTTCTTTCTATTTATCTTTCTTCTTGTAGAGTTTTACATAATAAAAGGTTTAGCTGTTTGTTGGTTTGTTGTTCTGTTCTACTTCGTTTTTTTTTTTCCCAGAAGACCAAACATATTTTCAAAGAAGGCTGCTACCACAAAGGCCTTAAAATAATCTTGGCCATTGCTAAAATACCCCAGGCAAACACTAATAAAAGCAGGCAAAATAATATGAAGAAAGGCTGGAGAGGACACAAGTTCTGCCAAAGCAAACAGTCAGAAAAAGAAAAACAAACACCCTCCCCCTGCTTCCCCAGAACGCACATGTAAATTCAATTGCATTTACAAATAAATTTGCTTTGGTTGTGCTTACACCTTTACATGTGTGCTCTACATGAGTGACTGTCAACATTTACTTATGTAAATACTGAAGACCTGTGATTTTGATCTTCGTATATGCAAATATTTACACTGGAGTTCTTGTAGTAGGATATCACACCTCTGGAACCACCAGCTGACAGAGTTCCCTCCCACCACGTGTCACAGCCTTGGCAGAGAAAGGACAAAACCAGCCAAAGAAATACTTGACTGTGGGCTTTGAATGCAGGTCAGGGCAAGCACTTCAACCCATCTGGCTTCTGTGATGCCAGAGTTGGAAAACTGCACAGCAGGAAATTTGATAATACCCTTGGAAGTGTTTATCTGGGATGGGGAACTCAGAGCTTCCCTAAATTCTTTGCTGGAATAAAATGCACAAGACAGATAACATTGTATTGGGAATCCTTCATTCAGCTGTGCAAACTGCCAGGGGAGAATCACATTTGAATCCTTCACATTGCCCAGGTTTTTACTGAAAGTGATTTTTGGGAATGGTGTGTCTAAGTCAAAAAAGGAAACTATATCACCATTCATGGCAAATTCTAGGAATCCTCTGCATTTGTCATATAATCAAGAAAATGGAAATTGCAGGGAACTCATCTAGGTCTGTGTACCTCAGATTTAGTGTATGCAATGTAGGCAAGCATTTGCAGTTCTTTCAGACAATAGAAGAAAATGCACAAAATAAACTAAGAAATAGTCTTTTGCTGCAATCAAGTGAAGATAGTTTCAGTCTTCTCACATGTAAGTCCAAAAGGAGGGATGGTACACTGCATCTCTGGCTGGTTCAGAATCATTTGCTCAACATCTCAATCTGATTTCATGTGTAAGATGCTCTGTCTCACAAATTAATTTGCTCTTTTATCATCTATTTTTATGTCTTCTGTTTTCAGCCATGGAGATAACATAATATCCCAAAAAACTTTGTATGGGCCAAAAGACTAGGAAGCAAAAAAGAGTCATGAGATCTACAGAGGAGAATGGAGGAAACAAAGCTCTTCATTTCAGCAGTTCTTCTCTACTGAAATTTTGGTTTATGAGCCATATGCACTCTTCTGAAAGGTCTCTTCTTATTCATATTCATTTACCTACTCCTTGCCCAGGCAGTCAACTTCATCCTTTATCCTCCCCAGGTTGGAAGCCTTTCCCTATTAGCCTGGAATTTGTGTCTGTTGTCTTACACTGACATTTTCCTAAAGGCACAATAAACTACCACTATCATGTTGTATATTTTATGCTAATAATAACAGAAATAATAATTACTAAGAAAAAAAATGTTTATATCTGCAATACTGATCCCAGATTACATGATTTCTTCAGCCCTGCAATAATATCCTTTCATATTAAGGACACATTTTCAGGTACAGTGCAGCTATTTCAGCCATCATTTCCAGGATATTTTAAGGCAGGTTCTGAAGAACATCACAGAAACTGCTAACCTGCAATGGTATCTCAGGCAATAGCCATTTTTTCCAGGCTTCTAAACAGATGGCAGCCAATCCAAATTCAGCAGTGCTAGCAAGCAACACTCAATAAAACTGTAATTGATGCATATGGTACCTGCTAGGCTGTTTAAAAACTGACTCTGTGGCATTAAAAGGAAATTGTTTAAAACTCCTGATAGAACTGCACTTGATTTTTGGGACAAATCTATTGGAGATGTAGTCTGCACTTCACTTTAGCCTCTCAATAACCCCTCTGGTTTTGTGTTACAGCAGCAGAACTTTTCTGACCCTCACTTTTACCAGAGACACTGTAGGTAGTGTCACTGTAAGGATGTGTGTATGGGTCTTTCAGGCTGTAGCAGAAATCTGTGCAAAAGGAGGTGAAATAACGTCTTTCAGCATAACTGGAGACTAAGGAGCATAACCTGAATTTTCCATTCTGATGGAGTTCCACGCCCGGTGTTTCACAGAAAAGACCCCGTTCAGCAGTTTGCTCTCACTGTAACACAACACTGTCACTGGCTGACTTGTTTGTCTGTTGCATAAGGAAGAGGAAAGGAAAAATCCCAAGCACTCAGCAAGCACTCAGCTCTGCGTGATTCTCTGATTAGCCCACAGAACGACCTGGGGGAAGGAGTGCTTCACCACATTCTGAACCACAGTGAGATTTTAATGGAGAACGGTGAAATCCAAGCTCACTTGTTAATTTACACAATAGGATGTGACACTGAAAGGATTCCTAATTTATGTCTGCTAAAGAAATAGGGATAATTGCAGTCTCTTTTAATAGGTCATTTTAATAGATATTCCAGCAATCTGACTTCTACTCTGAAAATAAGCAGCAATCAGGTACCAGGGAACAGACAGATGTGTACCAGCCACCAGAAGATACTATTTTTCAAATTCATCAAAACAAAAGCTCTTTTTCCATGAAGAAAATGAATGAGATTCTTCAGTACTCAAGCTGAGCAAAAACCTATAGGGAAGCAATGTTTAAAGGCATCTCTGCTCTGCATAGACCAGTGCTGTACAGGGATCCTAACACTGACTCTTAGTGACACCCAGCAGGTTAAACCAGCCAGGTTCAGCACTTTTTGCTGCTTGAGAAGTGAATTTGCCTGGCTCTGGCTCCTTGTAATGCACTTGTAATGTGGGGAGGCACAAACACAGATTAGGAGAGGCACATGAATGGGCACAGAGAGCCACCGAGGCTGCCTCACCAGAATTCCTTAGAGGAAAACCCCATGTGTAAGGACAATACAAACCCTCATTCTTTAAGTACTCGAGTTTCAGAAAATAGGGTGAGTGGACTGAGAAGGAAAATGAGAACTGGAGTGGGAGGATGACTGTTTATAACCCTCCTTGAGAAGAAAATGAGACAATAGTGGCAACACGAGCTGCACAGCAGTGTTTGACCATTACTGGGTGTTGTGAGTATGACAGTAGACTGTTCCAGGGCAAGGATCTGAAGGAGGACACTGAGCAGATATGTACAGTGACCCTCCTTTGGGTGTGAAGGACAACATGGGAAAATGAATGACAGTGCTTGTTTACATATTGGAGAAGTGAAAGAAATAAAAGTGAGCTGAATGTGGGTGGGACCTGGCATCCCAACAATCACACCATGAGAAATTATAGGCAGAGATAAACTGTGGCGATTTTGTGGTGAAAATAAGATGACATTAGAGAGATTCCTAGGAGAGATGATAAAACCCAAATCATGGATTGGGAAATTTTTCTGAGCAACTGACTACTATTGGGACCGTGTTTCATTTATCAGGAGGGAAAAATTGGAAAAAAAAGAAAGGGGATGCAAAACGATGAGAGACCAAAAGGATTTCTCTCACACAGAGAGCTTAGAGAAGCTGTGGCTTGGGGAATATCCTTCAGGTACTGTGAGTGAGATATATACCTAGCCCAAGCTGTAGGGTCCAGAAAATGATCCAAGCTGAACTGGACACCTGAGTTACAGGCAAGTGCTAGGTGTACAAGGCAATGAAAAAAAACATGTAGAAGGTGGGCTTTGCAGAAGTATGGAAATGTCTGGTTTAGCCAGCCCAAGCTGAAAGTGACTGACAAAGATCTGAGAAAAAGTTTCTAAGAAGCAAGCCAAGGTTTTGATTTAGGATAGGCCTAAGGTAGAAAGGTGTCTCCATCCATGTGTCAGGGTCTGGAGTAGAAGATTTGTCAGTGATCTCCATACAGCAAGGGATTGGTGTGAGTTTGTCAATGAAATTACTGAAGCCCGGAGGAGTAAAGAGCAAAGAACTGTGTCTAGATCTTGGTGACATCTTCACAGACATCCAGAGGGAAATCTCTGCTGCTTTCAGAAAAAAATATCTCCACTGACATTGAGCCTCCACTGAGTGCCTGTGGGGACAGCTGAAAAGTGGACTTTGAGGGATGTCATTATCTCAAACCTTCAAGGGAACAGGAGGAATGGGGCATAGAGGCACTGGGTGGAGGTGGTGGGAGATGCCTGGATCAGGCACACAGCAAACCTGGATGCTGAACAGAAAAGAGTCTGGGTGTGCAGAAGAAGCATATTTGGCTAGGAATGGGTGTGTCAGTTTGGTTTTGTTTTGAGATGGGAAAGACTGAAATGGGTTTGCATTGTGAGAGAAAAGAACCAGCTGGGATGGAGAGGCAAAGGGTAATTTGGGAGCCAGATTGTTCTAGCATGTCCTCAAAGATTAGTTTGTGCTACTTTGAGCAAACTCTTTGTAGCTTTTGTTTAAAGACCAAGAGTGTACTTTTTAACTAGAGCATCTCTTGATAACAAATCCAGTGCTGGAAATGCGTGGTGTTTTGAAGGTACAGCTGTTTCAGCAAATGCTAGAAATGAAAACCTTTGCCTGAGACACTGCTTTGTTTACACCGATGTGTGGCTGCCTGTAGGGAAAAAAAAAAAAGACTGCCTCTGGATATAGAGATCAGGTGTGAGCAAAGAAAGATAAAATGTTTGGCATGAATACAGAGGGCTCATAACCTTTTACATGGTCTAACTGGTTCCAGCCTTTTGGCAGACTACACTCCACAAGCACCCAGTCCTGCCAAGTGTCATAATTATAGTGTAAATCTCAAGAAAATTCATGCTTTTCCTAAAGTTCTCAGTTCCATACATTAGAATATCAGCATTCATTAAAAAAAATCTAGTCCTCATACTTAACAACAACAACAAAAAAAAGCTTGAAAAATATTCCCAAAAGACTCACAAAAACAGAATTAAAAGAGAACCATACATGTTGCTAATATCTTGTGATTTTACCTTGTGATTTTCACACAGTGTGTTGGCAACTCTGTTCATTTGTAATGGGAACTGAGCTAAGAGACCTTCAGGGTCTGGCTTACTCTTTAAAGGCAGTTTAAAATCACTGTGAAATATGCACTCAGGCAGTGGCTCCCAAAATGTTGATCACCCATCAGATTAGAATATAGTGCTGCATGGCTTTACACTGCAGTTTTCACGTTGCCTTCACAGCATTTTCAACTAAAAGGTGGAAGATCAGCCCGTCAAATGATGTGTGAATATGTGCCGGCCATTAGGAAACTCTGAGGGTCCAAAAGGTTTACCAGTCGCTGTTACAAAGGTGTAATTCGGCTGCAGAGTTAATTGCAGCTGTGTGCTTCCAAGCGCCTGCCCTGGAGCCCCACTCAGGAGAGCAGTCAGCCCAAGGCTGAGCACTACCACACCCGGGCTGAGGGTTCTCCAACCAGGCAGGACTTGGAGCAAGGCTTGGGTGGGTGCTCACATGTGGCTGAAGCCAAGCTCATTCTTGAGATGCACGGAGGTATCCTCTGAAGCAAGAAAATATTCCAAGTGACCAAAATGTAGCCATGCCTGTTACTGGAGCAATTAGCTCAGTTATTTCTGCTGCTCGGGGCATCCGTACCAATAGAAGGAGACTGATGAAAGGGCTCTGCCTACCATATTTGTGTTTTTGCTTCCCAGTCCCTGCATAGGAGTAAAGACCTACAAAGGACTCAGGGAGCCCCAGAAGCACTGGTTCAGTGAGGGCAAACCCAAACCTGTGGGACACCATGTGAGCAGCCACCGTGTCTAGATTTCCAAGGGTACAACATAATTTTGAAGGTATTCTATCCAGGCCAGACCTGGAGTAAGCCAACACAGAGAGTGGTGCAGAGATCAGGGACAGGACAAGGGGCACGTGTGAGCTGTGTGGTGAGGACAAGCAGAGGGACAGGCACTGCTGAGCTGACCTACGTGAAGGCCAGGTAGCTTAGCTACCTGCAGGGTCTTACCTACTGATTGCACACGGCTTTAAAGACTGAGCGTGAAGAACATGAGACTAAAAAGAGCATTTTCAGTAGCAGCCTTTGCCTCTGAAAATACAGATTTACTGAACTGGAAATAGTTGATAGGTATATTTCTGTTTTCACAAAGCTTTCCACAGAGTGAAGAAAAATTATAAATAAAACCTGTTATGTGATTTCTTAATTTGGGGGTTTTATTGGCTGCTCTACTTACATGGCTTCCCTGGGCTTTTGCCAGCTCGATCTGCTGAGGTTCCTAGAGAGCACAGAGTTGTAAGTCTCACAGCTTTCAGGTAAATCAGTATTCCACTATATTGAATTTAAAACATTTAATAGACTGAATTTCCATTTGAGAGGAAACTAGCTTTTCATCTTATTTTAGGAAGACCAATTTTTTCAAATCCCAAGACTTTTCATGAAAGTGAAATAAAGCCAGTTTTGTCTTAACAGATTACCTGAACGCTGACCAGTGTGGCTTCAGCAGCACCTGCCTTCACAACCAAGGTACCAGAAGAACCAGAAAAAGTGATTTATCTTCATTGGTACTTAACTAAGACTAAGGAAGGCATCCTGGACTTTTTCCTACCCTACAGCCTGCAGATGAACAGCATGAAGCAGAGGTGTTTGGAGAAATCCTGACATGTCTGCACGTGTAGGCACATGTGTGCTACTCAGTGTCCCTGCCTCCAAAGAATCCTTGCAGGGAGAAGGAGGAGGGGGGGAAATCTTTGTGATTTATCATTCGCATTTATCTTGTACTGACATATAATAAATAACAATGTATGTCTGACAAAGGAGCTCAGATTAACAGCAACCTTCTGTGGACTTGTTGGTTGGGAGGAAAAATGACTTTTATTTTAGCCATCGAATCACTGCTGCCTGATGGACAGTTAGCATGATGAATTAAATAAGAAATAAATTTTAAAAAGCAGCTCCTAAGGAAGACAATTTTGGGAGACATTAAACAAAAAGAAGGAATGCAGCTTGCTACCTTTTAGGATGAGCACTTATTTAAAACATTAATTTCTGCTCAGTTCAAAGCAGAGAACCCACAAATGCGCTTCCCAGACACGCTATTGATTTCTGACCTACAAATTACTCTCCTTCAAGGAGGGCTGATGTGGAGCACAGACAGTGGGGGAAGAGGGCTGGAGTAGACAGGGTACTTCTCAGCTGCAATCTGCATAATGTTTAGTATTCAGTGAGTTAAAGCACGCAATGAAAGGGAACTGTCAGCGCAATCTAGAAGATATAAAGAAATGAAGGGGTGAAAAAAAGCCGTATGCTAATAATCCACTCAGTAATTAAGTGAAGATCGCTGCCAAGCGCCACTGCCACTTTCAAAGGGTAATTTGTACAGGAAATCATAGAGTCATTGTCAAATCATTTCAGGATAAAAGGAAAGTCATCAACTAAGATAAGATAAATGCTGGGTGTCTGGCAGCATGTGCCCTAGGAAATGCCTTTGCTTTTTTATATTGGAAAAAAAATTTTGCAAAAGTGGGGCTAGGAAAACTTGACGTGTTGAAACGCACATTTACTATTAATAATAGAGGTGATATATGCATAGATGCGTTATTAAATAGGTAACCGGAACAAAAAAAAAAAAAATCATCTACTGAGCCAGCTAAAGGGGAATTAACTTTCAACAATCTAATGTGACTTTTAACTTGAACCCTCAGTAAATCAGAGCACACTTCATCCCACCCCCAAAAGAGCCTTTTGCAATTAATATCGTTTAATATTCCTTTCTTCTAAGTACGGGATAATCTGTGGGAGAGCCAGTTTCCCACAAGAAAATTTTTTTTTTTTTTTTTTTTGCCGGAGAAGATTTGCAGCTTTACAAGTGTTAGCCTCCCAGGGATCCCTTTCGGTGACTAAACATTGCCATGTCGCAGCTTTTGGGCCCTGCGCGGAGCCGAGCGCGCAGCCGGCGCGGCGGAGTCGGGGGGCGGCTGCTGCGAGAAGGAGATTCGGGCTGCGCACCCCGCTCCTCCGCAAACCGGAGCTGGTTGCTGCTGCCTTAGATGAGCCTTTCGAAGTTTCCCTGCGTGCTCTGGGTGGCACTGAGTTTTCAAATATATCCCTTCAGCCATCGGCATCTCGTGGCTGTGCCTTGGCAAGGCTGCTGCACTCACTCGGCAGCGCCTGGTGCTCGGGAGGGGCTTTGGAGGGACAGAGTCACGTTAGGGACTCGGGACACTGGGGATGAACTCCCAGGGGAGACAGAGATTTCCCTGAGAACAGGAATTCACCCTGCACATCAGCCTGGGGTGGGGGGGTGAATGTGAAATCTGTCCAGCATGACATTATAGAATGAAAATGAGAAATTTAAGCATTTTAATTTGTCATGTCACTTATTGAATTTGTTTAGCTCAAGCTAATGAAATGCACAGAGCATATCTCATGGGTAATCATATTTATTCCACATTATATTTAATGATATATGGACTTACTCAAGCTCTTATACCACTGTGTAAGTGATTTTGACTATAGTATTTTCTTTCACCACATCTTGAAATCACATAGTAAAATTAGACTAATTTCTAATGTATATAATTAACTTTGATGTAATGATATTTGAATTTTATTAAGTGCATATTCTGGCCTGCACTTGACCTATCACAGGTGTACAATTACATAGCTGATTTTATGAATCACAAGAAGGTGTTTTTATTTCAAGAAATAGTGTTTAGCAGACATGGAAAAACCCCCACATTTCATATATTTTTCCAGATATACTAACTAATCTTTTAAAATGTGAGCAGGAGGCTCTTCAGATGTACACTCAATTTTATTTCATGCCAAGTATTTTGCACCTAATTCAGCAATCCAAACACAGAACCCGGATCTGAGAAACAACACAGACTCGTCTCGGTATTTAGCACAGAAGTCTTAACACTCAAACAGCATGAGGGCTTGTTACGTTTTGGAGAGAGTTCTGATTTTTTAAAGCAGTGATAACGTTTCAGCCATCCAGATTTTTTCATCCGTGACAGATATAGTATAGATCAAACAGTTCAGATCATAAATAATTCAAGTCTAATTTAATAAAAGTTAATGATCTACAATAGAAATTGCTTTAATTCTACTTTTAACTGTTTCACAACACTGTCTGAGAATGAAAAAAACCAGGCTGGTAATGGACTCAAAATCATGCAACCCCACATGAATTTTTTAGCATGCTACCTTTCTCAAAGAATAAATTTCAGTGTGCTTGCAAAATGATGGTTTAAAACTTTATCCAGAGAGGCTGAGAAGAGTATAACAGTCTCATGAAGAACACAAAGAAAACAAAAAAACCCCAGTGTCCTTCAGATATACGTTTCTTTTATTTTATTTTCCTCCTCCCAGATTGTGACATTATTACTCTATTTTTATTCCTTTATATTTTATCTTGTCTTATGCGAAATTAGATTTTTGAACATCTTTATGTTTAGAAAATATCCTTTTATTGGAAGGTGAAAGTGTTTCTGAGTTATCTCACCTACATTACATTTCAAAGGAAGCCTTAATAAAAGGACCTCCAGAATATTCATTATATTACCTGATAAGGGGTGAGCAAAAATTTGTCTTAGAATATATTATTTCATGCAGTGCTATATAAACCACAAAAATAAAAGCCTCTTTACCTTTCTGTTTCAGGTCTATGCATATTTTGATCTGAATAGAGATAGAAGAGGGTCATATCTGTACTCAGCACAGAACAGTTAATCTCTAGGTATTAAAAAGGAGAAAGAAAGAGGCCTGTTGGAGTTCCTCCTGCTAACCAAAAGTGGTGTAAAATATACAGCAGTACAGTTAGACTGATAACTCACTATTTTCAACAACGTTTCTGAAGGAGATGACGGCTATTCATCAAGCCTTTCTATCTTTTATTTTTTTTTTTTTTTTGTTATAGTTCATGTGAAGGATTAATTTGGGTGAAAGCTCACCCTGTGTATCTAGGCACGGTGGACCTCAAAAAAAAAAAAAAAAAGAAAAAAAAGAGGGAGTTTAGATGGTTGGATGGTTATGTTTGCTCATACCAACAGGTGCCCATCTACCACCACCACCTGGAGCAGAAGCTGTTTTTGTGAGTAAGTACCAAGCATGTAAAAATGCAAACACAGTGTAAGTAGCATTTCAGTGGGAAAAAAAAAAAACCCTGAATTAGTCTGTACAAACTCACAGGCCTTAGTATTTAAAAGAAGTTCCAGGTTCATCTGTAAATTTGGCTCCAATTGTATTTTACCAATCGGGAAAATTAAGCTGAAAGTTTATGAGGTGAAATGTTGCATTTCCTGCAATAACAACGATGACTAATTTGCGATTGCATGGTGTCTCCTAACAGCTGTGATATATGTTGCTTTGAATTCATTTAGCTGTAACAATATTTGTTAATTTTTTGCTTCAGATGCCTGTTGTTGATATTTTCTAAATAAAGCCAAGGAAAAGAAAACGCCAGCATTTTGAAACGTAAAGCAATCTGTAAAATTAAAGAAGCTTTTGTGCCCCCCCTTCCCCAAATGCATACCATATGCCAAAGCGACTCCTAACTAGGAGAGACTGTTGTTACTGTAGTAATCAGTCTGTGTCGGAGCAATTACTGCGAGCCATCCATCCGTCCTGGCTGCTCTGCAGGGGCTGTGTCACCCTGAGAGCCACACTGAGAGCCACCCTAAGAGCCACCCTGAGAGACCAGCCTGACCCTCCCGCTCAGGCCACCGCTCTGGGCAGGGCAGGGGGTCAGGGGGGCTGTGCAGCACCAAGGGACACGAGGAGCCGCGCTGGTGCTGGCTTCACTGGACACATGAGTGGTAGCAGTGCTCAGACCCCCACACGTGGCTGCTGCTGGGCACTGAGGAGGAAAATAAAATGCCAGGAGCACTTATAGAAATGTACATCTGCCAGAAATCATCATATGCTGGGGAACCCCGTAACACTGAATACCTGCTTCCAGATCTTGTCCTTTGGCAGACATCTTTACTTGGAAACAGTTTGCTCTTGCTCCTGCCCTTAAGAACATGCTTATGCAGTAGGAAAAAAAGAGGCCCCCGAGCCTGCATCGTTTTCTCTAACTGTCCTGCGATCTTTAATTTTTCACTGCCCACAGAGAGATTTTCAAACACTTTCTCACGCTTCATTTTATTAACAAATAAGGCCTGTTAGAGGGGAAAGCCCTACCGAATCAATTGGTAATTGAAAGGAGATGTACACATTGATTTGTACATCATGATATACTGCACTGATTGTTGCACATTATGTAATGTTTACCCATTAGAGTTGTTGTACATTTAATGTTCCTTTCTTACTTTTTATTATTATTGCAAATTATCTTTTCAAGTAGAAGGAAA
Organism: Rhipidura dahli; assembly: GCA_013399225.1. Classification (NCBI taxonomy): domain Eukaryota; kingdom Metazoa; phylum Chordata; class Aves; order Passeriformes; family Rhipiduridae; genus Rhipidura; species Rhipidura dahli. The sequence goes on along the minus strand of VXAC01002703.1, from coordinate 1,302,568 downwards.
CACATGATGTATTATGGAGCCACAAAAGTAGCTCACAGACATTTGCAGGGAAAAGAGCACAGAGCAAGTCTGAAACTTCAAATCTTTGAAGCTTTTCTGTGACAAGAAAACAAAAAAAAACCCCCCAAACCCAGAAAGTAGGAATAAAGAATTCAGAAACTATAATGTTATTTTTGAATTCTCAGCAAGGGTTTTCTGCTCTGTTAATTACTTTTACAATACCTGGTGAGACGGCACCATGACTGGAGTGCTTAGGATACTGCAGTTGAAATAATAAATAATCATCTGACATGTCTTAAAAGGCTTGCTTCTTTCTGAGTGGTGTTGTCTTTTATCAGCCTGCCTCATGCCTTTATCACGTTTGTTCTCATTCAGATCAGTGAAGGCTTTCATTTCCTCAACAGTCCCCAAAGCCAGGATTTGTAGCCTGTATTCAGATTCATTTAAAATCAATGCATTACAAAATAATTAGAGAGACAAAAAAGGTGTTGCAGGTTCTTCCATTTCCTTAGATCTTTTGACCATAAAATGATGACTGTTTTTGTCAGAGCAGCATTTTAAAATAGATAGTGAGTGCATGTGTTACCTTGCATACATCCTAGCTGTATTTGCAGAATTCTGAACTCTGATACAAAGAAATACATGTTTTTTTTTTCTGTCAGCAACAGAAGCATCAATAAAAAAAGCCAATTAGAAGAGATGAATTTTTATTACATGCTGATGATTAAATCTACATTAATCATAAACATCCGCAGGCCACCAACAGGGCTTGTTTAATCATTTTCAACCATTTGTGTCTTTCTCCAGCTTCCATTCTGTTAGATTTTTCTACATTACTTCCATATTTGGTATGGGGATGTTAGAAAGTGCAAGTATACTCCTGGGTAATCAGGATTTCAGGCAATATGACTCAAAAAACGTTCACAAAAGAAATCTCCTGGAAGGTCTCTAAACCCCTGATTTGATGGGCTCTGCAGTTAGGTGACATTGTTTGTGGGGCTGTTGCGTCAAATAGGGCACCCACGGAATGCAAGGGGGTTATTTCACGTGTTAGATAACTTTGAACTGGGTATAGACACAACTGCATAATTGATATAGATATAAAAGAATGGAGAATAAAAGGTCAAGAAAGCCTCAGGTGCAATGACTTGGACAATAACTCTACTATCAACAGGAGAATTTTAAATGAAATGTGTTTTGAGCACCAACCTAAAAAAAAAAAAAAAAAGGATCTAGCATGTTGTCTCATTGCTAGAAGCAAGTAAATAATGCTGCAGAAGAGTTCAGACCTAATTGGAAGTTGGAATAATTATAGATGATGATAAGCCAGCCACCAGAGAAATGCAATATTCAAGATGTGTGGTAACAAAAACATTGATTAACATAAGTCAGGACAAGAACGAACACAGCTTAGAAATACAGCATATAATTTATGAACATGGGAAAAAATCAATATCAACAATAGACATAGATTAAAAAATTAAAAGATCAAGAAAAAAATATTTAGAGTTCCCCTCTGTCTTTTAAATTTTTTTTATTTTACAGTGATTTTGTATAGAGCATTTAGCAATCAATTTTTCTTTGAAGTATGGATTGAATTGAAACTGAATGCCCTGTACCTCCTCTACACTTCCTGAGCACTCACAGAAATTTCACAACAGTGAATTTGGTGGGATACTGGTAAGTTTTTCCATGTGAAATCGTATTAAAAGTTGCCTGGTGCTGATCTTTAAAAGCAGATTTTTCTTTTATGAAAAAAGGGGAGGTGAGGAGAAGGTAAGCAGAAGCCATTTTAGCTTTCCCTTAGATAAATTAAGCCAGCAAATATGCTCTTGGGAGACTTCTGAGAGGACAAAAATAACAGTTTCTAGGCTCTTATTCTTTAGCTATTTTTCATTCCCAACAGCTTGACAAAAGGCATATCTATGTTTTAGAGTTTCGTGGAATTGTGTACTTCTTCCTTGCTTTGGAAGGGTTTGGAGACTGCAGAGCTGGTGAGAATTCCCCAAAAGTCTGGTCTGGCCTGGGGCTGCACCCTGTCCCACAACAGGACCCTGCCTGAGGAGCTGCACATCCTTGGGATGGCTGGGGAACAGCCAGGTGGCAGCTACCCCATCCCATCACCTGGATCTTTTTTCCTACTGTGTTTCCCCAAAGAATGGAAAGGAGATTGGAAGGAGTGACAGCTCCCTAGCCAAAAAAATCATAATGTCTCTGACAGACAAGGTAATTCTTTGAATATTGTAAGATTTTACAGAAGTGAATGTCTGTGTAATATAATATTTGTTTCTCTGGGAACATAGGGCAGACTTCAACACAAAGAATCAGATATCAGTGGTTTTGAGTGAGCTGATGTGGTCACACCACCAGGAATCTCTCCTTAGGTCTCCCAGATGCAAAACAATCTTCCAGTGTGCAGATTTGTAGTGGCAGAGGAGGTGTTCTCTGTTCTAATTTTAAAATGCCACCCTCATCAGCATATACCCCATCAGCAGAATATGCTAGGCTGAAATCAGTCAGCAGGAAACTATGGGCTCATATTGCTTAAGCTGGCAGTTCTGTGCTCCAGACTGGTCATCTCAGAATTTCCCAAGTACCTCTGTGCACGTATATCATCAAAATATTAACTGAAAACACTGTTAAAGGCAACATGGCTCATTGACCACATACCATGGCATTGCTGTCAAACAGTTATTTGTGGACCATGCTTTGAGAACCACTCACTGAACCTGTCTAAAATGAAGTGTGGAAAACACTATGAGAAACAAAGCCAAGGAAATAATATATTGGCAAGGAAATGGAATTCAGCCTGATCTTTTTCTGTCTCAAAATTGCAGAGATATATGATAGCTCAATCAATTGCAATGCCAGTCTAAGTCAGAATGTATGGTCAAGCACAAAGAAATAATTAAGGAACTGTCACAGCAGGCAAAAAGAAGGTATAAGAAATAGTAAATGAAGCCAAGCTGAGATAGATTTGAAATGTCGAGAGCCATGAGAGAAGTGAAAGATGAAAGGTAGCAGCCAGTCCAACATCATGAATATGATGTAAAGCAGAACAGCTTTTAGTTAAGGTAGATCTCAGTGTCTTAACATTCTGTGAGGAAAGATTTGCAAAAGAATGGAGCAATGTGTGAAAATAAGAAACAGAAGGAGCAGAAGGAAGACAATATGGTAACACATGGTTACAGTTCCAAGACTTGAGAATAAATTTCTTGTACTATATCCCTTTATGTTAAAATGCATTCTGTTTATTCTGGCTCAGTGGCTCAGCTGGTATCATAGTGTAACACCCCACCACATGGTAGACCCGAGCTCAGGAGCGAGCTTGGGCCCACAGAGCTTGGGACTGTCACAGAGGTGATGCTGTTTACCTTCAGCACTGGATAATGCTGCCCAGGGAAGGGATAGAGCTACACTTTCTCTGAGAACAGCAAGAGTAAAGGAAAACAATAAGCAAAATAGGGGGAAATTAATCCCACAGGAATAAATAGACAAAAATATAGACCTCACATAAGTTGTGCTTTCTCAAGGAAGTGAGAACATCTTCTTTTCTTGTGGTTTTCTGCAGGACTGATTCAAGATGCTCACTTCTGTACTGCAAATATTACTCTTCAAAATAAATTTTGGTTGCTTCCCAAATATTTATTACGTTAGTATGGTTATAGGAAGTGAGATGAGCAGCAAAGTTTTAGAGCTAGAATGATAGTTATAAGAAAACAAATGCTGGAAATAGAGATCTTATAGATCCCTTTCTAACCTACCCATGATTAAATATTAGGACTGCATTCTCTGATGGAGCTTCCCTGCCATCAAAGTTTTAACAGAAGTTGGAAGGAAGCATAAAAGATAAATTGACTCATTTCAGGTGTTCTGGTATTTGTTTGCAGAAATCACACTTGAAACATTTATTATTTTATGAAGTCAAAAAGTGGGATTTATCTAACCCCAGTGATCTATCGATTTATCAGCTACTTATTTTAGATACTGACTCCAGAATGGGGTCTCTCTCTCTCTCCTTTCAGACAGAAAAGCCGATGAAATTACAACAGATATGTGATTTCCTGGTGATTATTCTCAGGTGAGATGGAGCCTTCCCCTGGAAAACAGAATGGAGCAGTTCTTAACTCCATGTACTTTATGCCACCTGCCTTTATATCTCTCAAGTATACCAAATATTGTAGTCAGAGAGAAATCAAACTGATTTATTCTGGCTCTCTCAATATCAGTGACACATTGGTAATGAAGAACAAGTGCTTTCCCTCAGTAAAATTCATTCCTAAGTCTGTACTTTAGCACTTCAACCTGATGAATATTTTGCAACAAATCTCACTTGGACAGAACAGTTCTGAATTGTAAATTGCTTTTTTAAAATCAGTTCAGTATCTTGCACATTGGTCAATAGCTTTTGATTTGTTCTATGTGTTTTGGACACAGTGTTCACACACATAAATATACATTATTCAAAAATACTTCTTATCACAGCGGTGAGATCACAAGAATAATACTTTTGAAGAAATAATAATGCAAAACATTGCCTTTTGAAAGCAAACTGTTACTATTTCAGAAATTGCTCCTTCCTCCCCCCACAAACTTAAAAATACCAAGCAGGTATCTGTGAGTTATTCCTGAAGACAGTCTCTGTAAAACATATTTAAATAACAAAAGCAAATACAAGGTCATACAAAAAAAAATTGAGAACAAAGTTATAATTAAGAACTATTTAAATTCTACACACAATTAAGTTTGATCTGAACAGCGAAATAGGTACCTTTAGCCTGACAAAGATGGGTACATTTGCTTTGCCAGATCTAGGACAATGCATCTTTAAGATACTGTGCCATTTCTTTTAAGCATTACTTCAAAAATGTGGGAGGAGGGAGCATCTAAAGCAAAATTGCAAGTGCAACTTTTGATTGTTATGATTTATTTTTAATTATCCTTTTCTCCTTTTGTCTTAATTGGACAGAGCCAGTCTAAACTTGTTCTGTGCAATTAAGAGCAGTTACATGCATAGAAAATTGAGACCTATTTTAAATCTCATGTGGACTGACTCATAGTTCAGCTTGCTACAGGAAAATTAGAGCAAGAAAATATATTTAAAAATCTAATGAGCTTTAGTAAAAATATTCCCCACAAAATGATGTGCTGGGAAGTTTTACACATTCGCTTCAAATCATATCAGACAGCGGATCAGGGGAAAAACATTTTTCTCTTACTAGGCTTCCACAGGAGACATCTAGGAGCATGTTATTGAATTCTCTTAAAAATCCGTTCTGAAGTTTGAGCTATTTATTTCCAAGGCAACTAAACAAATATTTTCCAAATAACTCATACATGCAGCTCAGATGGGGGCTAATTCTGTACTTGGTAATTTCCTACCTCTTGCAAGCACAATTGGCACCCGGTGTACACAGCAATGCACTTTCCAGTAGTTAAGGTAACAAAAACGCTGTAAGGTGAAGGCAGTGCTAAAGCACCTGCATAATGCCCATTAGTGTTAATAGGGGCTTGGGAGAACATATCCAATGCCTCCATAAAAGGCCTCATGCAGCTTGGAATAAATGTGCAAAACAATAATAAATTAGTGAACCAGTATGAGAATAATCGTTTGAAATGAACCCAAATCCAAATATTGGAAATTTCTGGGGTTTCATGTTACACACGGGCCTCATTTCTTAGATCCTTTGGCTAAGATGCTTGGGAGGGGGGGGGAAAGTGCCTGAGAAATCCTGTCTTCTCTCCTTCTTGCTTTATTGCAGCTGGTAGTTCAGGATATGGAGGAAGTTCCATGTATGAGGAACCATCATTGTGCCTGCTTGGAATGAATTACAACTTCTTGCTCTCCTGACCACTGTCTGCTCTCTCCTTCCCTGCTTCAGATGCTGCATAAACCAATGTAAAACCAAACAAAACTGCTCAGAGCCATGTGTGTGTTTGAAGGATGAACCAAATGCTTTGTGAGAAAGTCCCTTTGTTAACAGTTCCTACATATCCTTTCCAGAGACTTAAAAAACTTGAATACAGTTATTTTATATTTTAGACATTATTTTTTTAATTGATGAGCATCCTTGCATCCTGTATTCCCCAGTGAGAAGCAGCAGCAGGAACACATAGCAAATTGAGATTTACCATTTGTCCATAGGAAAAAAAAAAAAAGAGAAATTTCAAAACCCAAGACTCTCAAAAAGAAACTTGAATCTGCTTGATAAAATGTTTGTTTGTTGTAAGTACTTTCTCATTTCTGAACTCTCCTTTGCTTTATGGCCTTTTTTGCCATAGTCCCATGACAAGGTTCAGTTGATAGAACAACCTTGTTCATAAAGTGTGAATTTCCATCAAGTCAGATGAAATGTGAACTTGAACAATGGAGAGTTGGCTTCTCTCCAGTCCTAAATATAGCTGTGTGAGAACTCTGTGAAACCTGCCAAGCAGTCGGCTCCACTCTTGAAGAAAAGAAAGGCCTGAAATATTTAGGGTCCTTCAGCTTGCCTCATTCATTTCATGTCCTCCCACGGTTATGAAGGTTCCTGTGACTGCTTAGACCCTGACTCTGTGTAGTTTACAGCCATTTATTCACATTGCAGTGCTGTGGATATATTTGGGGTGTCTTCCCTTCTCAAACAGGGGCTTCATTTTGCCCTGAGCGTTGTATTGACACTGGAATGAAATTTGAAGTGAGTGGTAAAATAGCAGGCGGGAATTGCTGCTAGAGCTCGGTGATGTTGAAGTCCCCTGGGCCAGCACAATGGCTAGTAACCAGCCTCCAGTAAGGAGTGTCAGAGCCCCAGATGGGGAGGTCCAAAATAGCTGAGGTGTCAGCAGTGTCCAGGGAGCCATCGGGCTGCAGTGACCAGGCTGAGCTCCTCACCTGAGTTCATCTCACCAGGCACCCATGGCTGGACCTCTGAGGAAAACTAAAGGAGCCTCCAAATTGTCACCAATGCTCTTGGTGGCCAAAGGACTATTAGTGTCACTTCTGTGGATGGTACCAGAGAGAAATTGTACCTTGGCAATGGCAGATAGCCCCAGGGACAGAGCAGGGCTGTGATTTGCCCCAGTTAAGGGAAGTCTGAATGTGCAGAGTCAAGGCATGAGTGGTCCATGCTTGACCTCTGCCAGAGAACACGGCCGTCAATCATTAATGCTTTTTGAACCTCCTGCCAAACATCTTTCTTCAGCTTTCAGCTACTCTGGCTTTTCCTCAAGACTGGTAGAGATTTAATAAAGAATCCCTAGTGCTGTATTTGTTCTTCCTTTTAACCTGTTCAGTGCCTTTTAGCATTTTTTTGGCTTGGGCTGTTCTCTGCCCTCCCTTTGGAGAGTTTACTGTAAAGACAGTGTGATGCAAGCATGGTCTTCCTGCTAAAAGAGGTTCCACGCTATCAGTGATCTTGGGATTTAAATTTCAGGCCAGTAGAGTTCTCATTTGTGAGAGAATTAAAGCACATGCAGAAATGTACAGAAGTTGGCTCCTGCAGACAGATTAATAATAAAAGAAAAGCACTGTGGCTATTGAACATTTTAAAGAGCCTTATGAAAAAAAGAGCTCATGAATAGCTTTCAAAGTGAGAAAAGTTATTCGGACAGCTGGTCATGCATTTCTTGGGAGCAGTGATGGATTATACAGGATAAGAAAATGAGAGCTGCAAGAGGTGAGGAGCTGCAGCTTCTGGAGCTGTTCTCTTGGCTCTCACAGAGAGGACCATGAGTGTCCCCAGCAGCCTGCCACTGCTATCCTGCTGCCACCCCTCATGGGGTCCATGCAGCCATTGCATATTTATGTCCCATGTCTAAGAGTGCCAAGAGAGATAAGGAAGGAAAGAAAAATAGTGAGAACAAAGAGAAAAAGAGATACAGCTCCAGTTCTCCTTAGGCTGCAGAACATATCAGTGTCTTAGGCTCCAGGATATATCAGTGTCTATGCAGAAAAAATCATTCTTACACACTACTTACAGAGGGAAAGCCCATTTTGGTGTATTTGTCATAAAGGGAACATTTCTGATGTGGAACTCAGATTCTCAATGTGAAAAAATGACATTTTGCTTTGAAACTAAGTACCTTACTTCTCAATTAATTTTAATTCTTCATTTAGATTCCAGCCTTAATTCTTGGGGTTAACCAGGTTGCTTCAAGCCTGGGAGATTAATACACAAAAAAGTTTCAGTTTGAAGTCAACAACTAGACAACAGCACAATGTTGATATTGCCAGGGATTTTACTTATGACTGATATTGAATAAAACCTCTGGATCTTAATGGTTAAAGGGTTAATTGAGCTATTATCATAGTAAGTCTCTAAAATTTTAGGAACAGAGGAATTTAGGACTGGATAACTGAATATGCAATTCTGTCAAACTTGCATAAACTGAAAAACTGCATCTTAAAATTTATTTGTTTTTTCTGATCTTGTTTCCCATGAAAAGCTGCTCTAGAAGCTCATTGGTTTTATGGTTTGAATTTTTCCTACTTGCAGTCTAAATTTATCCTTGGCCTAACACTGTCCTTTCTTTAAATAGTTCTTATTGCTACCTGATATTTATTCCATAGTAAATAGCACTCACATATCCTTTCAGGCTGTGCTTTGATAGGATGACAAACAAAATATTTTAATTTATCTTCTTTGAGATAGGCTTTTCTTTCTCCCCACCACCCCCATAACAGTTTTCTGAAGCAGTTCCAGCCAGAGTGCATCAATCTTGCACATGGATGGCCACTATGGGTGTGCTGTATTTCAGATGAGGTCTTCCTGGTGCCTTGCCCAAGGGCACAAATACTTTCCTACTGCCAGTTGAAATACTTCACCTGACACATACAGGATCTCATTTGCCTTTTTCCCGAACTGCAGCATCTTTCTGGCTCGTAAAGGCAGTTCATCTTATTCACTCCTGTTTGTTTCAACTTATGAACCCAAGATTGGAGCAGGAAAGCTAATTAGTCTGGGATTGCATTACCTTGCACTGAAATTAAAAATGAACCCTTTCATCTGTTTATTTTTAACTTCTTTCTTCTCTGGGAAATCACATGATTTCATTCTTCAGACAGATACCCCTGGTGTATCAATCATCTTGAGAGGATACTGACCCAAATATTGCTAAATTTTGGAGAGACCATTTCTAGGCATAGTCCAGTTGAGCTCTTTCTGTCAAAATTTCATATTGTTTTGCTGCTGATCTGAGCAAGAGCAGTCAATGAGCAAGAACTCATTAAATTTTCTCATCAATTTGGTTAACCAGATATTATTTTTTGTATAGAATGGAAGTTAGTATGGGCAAAAATCAAACCTTTTATTATGAGATTTTGCTGTTCATCACAAGGCAGTGCTCTGATCCAGTGTTGGGGCTTTTGGAGTCACAGAAAATGCCTTGTAGAACCCAAATGAGAGTATGAACGTTTTTGAAGATAATAATAAAATCCCAATACAGAGTTGAATTTTGAACATTAATCAGTATTAAAGCAAGTCAGACATCTTTAGCTAATTTGAACTTAAAACATACTAAATTTAAACATTATTTAAGAAGAAGGGATTTGATCTGGGACAGTATCCAGTCACGAGCATCTTCTGGTTTTAAGGAAATACTTGGCTTACTAAGCGATGCTTTCTGCAATGGAGGTGCCTTCCCTGAAATGTGGATTTCATCTGGAACTGGTCAAAAATGGGAGTGCTGGTTTCACATTTCAAGATGCCAGACGTCAATGCCTTTGTTTTTTAAAAACACTAACTATGCATTTTTAAAAGCACTGAAGAATGTTACCAAAATGGATTTAATGTCTCAATTTCTTTGAGAAATTTAGATTTGTTTAATTCTTCATAATTTTTTAGTAAATTCTTAAACTTTCAGTATCTTGAGTTGATTTTCTGGTGCTAATGAGTCCTGAAGCCGATGGCACATGTGCTCTACAAGACAGCAACTGAGGAAGTTTTGAGATATCCTGAGCACTCAAGCATCTCAGTGGCACCATGCTATAATGAACCTGTTTCAAGTACAGAGTTTCTCCCCTATAAATACAAAGCCAGCCTCAAATTCTGATTTCTGAACACAAAAAATACCAGCAGCAGAGAACTGTGCTCTCTGTTTGCAAGGGACTTCTTACAATAATTCTGATAAAGCAGGGGTTTTTTCCTTCAGGTTAAGTATGTTCCCAGTACTTTAATGAAAGATGGAAAACAACAGTTTTAGGAACAAAGGTCATTATTTTTCCTCCAAAAATTACTCCAGTCCTAACCTGAAGATATGATTATGTTGTATGTGGTGCTTGTACCTCTGCCAAACTATATAGGCAATAGAAAAAGGTATTTCAACCTTACATATCTATCAGAGGAGATGAATATTTAACTGAGAGACAAGAAAGCTATTTTATTGCATCACTTAGGGGTAAAAAGACAAAGAATTTATTGTAAAGACAACCATCTATAGCTGCAGAGGCTGACACAGAGTGTACAGTTGCACTGAAAACACGGTGGCAACACTTTTAAATGATGGTTGATGGTTTTAGAGAATGTCACAAACACAGGAGGAGGAGCACAGGGTACAAATGAGCCGATGCACAGTCAACTCTGGCACACGAATCTGGTACTGCACAGGGCAAAACGCCGAGGGATCAGCTAGTGGAGAAATCTGTTCTGTGTATTTGGGAACAATTGTTGTTTGAAGGAAAAACCAACAGTAGCCTCATACAGATGACTGGAAATCGCTCACAGCCCACGGTCAAAGCTGGGAAAGGTTACAGGACAGGAAGATTTACCTCAGCATTTTGCACAAGTATTTTTGCTCTTTGCTAGCACCAGTCCACCAAAGAACTACACTATTCAATGTTTTTGTTCTCAGCCAGGATGACAGGAACATATTTGCAGTTTACAGCAGGTGCCCAGCTAAGTCAACAAAGTGCAAGCTCTGCAGTAAAAAATAATATATAAAAAAGGTCACTTTGCCTGGGTATGCCGCTCCAGCAAGTTTCAGCGCCTTACAGGGGGAATGTCTGAGTCCAGTGACCGGAATGATGCTTTGCTCACTACACCAGCAGTAAAAGTGTCCTGTTGTCTCCTGTCTAATGCATGCAGAGACTTTTCAGATGCTTGTCAGCTCTTGTCCTGACAATCATTACTACACCTGTTTCTTTGAAAGAGAAAAAAAATCAGGCTATTCATTCACAACCTCCAGGTGGTCACCTTTGTGCTTGTGGCAGAAAGTCGTTCTTCCTGACAGGCTTTTCCAAATCAGACCCCTCATGGCATGTCACTTTACTGAAGGGTCTCACAACACATGTCCACCTGGCCCCCCGGCAGTGATGGGGACCTGACTCCATGCCCCCTACAATGACTATGACTTCCATATCTTCCTACTGAGGGGGAAGGAGGTGGAATTACACATCCTGTAATTAACTGCAGATGATACTGCACAAGAAAAACAGCAGCGGTTAAACTTGTGATTTTAACAAAAATGTAAATGCTGCTCTCAGTGCTCAGTGCATTAATAGTTCTTAATTGCCTATTGTCTTTGCAGCCTTACCTGGGACCTCACCCACACCCTTTGCTGTGGCCTCTGGGTCTCCCCTCCTGTGTGCACTCAGGTACAGGGATCAAGGAGCTCGTCCAATTAAAGACTAACTAGGGTGGGGAAAAGATTCCTTCTCAGCCGAGTGAATCTCCGTTCTTTGCACACTGGAGACAGCATAAGGAAAGAGGTTCAACTGTGCAGTCCTGGGAAAGATAAGAACAGCCACTTCCTTTGCTGGTAGGCATGACACCCTACCATTTACCTCCTGATTTCTCCTGATGCAGAACCTGGAAAGAGGATCAGTGGCAGCTTCTAAACATGAGAGACCCATAAAGGCTTTCAGTATTTGGGCTAAAGAGGTCACCCATCGTTAGCTTGCCACACAACCATCAACAGAAGTGTAAAAAAAGCCATTCTGTGACTTTCTCTGTTTTCTGTAAGAAAAAAAAATCTGAGAGTAATTTTGCTTACCTTTTTATGAGTGTGGTTTATCATATGATGAAACCAGAACAGTGCCCACATTAAAAGGAAGCCTATAAAGCTTTTTCTTTCATGTGGTATCAGAATGGTATTATCAAGTGCTTGTTACTTCTGTGTAGTGTGTGTGGACATTAAACCTTAGGAAAAACAGACCTGGACAAGACTGTGGTGCTTAAAAAGCACCTCAGTGAATCCAGCTGGGACATTATAGGATGTGGAGCTGCCACTAAAAATGGCCTCAGTACAACATGCAGATTTATGGAAGAGGGGGAAAGACTTTACTTTATAGGGTATGTGTTCATCCCAGTGGAGGAAGAAAGAGACAGCACTAGAGAGGAGGCATTTGGTATAGTGCCAGACATTGCTGTTAATCCATTCTCAGATGGGTTTCCTAACAAATGTCATTCATGGAGTCGTCCTCTGTGTGTGCCCGCCTTTCTAACTGCTGGCTCCACTGACTCCATCTCAGACAAATTTGATAAATGGCTAGAGGTCTCAAGCACAGTAAGAATTTACAAGTTTCATTAACACTTTTATATATGTATATAGTTCAAATATAAAGTTGCATAAGTAGTCAAGTTGAAGAAAAAGGGCATAGCAGCACTGCTGCTAGGGGAAAAGTTGGATGGTGAACTCACCTGTACTCAATATCAAAGAATTTACACGGAGATATTATAAAACTGGGGAGAAGCTTAAACTGGTTTTTGCATCCTGGTTAATACCAGGTGGTACCCTGAACACAAGCATTAGAAAGCAGGTTGACAAGTTTGGCATCTCCTGGGGATTCCTTCTGTACGGTAAATTTCTTTCATAAAGGGGTTCTTTAATGCACTGAACTACTGAGAAACTGGATGGGTGAGTGTTTGTCTGGTGAGTAATTTCTAAACTTCTGCAGATGCCTCTGGGTGAAATAAGTAACCAGTTGCCTAAACAGGGAGATTGAATGATAAACAGCTGAGACACTGCTGTGCAGTTCCACCTCTCTTAAATAGCCCCAGTAAAGACGAATGCCTAAGTAGGGACCAGTCTCAGTAGTCATGTGTAAAAAGCCAGACAGAGCAAAGTTAGTAAAGGACAAGATGCCGATTAACGGGCAGGTAGATAAGATGGAGAATTTCCTCTCTAAGTATAAATGTTTCTTCAGCATGGCAATGAGGGTCAAGTGCAAGTGGGAAAACCAGGGTCTTTGCCTTAGGAGCAATGAATATGCAAAACAATTAGCAGCATCCCAGGGCTTATACAGAAATCCCGATGGAGTCATATTTGTCAGCCTTTCTGTGCACAGACTGGACGGTATCTGTGTCCAGCAATGGCTGCACAGGGGCTGTGCTGACAGAGACAGGCAGTGTCACTTCCCTGGCCTCCTGTCCTCTGCAGCCCTCAGGGCTGGCAATTCACTCTGCAATTCTCCCCTGCAAGTGCCTTGGGCCATCTCAGACTGGCACAACCTATCACTGCAAAACTGCTTTCTCCAGAGTCTTTATCTGAAGTTCCTCTGTGCACGAAGCTTTACAATGTGCCCTGAAGGTCAACTGACTCAGACTTCCTTGGAATGGAAATGAGAATGGATTTCAGGATGGACCTTCAGTTAGGAGGTGATCGCTGCAGCACCCAGGTATTTTAATCGCTGCTTGAGTAGTTCAGGCAGAACAAATAGCTCACAAACGGTAGGAAAACAGAAGCACTTCACTCACAACAAGCAGCTAATAGTTAAGCCAGTTTGATACAAATGTTAATTGATTTTTTTTTTTTCTTTCTCAAGACTTTAAACTGTAATTGTGCCTTCTGGAAGAAAGGAGAGAAAAAGTAATAGAGGCATTCTAGTTTTGTTTTTTTCTTTTTTATTAATTAACCATCTGGGACTATGGAACTATGGAAAAACTAAGAAAAATTCTGATACAAAAAATGTATTTTTTGGCCCCGGTAAAAATGTTTCCTTTGAGGATGGGGGACCAGAGTCCATTTAAAATTAGAGGAGATTTTATCACTGATTTTGTGGGCTCTTGTATTTGTGTCTCAATACCACATTTTCCAAGGGACCCAGGTATGAGACTGATGGTAAGGAGGCATGTTTAGACTTCTGACCACTTCCAGTAATGTGGTTCTTGGTGAACTTCATCTGTCAAAATTCTAAGCTACATCCACATTTTGCACCCAGTGCCAAGTCTTCTAGCACTCTGTCACCCCACTGATCTCCTGATGCTTGTATTTCATTTCCACAATCACCCAAAGCAACATCAATACAAATGTCTGCTGGCAGTGACAGTGCCACCATTTCAAGTGGCCCTTGGGCACCTATCCTCAAAAGGGATAAATTGCTCCTGGAGCAATCCCCTATCTCTCTGTCCTTTGAACTGTAGGAAAAATATAGGTAACTGTCTTACACAGTGATGCCATTGAGGCATCAATGGGCCAAGGCTGAGGAGAGCTGTATGAGGTTCAATAACACAAAATGCCAGGTCCTGCACTTGGGTCACAACAACCCCAAGCAGCACTGCAGACTGGGGGAAGAGTGGCTGGAAAGTGGCCCAGCACAAAAGGACCTGCACATGCTGTTCAACAGTGGCTGACCATGAGCCAGTGTGTGCCCAGGTGGCCAAGAAGGCCAATGGCACCTGGCCTGTATCAGCAATGGTGTGGGCAGCAGGACCAGGGCAGGGATCGTCCCTCTGCACTGGGCACTGGTGAGGCCACACCTCGAGTGCTGTGTCCAGTTCTGGGCCCCTCAGTTCAGGAAGGACATTGAGGTGCTGGAGAGTGTCCAGAGAAGGGCAGTGGAGCTGGTGAAGGGTCTGCAGCACAAGTCTGATGAGGAGCAATGGAAGGACCTGTGTTTTTTAGTCTGGAGGAAACGGAGTCTGAGGGAAGATGTTATCACTCTCCACAACTGTCAGAAAGGAGGTTGTAGCCAGAAGGAGGTCAGTCCTTTCTTCCAAGTTAACAAGAGGTAAGACAAGAGGAAGTGCTCTTAAGTTATGCCAGGAGAGATTTAGATTGGATATTAGGAAAAAATTTCTTCATTGAAAGGGTGATCAGGCATTGGAACAGGCTGCCCAGGGAAATGGGGGAGTCACCATCCCTGAAAGTGCTCAAAAACTACATGGATAATGGTGCTAGGACACACCTAGTGTAGTGGTGGACTTGGCAGTGCTAGGCTAATGGTTGAACTTGATGGCTGTAGAGATCTTTTCCAGCCTTAGTGATTCTGTGAATATATGATTCCCACACAGACATTTCTGGAGAGGCCTGGTTAATGGGGTTGACTGATTTCCTAGGTAGCTCTAAATAACTGTTTTCCTATCACTACTGTGGAATAATTCATCCCTTAAAACTGGAAGCTAAATAGAAGCAACATTTGGTGAAAATGCTGAACTTGTAGAATAATACTTTCAGCCTTTTCTTTAGCATGTGCTAGGATGCTCACACTAGGAATTTAGCAACTGGGCAAGGAAATTCACTTTTGACAATACCTTCTATTGTTCCTAATAAACATTTGCCAAGGACCCTCCAACTGCACAAACAGTGCAGTTTTTCTTTTGAAAAGAGGCAGGTTTCCTCATTCTCAGCAGATATTTCACAGCTAATATTCCAACACCTGAAATGTCAGTCCAGTTGTGCCTGTCCCAGGGTGCAAACACCCTTTTCTGCATCTCAGCTCTGAGCTGTGTCTTGTTGAGTTTGACCCTGGAGAGGTAACAATGACAAGCAGATTGTCTTTTCATTGCTGGCCCTCCTTTACTGGTGCCAACTGGAGAGCAGCATTACTGCCTCACTCAATTTTAAAGAAGACAAGTTACATCTTGTTTTGATGTGTGAAGAAATGCAGATTAGGACATGATGGGGGAAGCTGAAGTGGGGCAGAAAAAACTGAAGATGAGGAATGTATTTAAAGAACTGGAAACAGAGAGTGGGCTGGGGCAGCAAAGAGGAGGCTGAGAAGAAATGCAGCTAGCTGGCAAGTGGAGAACATGGAGTGGGGTAGGAGAAGAAAGCTGAGTCTAGTTGCCAAAAAAAGAAGCTGTAGAGATCTTTAGAGTTGTGGGGGCTGAGAGTTGTTGGGGCTGAAGTTTTGGAGGGTAGAGAGCCTCTGAAACCAAGCTAAAGAAGGGTGCTAAATAGAATGAAAATTCAATGAAAATTCAATTGGCCAGGTCAGTGGATTATGGGAATATGAGGAGCAAACGTGAGAAAGATCTGATGGGTAAAACTAGATCTCACAGGGAGACACATTTTACTCAGATGTCTGCAGAGAGAACCTGGGAAACAAGTGATGAAATGGAAGTAGAAAAGTGGAAGTGATGAAAGTGGGAGAGCCAGGAGCAGACAAGAGAGCTAAGTGGAGCTAGGGACAAACTGGAGGTTTTGGCTGGGCTTAAAGAAATAGTAGGAGCATAAAGGGCACTTGGGAGTGTTTGTATAGGGTCCCTGTATTTTTGACCAGACTCCTCTCTGAAGCCCCAAACAGAAGACAAGTGTCCTCAGTCTCACTATTTGTCACCAGTATCGGTGAAACCCACTGGCCAAGGGGTACCAATCCAGCAGTAGTGTTTTTGAGAGACCTGTTGGACTGGAAGCTGCTTCCTTGGTGCAGAGCTCAGTGATATTCCCAGCCCTGGAATGCAGCAGAGCAGAGGATGACAGGCCGTGTGTCAGAAATGGGAGTTCTAATTTCTAATGCGCTTAGTGACAAACCTCAGCAATTATCCAATATGCTTTCAAATTGATCTGAAAAATGATAGTTGCACATAAACTTCAAGTTGTTTTCTTGAAGTCCTCTGGTTTATTCACTAATCATCTTATCTTTGTTCCACATGATTCAGGGAAACTTTTAAAAATAATGACCACTGCAGCTGATGTCTCCCCAGCACGTTGTCTATCCTGAGTGCTGAATAAGGCAAGGGTTCAGCAGAAAAAGAAATTACAGTAAGAACATATTATGTAGGACTGTATCACATTCAAGTGCAGGCATGCTTTAAATCAAGAATTGAAAATATGCTATAAAATGAAGGAAGTCTCCCAATATTTTTCCCAAGGAAAATTCAGCCCTGGAGATTGATTTTTTTCCTGCTAAATATTTATAAAGGTCCATGAATGACTTCTCTCCTGGCCTTTTCCACCTTGTAGGTTTATATTGAACTTAAAAAAGCCAAACACAACAAAATAACAGAAAAGTGTAACTGGAAGATTATTCTGCCTTATTTGCACATTCCCATGATAACAAAAATGTGAGAATTTCCAGATCTTCTTAATTTAGTATTCATGTGCCTTATTTTTTCAACAGAAACAATGCACACATCACAGGATTCTGCAGTATTTTCTGACATTGGCTAGTAATTTACTCGTGAGAATCATCCCACTATAGACACTGTGATTGTTCACATAAGTGTTGCTTAGCAAAAGGAAGGCAGAGTTGAACCCTCCTGGGGTCCAGTTCTATGTAGTTATAGAATCAGTCAAACATACAATGAATATATGGGAGTGGGAATGGAGAAAGCAAAATGAGTCTGTGACTTGAAAAAAAGAGCATGTTTGATTATCTTAGGTCTCTTGTGTACCTTCCTTCCATATCTGCAATAGAGAGAATATTCTGTGGCAGCTATCATTTATTATTTATTTTTTATGCTTTAATTATTTGTGGAAATCCTTGGCTTCTGCTTGTTCAGCCAGCTCCTCTGACAGTAAAGTTTACATGTTAAGATGTGGGAGGTGAAGCTGTGGTTCAGAGGAAGGAAGGAAGGAAGGAATATTGCTTTGACTGCTGGTGATGTAATATTGACCATCTGCAACTTTTATACATTAATCTGGTCCTATATGTTTTTCAAAACAAAAACCCACACAGATATTGACTACTTTCTTATCTAGCTGTTTTCATTACTTTCTGAGCTGTTTTATTTGAGTCTTCATGCTACTGACAGGATTTCTTTATGTTTAAATTTAAGGTTTGAGTTAGAGCCAAAGTATTTGACTTATCCAAACTACATTCATTATTTTCTACAACTTTATGTATTTCTCATTCCTCTCATTCCCTTCTCATCTCCACACTTCTCATTTTCTTCTTCCCTGCTTTGCTGCCAGACTTTTTTTTCCCTAGGCTACCATCTGAGTTTTCTTGGATGTGTCTACTTTTTCCACCTGGCAATCCTGTCTGGGTGGAGTTCAGAGATTTTGAACAATTGTCAGGGATTTCTGGACATCTGGCAATCCATTTGAAACTGGATGGGAAATTTTATACGTGTCTCTGCCCACATGCAGATGGTGCCTCCAGCACATGTAGAGGCTGTTGCACAGATCCCAGGAGCACTGGCCTGCAGAGTGTGTGCTACACAGGTGGTCTTGAGGAGAATGGTAATTCCAGCCTGTTTGGGAAGGCTGGAGCCACACTGAGTCTGCTGGGCAGTGAATGTGCACTGGTGCTGCTGTGTCCCAGCCACAGGGCTGATTTCATGAGCATGTGCAGTGCTGACAAAATGGGCTATTGCACCAACATCCCAGTTTCTTCCATTCACTAAATTTCTGGGCTTCTCAGTGCTCTGCCCTTTACTCAGTTCTCTCACCCCTTTCTGCCTGGGGAGACAGAAGATTGGGGATTCCTGCCTCTTTTTGATACCCTTGGAATGGATGAAATTAATTTGCTGTGGGAAGGCAAGAACTCAAAGACTTCTGTCACAGCCCTTTGAACCTGGGGAGGGGTGTGGTGTTGAGTGATATTTGGGCTAATTTTCTCCATTGATTCCTCTCAGAATTGGAGTGTGTCATATGATAATCATTATTAGTAATAATACCCAGGCTCTGGTGCCAGAAGGATTTTAGGTGATATTGAAACCAACTGAGCATTAAATACCTACAAGAAATATGGGCTCTTGGCTTTAGTGTTTATGATCCCCTGGTCTCCAATGGGTTTACAAGTGAGGTAAGCTTTATTCACAATTCAAACTTTGGGGAAGAGGAGTAGTCCAGATGAAATTCTTTCACAGGTATCACATAGCTGGACAAAGACTCCATAATCCTATCCAAAGTGCCATATATTTGACCACAGTCTTACTGTTTCTCATGCTTCCTGTGTTCCAAAACCTTTTTTCTGCGGGAGAGCCCTTTATCCTTGCACATTGGAAATCACTGCTGATAGATCCCTGGCAGTGTCTCTTCCACAGCTAACCCTAAAATCAGAGCTCCTTCATAAAAGTGAGGAACACCAGAGAGAAAAATAAAGCATTTTCTTAGAAATTCTGGATACAGCACACAAGCCGGGATTCTGGGAAAGCAACCTCTCTGTTTTGATGTGATACAGCTGATGCCTAAAAACTCAAACCAAATGACTTAAATTTCACAGACACTGCCAGGAAGTGTTCTAGATACAGTAATGGTACATGGAAAATCAATATTTATTATCATTTTAACTGAAAAATTAAAAAGATTTGCCATAAAATACAAGTGCTTTGCAGCATTTTGCATGTTCAGAGCATGTCCTCCGGGGTGCTATTAATATACTTTGTCAAGTGAATGATGCATTGTTTATGCAATTATAGAGATGTAGCCAAATTTTTTTTCTCTCTCTCTTTCCCTCCTCTCAAGTGGCAGCAGCAGGTAGCTGGAGCTGATGGCTCATTTTTAGGCCTCCATGGTACAGAATATATATTTTCAGAAGTAATCTACTAATTGGTTATGCAGACCATCTCCCAGCTGTGTCTCAGTGCCTAAGTGCAGGGAAATCCAAGCTCTCAGGTCTGGAAAGGGTAATGCAATAAAAACCTGTTATCATGTAGTAATTGAGGTCCAAGGTTTACAGCAGCATCATAAACATGATCCATTCAAATGCAAAAGGCCAGAGTGACTCAGGCTTAGGCAGGAGAATCAGAAGTTTATTGGTACTCGATGGCCTGGTGCACTTGCTTGCTCAACGCATATTGAATTTGTAAAGGTTTAAACGTTGCTTTTAAATAACTTTTCACAGTTTATTTTCCTTCAGTGGACATGTTTACTGCTGGGACTTGCTGGATTTCACCCTAAGCTCGTTTTCTGTGAACATGGCAAATTCTGCCGTGAACTTTCAACTTCCTGTTTCACTTGAAAGCCAAGAACTAAAACTGAAGCAGTCACAATGTAGGACCATTTACACCCTTGGCACTTCAGCCAAGTTTTCCATATTTTCCTTTAAAATCATAAAGGTCTGGATCCAGGCATTTAGCTGATGACCTACTAACTGATAGAAGTTCTCCTAAGGTGTCTTGAAATAAAGATGGTCAGGAATGAACGTTGGTTTTAAATTGTAAGTGTTGTGAAAAGACTCCATTAATTATTCATAGAAAAGCATAAAAAGGCACCAAAACTTTCCAAAGACTGAAACACCCCAGACTTTAGTTAATAGCACAAGAAAAAAAAAAAAAGCCTGAATTGGCTCTGGTACTATTGTGGGTTAATTGGGCAAAACACCATAACACCTGGGTACTTCAAAAAGCATACTGATAAAACTCACAATATAGCAATTTTTCTGTGATAAAACCAGGGATATTAGCCTGATGCCTTCTGGTGTTCCAAGATAAAACTGAGCAATTACACAGGAGAGATTTTTCAAACCTTTTTGAGCCAATCTACAGACAAGGCTCACTATTTTTCATGTACTGTAGTTATTTCTGCAGATTTGTGGCAAATAATAGACTCATGACAAACAAGTAAAAATCTGTCTCTAATTAGTTCTGCTAGAGATGTTGTAGAGCAGAGATATCTCTTTCTGACTCTTGCAAAAACATCATCTATAGTTTAAATTTTGAATAATTTAATTGGTCCAGAACTGATTACAGTTATAAATATTTCAATCAGTAATAGTCCATGGACTTTCAAGGGTTACTTTTGATTTGTTGTAGAATGGAGAAAGACAATAACTCAGATCCATGTTTTCACTTTACCCAGTATTGTGTTCTGCTATGAAGAAAGGAAGTTGATGTATTTCATGAAGTTTTGTTCAGTGAATACATATCACTGCCCCCCTGAAGACAGTATTTTGACTTGTACAAGAAGTGGTGCTTGTATCAGCTGAAAGGTGTTTAAAGGATTATACAGCATCCTCTATCTAGCTAAAGGATATATGTGCATTGGAGAGGTCATAATGAGAATTGCCAGAGGAGATACCAATTTCCCTAACAGTAGCAATATAGCATTATCTCAATCTCTTCAAATTATGCTCAATAAAAATTTTAAATAGAGTATCTCTGGTGTTCATAGCACACACCTAACATTTTTTAATTAGGCCCACCTATAGCCTTTTTAGTCTCATGTCTCGAAACCTACTTTGTCCAGATGAAGATATGATCAGCAGTAACAACAAGAAAGGATCAAGATTTGTAAAACACAACAACTATGGGAGAAATGTCTACAAATGCCAAATGTGTGGAGATCTAGGTCTCTGGCTACTCACACCTTTTAATAAAATAAAACAAGAATCTTGCAAGACTTAAAGAATAGCTTGCTTTTAAGCCTTTGAAAAACTTTTTACTTTTTTGTTTTTCTTTATCCACTGGGATCTAGCTATTTTCTTCAATCCTAAATCTTTTGAAATGGTTTTTTGCTTTTCTTACACTCCCTTTAAAAGGAAGATACCACTGGGAAAATTGTATGCCTTCTGCTGAAAGTCTTGTGGCAGATGATTAATATCTGTTACTTTGATAGGGAACCTGAAACTTCAAAACCCAAGAGTTCAAGCATTTTGCTGCCAGCAGTTTGCTCTGCTCTGAAACCAGTGCCCGGGACCTGCTGAAAGACCACCCATCATCAGCATATGCTGCAGGTTGCCTACTGATTTAGTTCTGAGTAAAGAGAGGGGAGACTAAAGCATGTAGGCACACAGGGGAGAGAGCTTTAAAAGCAGTGAGACAATAACATTGCACACAGAACTTGAGGGGAAGGGGGTGTCCTCCCCCAGTCCCCACTCACTTCTTTATTCTCCCTTCCTCTGTCTGGTGTCTCGTGGAGAATAACAGAGAGGAAAGACAACCTTCATTTCAAAGACAGGACAAAGTGGAGCACAGGACCTGGATTGGATGAGGTTTGCTCCTTTCCCAATTAATCTAAGCAGCATGTTCACTTGGAGTCACTGCAGCCTTTTGTTTAAAGAAAGGTCTGTCTGCCACATACATGGAAAAACTATCATGGCTAGAGGCATGAAGGAGATGTCAACGAGGAGCTAGTGAATAAAAGGAAGAGAAGAAGCAGAAACTAAAGCACAAGGAGACTTTCTTTTCTGGGTGTTCGGTGTAACCATTCTCATTATTAATATGTGAATTGCCATCCTGACAATTGCACGTTTATTTAACAGAAACACTGGTTATTTACCAAATACTTGATACAATCTTCAGCTCATGCCCACACCACCAAAATAATGCACTGTTCATATTTTGACTGATGTTTTGTCATACAGGGAATCATCCCCTATTTAATGACCAAGAAGACTTGAAATCTGAGTTACAATTGTCTGCATTAGGTAAAGCTGGTATAGAGATAAATAAAGGCCACAGTTGCCTAAGATTGCTGGTAGAATCTCTTGTCAGCTCCTGAACACCTAAGCCCTACAATGATACTACAGTTTAATAACATAGGGGCAAGAGAGAATTCAATGATGTGACAGCTGAGACCAGCATGAACCAAATGCCTGATTGCCAATTTCAACAATGTGGACAGTTGCCACATTTTTGCCAATGCTTTAGCAATGTTTAGCAGACATACTGCTTATGCACGAGATCTATTGCTATCTCAGCCTTTGTAGATGCTGTTACTAGAAAACAGGCAGGTGTGAGGGAGGTTGGCTTTCTGGAAGAGTTTTTTCTATATTCACTTTGACCCAAAGTTTCTAGAACTATGTTTTCTAGAGTTGGGTGAGTTAAATAACAGTATTAACTGTGTGCTGTGTGCTGAGGTAATGTGACTTTGTTATTGCTTTCTGTCATGACACATTGTCTATTTAAGGATTATTATCCAAGAGACAGAGAAGGAATATCAAAACCATGTTTTGTTTAGCTAGTTCTTGAACCTGTGAGCTGCCCAGAATCCTCATCCTTACATTAATTTCAGGCTGAGCTAAGTGTGTTGAGGTCCTTCATGAAGGGACATAAAAGGTAAAAACCCCAAACAAACAAAAAATGGCCTTTAAACTGCTAGAAATACCTTATTTATTTTCTTTTCCCTAGCAAGGCATGAAGAGCAGAGTTTGCAGTTTTCCTGCTGCAGAGCAGCCTCCAAGATCAGCCTGATGATTTGCAATACTGGACTCTATCCAGCATAATGAAAACAGGGAGATTATTTCTGTCTTTTTGTTTTGTTTTATTTTGTTTTTCTGTTTGGATGCAATTACTAGTGTCTTTTATTAGACTTAATTCTATTATATGTTCCCAGCTCTGCCTCTAGACCTAATTACCACTTCTGGAGAACTACTACTGCATATACTACACATCATATTCTTCACACCTCTGTGATTCCCTGTTCATTAAAAATTTCTAAATATTCAAGTTTCTGTCCAATCCGGACTACAATATAATAGTAATTACCCCTCTCCTGCTCTTAACTTTGTACACAAACAAAACCAGCCCCTAATCTTTTCCTGTGAACAGGGAACTCCACTCGGCCAGATCTGCAGTTGTTTCCTGATGTGTTGCTGTGGCCTGTGTATTAAAGGTTTCATTATATAAACTGTTCAATTTAGGTGAGCTAAAGAGAGTAAAATGATTATGCCACGCTGTAGCAAAAATTTGCAGACTCTGAAATTTGTCTAAAGAAGAACAGTTTTAGAAGAGTAAGAATTTTCCTACATAGTCTAGCACTAATGTGGAACTGGCCTTGCTTTAAACTGTGAAATTAAACAGTAAAATTTGACATCAAGTGAGAAGTTCAAGTAAGAAGCCATCATGAAAGAGCAGAGGTAGATGGCAAATTAGGAAGTGAAACAACAATTATGTTGGTGGCTTTGGAGAAGGAGAAAGTTCTGTTCACTAAAAATGCTGCTTCAGCAGTGCCAGAATTATTGACTGACTTGGCAAACAGTTTCTGTTGAAAAACTTTGGTCATGTTGACATCTTTTGTTTTCAGAAGTTCCAAAGTGTTATTAAGGAGTGTGAGTGCAAGACAAGTCCCTAAAAGCCTGCAGACACTCTGATGAGCTTTCCAGAATGGCAGTTTGCATTATATCCTCTTACCCCTCAGGAGATCCACCTCTGGGTGGGATACAAAGTTATTCCCTTTCTTATGCCCCCAAATTGTATAATAATACTTATATATTTATATAGTGCACAGTTGTTCTACCATTTTATAATCCAGGTGTATAATTAACCCTTGGTGCATTTGAGGTGGCCATTCATGTTCCTATTTCTTGCTTGAAGCAGAGAAGTCTTTAAGTCCCTGCACTTTGGTGGCTTCAGTACCCATCTTAAATACTGGGTAAGAGATTACAATGGATGATCCATCTCAGGCAGTTTTTAAACAGCTGGATCTGGAGATGTGTTCAGCCATTGACATTAAAGGTGTCTGCCTTAGGTACCTAGGCCCTGAGCTCCCACAGGAGCCATCCTGTCTCCTGTCATAGCCAGGGGAGATCCCTCCTGTGCAGTAGAATCAGTGGAATCTGTAGTGGTGCTTCATCTCAGCAGAGTTTCTGGCTGATTATCTGAACTGCTCTCCAGGTCTCCTTGATGATGCTGACCTGTGGAGATTAACGGGACTTTAAACCCCTAAGAATTGATAGATGAGAAAGAATGTAACCTTATTCTTCAGTGCAGTCTATCTTCATTCTTCACCTTCACAACCTGGACTCTGTTATGGACAAGCAAATGTCTTTCTCTAGTCCATTAATTAAAATATTAGCAATGAAACTTATAGCAACACTTGCAGTCCGACACTTATTAAAAAAAAGGAGTTATGTATTTTGTACCTGTACTGCTTGGCTCAGAATGGACCTGAAAGACATATTCAAGCCATGTGTGATTATAGTTTTTTTGCTGATAGGAAATTTTCTATTTGTCTTTTTATAAAATATTTAAAGGACCTGTCCTCACCTTCTGGGTGTCAAGTCAAAGATTCTGCAAAAATATACTTTTTTTTTTGACCAGGTCTGCTCCACTAACATATATATATCTATGTATCTATGTATCTATATATCTATATATCTAGATATCTAGATATCTATATATCTATATATTTATATATCTATATATCTATAAATCTACCTATCTATCTACCTATATATATCTATATATTTAGCCACCTTGTGTGGATGTCAAATGTGCATATTTATGCTGGAGTGTCTAAATATACATAGTCATTAGGCCAAAAAGCCCCAACAATGACCAAACCCAAACCAAATAGATTTACTTGTGCAACCTCTCTATATTTTTGGCAATACTATTTTCACTTTAGTGTAGAAAAATCTTTCATTTGTACCTCAGTGAAATTTATCTGGGAAGTGATCCTCTATTGCCCAGCACTCATCTCAGAGTTCATTTTCAGGAATTCTATTTACCATTCCTGTGGCAGACACACATGAAAGATCAGACACAGTCAATGATGCTTTCAGTTTATTCCACCCCAACATCAAACATCTCTGTCACAGTGACACTGTGATCATAGTTGAGTACTCATTAAAAAATAGGAAATCAGCTCAACATTGTGTTATCCCAACACAGGTTACAGAGCCTTAGGTTGTTAAGTTTCTTGTAAATGCTAATCAATCCCAACCTTTTAATTCTCCATCCTGGACATTTTGAAGCTGTGTGCCTGTATATAACTGCTGTGCTTTGGGCTGAAGTAGGAGCAGCAATCTTTTTATGGGTCTGTTGTTAAAACTCTAACATTACGAGATTCATCAAACTAAGTAACACTGCTAATGTAAGAGTCTCTTCTTGCCCAATGAATGATTTATAACAAAAGAGTAGACTTCTTTATTAAAAGGTTCTCATGCTCTAGAGGCTCTCATGCTTATACAGATAAGAGCTGCCACTGTTCTGTTAGAAGAAATATGCTTTTCACTGTGACAAAGGAAGCAAGGAAAGTGCATCGGTCATTGGCATTCCATGATTTTCTTTCTTTTATCTTCCCTGGAGATTAGTTTGCACAAAACTATATTCATAGTTTTACCAGTAAAGTTTTTGAATTTTGTATTTATCATTCTTTGGTTTTGAAAATATTAAGTCTATGTTTTGTTATAAAACATAGCGAGGCACATTTTTAACACTATATGATGACCTGATCTTTCAACTTCCAGTCCAAATCTTGTGCACATCAGTACTTCCAAACATTTTGAGGAAGAAAACTCAGATATTTCTAACTGCAAATTGATTGGGTCATGTGCTGTGGGCACACAGTTTTTTCCTGCAAAAATTCTGAACTCATGAAAGAAAATTTTCCTCAGTTTGTTCTCACGAAAGGAGACCCCTACACAGTTTGTGCAGAGAGCCTATCAGTTGCTATCAGCTGCTAGCAGTCTATCAGCTGCTGAGCCCACTGACTTCCTAAGCTGCAGCACAGCTAACTACAACCAGCTGCTAAATATGGTCTCAATACAGCAAAGCACTTTGGCATGTGCTCAGCTTTGGCAGGAGGAGCATTCAGGTTAAAGCCACTGAGGCCTTCCATGTACCCAAAGTTCACGTGTCAGTGCCAGCGTGGGTCAGGCCTGTGAAGCACTTTTCTGCATGCCCACACACAGGTACTGCTGATATATGCCTTAACATGCCAGTGGCAAGCATAAGCACTTCCTGTGCACACCCAAAATTAATCGGGACAGAGGAAATTCCTAGAAATCTCTTAACAAATAATGAGGATGTTGGTGCAGTTTTCTAGGAGACAAAGGGAAGTTATCGGTGCGCTCATTTATTTATGAAGTTTTAAGTATGTAATTGTAATGGAGTGGCATAGAATAGATTCTTTATGATGATGGATGAGTTCATCAGCAGTCTTCCAAGATGCACAGGACATTTATAGATGTATTTGTGCTGGCTATTATTATGTAGTAAAACCTATGCAGTAAATAATAACTGGAATGCCATACACTAGGTACAATTCAGAAATGCTTCCCACATGATGCAGAGGTTGTCATGCTGCAGGAAGACCACTCTGACAGTTATCTGGTGCTTCTTCTGGGAAACAGGTAGGTCTGTGCATCTCTAAATGGAGTCTGTGTTATAGTGCTTAGGTAATACTCACCCTGATTCCCCTTCTTGTTTAGTGCAAAAGTGTAACACCGTAACTGGGAGACATTCCACGTTTGGTTTTTCTTAGCTAATAACCATGAAAATTGTCAAGAGAGCACACTGTGTCCTTGCAGCCACCTTTCCCACCTTGTGTCCTGATTACAAGACAAAGATGCTTGTGAGGGAGGAGGAGAGCCTGTTCACCCCCAGCCTAACTCAGTTACCCTCCCTCTGCTGAGACTGCTGTGAGAGTGTTTTATTCATTTCTCATTATGTTCTATCATATCTGTCAAGTGACTGTCACAGAAATCCATGAGACATTTTCTAGTGGAGTCCTCCCTCTCCAGGGACGAAGGCTTGAGGGCAGAAAGAAA
The DNA here is from genome assembly GCA_013399225.1 of Rhipidura dahli. Taxonomy (NCBI): domain Eukaryota; kingdom Metazoa; phylum Chordata; class Aves; order Passeriformes; family Rhipiduridae; genus Rhipidura; species Rhipidura dahli. The sequence continues at coordinate 1,275,051 of VXAC01002703.1, read as the reverse complement.
AAGGCCTGGGAAGCAGAGGCCCTTGAAGGATTTAAAGTGGAATTAAGGAGTGAGGGGCATGGAAGTGAAAAGATTTTCCTGGGACAAGAGTGGCAACATGGAAAAATAGAGAGGCAGTGCATAATTTGGCTTAGGAAACAAAAGGATAATAGGGGGGCTCAGAATTGGGCCCTCATGTTTTATTTTTCTTGGATTTCCCTCCTGATCATTCAATACTGCTCAAACTTTGACATGAACAGGGCATCTTCTCGTAAGGTGTTGCAATAGTGACAGCATAAAGGTACATGAACGAGACAAGAAGTGCATGTTGACATATTTCTTACATAAAATTTATAGAAGGAACTTTGGTGGGAGACAACTGTTTCGGAAAAACCCACCCAGTGCTCATCATTAATTCTTTGGGGGCCCTGCATCGAGGTGCAGGCAGCAGGTTTTATGTATTTTACTTCTCTTCTAGGCACTTTTATCAAAGTGGGAGTTCATGCAGCACACAAATATAATTCCAAAATGGGCACCTCTCAAGCTTCACATTTTCTCTGTGACTGACAGTACAATTGGGAGACATTTACTGCATGAAGGAAAAGTGTAAGGATCTCTCTTTCTGGCTAAGCTCACAGATTCATTATTATGTTCAGTGGTATTTATACGCAAGACTCAAAGTGCCAAAGTGCACAGAAACATACTTGAAGTGCTGCTCCTTTGAATCTGCAGTAATCATATTCTGTGAAAGTCAGAGATTAGGGGAGTCATCTGAACAATCAGCAGTGCATCTGTCTCACATATTATAGACAGTTTGAAGTATCCCTGAATTTTTTTTCTGCAAAACTAACATCAGTGTTTACCTATAAACAGACCCAGAAGTCATTTCTGACTGTACTCTGCTTTGTATACAATGCTGTTATATAAAGAGCTCAAGCAGCACGTCTGCCTGCCTAGATGTGTGTGTGTTCTCCTACTCCAGCTGCCAACAACCTAAATTATTCAGCAAGCCCTGATCATGCCAAGTTTTTAGTCAACAATGGAGATCCTGCCAAAGAGCTAATAATGTTTAAAAAAAAAAGGAAGCAATGTTTGTGACAATTAACAGAGCCTGCAGCGCAAAGAGAGTTGGACTCATTTGTAAAGCAAAATTTAAATGATATGCTTCATTATAAATGGTCCCATGCAACACATTGCTAATCAACCAGAGCAGCTTCTTTTTTTTCTCCTCCCTTCCTATCAGATAAACCAAACAGCAGCATGAGCCAAAGTTCTTGGCCAGTGCTTGCTATAGCTGTAAATGTGGTGTGGTTATCTATCAGTATCATAATCGGCTCAGATCAAACTGAATAATTAGCACTAAAGTGGATGAATAGAGCCCCAACCTCTTATCTTGTCTATTAATAATAAGTATAACTTCACAGCCAAATCAAGAGGTATGTTATTGTACCCCTGAGAGCCTGTTTGGGTAAAACCCCATGCGACCTCACCAGCATAAGCGGTGCAGATGGGACAGTGTGTGCCTGTAGTGATCAGCTGCCAGCTGCCAGCCCCCCCTCCAACCCCACAGCTCAAAGTGGAGGCGAGACAAGATAAACAAACCATGTGCAAACATGAGACCCATTTGTAGGGACTCCTTCCTCCCCCCCCATCTTCCTTAATCACACCACCTCAATTAATAAAAGTTGCCTTTTATGTGACAGAGCTTTTCAGACAAGCAGCTAAGAATATCTGGTGTTTTTCACCCAAGTTCACTACACAGTTTTAATCATGTTTTAAAGTGGAACTGGAATGACTACAAATTGCTAAAATCTTAGGAATAACATCCAGACACACCACTCTTCTTATATTTAAACCATGGTACATACCATATAATTACTGCGCAGTGTCCAATGTAATAATTACCATTATACTCTGTACTGCATTACAATATTCTCCTCATTTTAGGATATCTAAGAGTTTTAAGCCATGTTTATCTAATTAGCCTTAATTCAATTTTGTTTATTTCAATAACTATGGAAGTTAACTCAAAGGAAGGTTTTCAAGTTTTGTAAGGGAATTAAGTGCTTTTACTCACTGTTTGGGAAATGCTTACTGCAGCCGATCTGCAGTTTACTATTCACATTCACTTTGGCTTTATTGACAGAGGTGACTGTGAGATGCATTGCTGTAAGCAGCCTGATTATTCAGCTCACATCAATCATAGAAGCAGAGTTTTATTTATCTGAGGTAGCTGAATACTTTCTGAAATATTTTCTCTGCATGGCTTGTATCTGAACTGGGATGAACCTAAACCAGGCAATTGCTGATTGGATTTGCTTTTGTGTGTTCCAGAGGCTCAAGCTGTGCTTTCCCTTGTGATGTTCTCCTGTGAGACTTAGGTTATGAAAAGAGATTTGGCTTGCCCCATTACTAGAAGTGGCTGAGGCAGGGAGGTGAAGAAGGACAGATTACGTCTTCCCCCTGCAGAAAAACTGTTGGTGGACAGTTTGTCTGCTGTTGTTTGGTGAAGGAAGAGGGCTTTTTACCTTTTGTTAGAAGCAGATGAAGGCTGCCTGTTGTTGGGATCTGGAACACAGCAAGAAGAGTAGACAGAAGTCTGGATTCATGAGAAAACATTAGCATTAGTGTTACTCTATAATGGGATTAAAAGTGGCTTAGGGCTTTTGTTTGTCTTTTTTTTGTTGTTTTGTTTTTAGTTAGGTATTAAACACCCAGTAATGAAATTATTTTTTAATAATAATTTTATTATTATTAAAAAAAAAAAAACCAGACAAAAAATGTCCCCAAACTCACTGTAGAGGACACTGATACCTGCATTTAACCATGGTAAATGGACTGTACAGTTCCTTATGAACTCAAGCAGCTACCTGTGTAGCACCAAAGAAGACAGCCACAGCAGCTTCAGTGAGGTAACTCCCAACCAGAACACTTCCAGGCTGCATCAAGGCCACATTTGGGCAAGTACCTGTGTACTTTTGGTGGCAAATAGCAGGAAGATTTAAAGTCAGAATAAGAGTCCTTAAGCAACTGTCCAGGTTCAGCTCTGTCCTGATTTTACCTCAATTGAAAACTTCTATTGGCTTCAGAGAATGTCTGACCAAGCCAGGTTTGTAGCTAGACTAAAATGCCAATATATAGTTTTATATCTAAATGGCTTTACACCAGGTTGCCATTTCCACATGGGCTTGTGGGAAGTCTTTATAACTCTGAGTTGGTGAAGCCAATTTCCCAAAGTTGGGTTGTTAGAAGACAGTCAGGAATACTAAGTACCCAGATTTAAAATCAATTGTTTGATGTACTTTCAATGTGTACAAAAAAATGTCTCTCACTGACATAATGGCTTATAGTAAGTAATTTTTTTTAATTAGGGAAAACCGGAGAGGACTGAGATGTGAAGGCAGGCCCTGTGGTGGAAGGCTGAGCCCTGAACCATGATGCTCCACCTCTCATGACTGACAGCAGGATTAAGCTGAAATGATCCTTTTTTCAGCTTGTTGTTTTTTTGAACTGCCTTCTTTTGTGCCTTCATAATCCAAAATGAAATGCTTAGTAAAGGAAATCAAATTTGGATTTGCATGTATGCTGTCCAGCTTTGTTCTAATCGTATTCATTGTATTCAGAATGAGAAAAAGTCTGTTATTTCACTTGATTCAGTCAGTCATATCTCTGAAAAGTGGAAGCTTGAATGCATCCAAGTGATGGCCTGAGACCTGTGCCAGTAAAACTCTCCACCTCTTGTCATCCCTGAGATAACAGGCCAAGATTCACCACTTCTCCCATTTTGCTCCTTGCTGTTCAGTTTACTTCTTTCTGAACATCCATCTGGCATTATTGTGCTTGCTTAGCAAAATTCAGGACAAATAAAAAATGGAAGATAATTTCTTCAAATTCTAAAGTAGCTGTTAAGCTACATCTGCCCATTCAATTCAACCACCAGCAAAGACTCTGCCTCTGCCAGACATGCAGCTGTACTTGCAGCCGTGATTCAAGTCTGGAAATTCATTTCCAGACTCACTAAAAATCTACTGGAGAGACATACAATGAGTAATATTTTCTGTTTTGTGTATGTATAGATTTAATATAGACAGAGACTTGGCAAAAGAACCTGCTACACATTTCCAGCAGCCTATTCCTGTAGAGTAAGTGTTAAAATATATATGTATACACTCACAGGCATACATTTATACATACTGAGATACACAGACTGCCATAAATGTGTATATGTGTGTGTATATGTATATATATGCATATGCAATCCCTTCTAATCAGTTGGACAGTTAGTAACACCAATTCTCTGATAAAAACAGGAGAAAATTATTGGGTTTTTTTTTAGAGTATGTTACCTACAAACGCAGACCTGAGTTTAGTAATTGTGCTTTTGTTGCACACAGGCTGTAAAATATTTATGGAGACAATGTGATTTGGGTCAAGGCATTAAATAAAGTAAAAGTTGCTTTATTCAATATGTGATGAATGGTATTCCATATTAAAAACCAGAGGGAAAAGTGTTCAAATGAAAAAATATGCTTAAAACAAATTCATCTGTTCAAAGTTTATAAATGTTTTAAGAAATGCAGACAAACAAGTCTTGAAATCCATATTTACTGTACACAGCTGAAAAATCTAATAGTATTTATTTAATCCAGAGGGAGAAGTGACTAAAAATTTACTATTTCATGATCAACAAAAAAAAATTGTCCTTGGAAATTACCATAGTATTTATTGTCAGGCAAGTTACAATAGAGTTATAGCTCTTCTCTTGATAAATTAATAAAGCTGTTAGGTCAACATTGATCTAGACAGAAAATATTTCCTTCATGTGTGAGAGTATTTTTGAATCTTCAAGTCTACAATATTTCTGCATTAATATATGTGGAGAATGCAAAGTGAATTTACTTGGCTGTGAGACTTCTGCTTTTTAAATAATAAAGATTTCGAAATCCATAAAAACTTGAGCACAGACTTGGCTTTATGCATGTAGGAGGTCACACTTGCCCTGCAAGTTGTGAGTTTGTGAAAGAAAAGCAACTTAAACAGCCAAAGATATGAAACACTCCTGACCTGCAGGCACTTAGTCCATGTGAAATATGTGTAAAATACAGTATGCACATCAGATATGTGACTCTGCATTTCTTGCCTAATTGAGACAGAAAATAAAGCATTATTTGGCTTTCTTATCAAATGGATGCCAGAGAAAATCTACCCAGCCTTTGAGGCCTCGCCAGCTTCGGGACTTCCTACCTACCACTTTCCCCTTTCATTGTATACACCTCAGTATTCATTTTTGTACTTCTCCTGCTGGCTTAGTCTCTCTGAAGCTGAATGTCATTGTCCCTTATACAATTAGCTCATACAACACTAGATTTGCCTTTTTTTTTTTTTCCCTCTCAAAACTTTACAATGTCACAATGCTTTAAAATAGCAGCTGGGTAATTATGACTCAGAAATGAGTTGTCAGGTCTGGAAGGTGCTTTGAAGGTCCCATATATGTGCTGGGCCCTTTTAATGATGCTCACACTCCAGGTCTGATGTCACATTTGCTGTGAGCTACCAGCAGAGTCCAGGGCTTGCAAAACCTGCCAAGTGAGGAAGATACAGTAATTCCTTGTATGTCCAAGGCAGTTAGTTATTGTTTTATTTGTTGTAATCTTCTAAAAATTAAAGACAGAATCGTGCCTTTTGTGACTTTTAAGCACTGTCAAGAGAATCTCGACATTAATTGGAACTTAATAACTAATCACAACAATTTATGCAATCTGAATTCTATTTCTGTTCATTTATACTTTGAATTAATTTGTTCAGGGTATTTTGCACTGCTTATGCCTTCTTCTTTGTTCGTTCTTTACACATCTGACACACTACTACATAAGCAGAAACAAAAGTGCCACTGAACCCTCACAAAAGTCTTTGAAATAAATAGATGTGTGTTACAGAAGAAAGCAATATATCAGAAAGGAATTCAGCCTGTGTCTTGTGCAAAAAGCCAGTTAAAGGCATCACACTCAATGCACATTTGACTTTACAGTACTCCCCCAGAGAGCCACTGTCACAGACAGAGCTTTCTTGTGGTAGCTCTGGTTTTTCCCTCTATTACAAAAATCTCTTTGGTGACTTTCAACCCCGGATAAAGGAATGGGGCACATCTTGGTGAACCTTTACCAGATACCTGCATGTAGGCAATTTGAGCTAGAAAGGGACTTACTGACCCTAGAGAACCATCAGAACTATGTGATGAAACGGGAAAAACAATATTTGATTTAGACATCATATAAATAATTTATGATTTTACTTTTGCTTTAATCAAAATTCTTTCTTGGTTAATGCTGTGAAAACAGTCTCTCAATATCTTCAGAATCAGTCAGCTCCTTTGGTTTGATTCCCAGTTATTACAAAATACAGTTGTGTTGTCACATTTATTTCCATAAAAATTGTGCTGTCATGAGACAGGGAATATTTGAAAACGTCTATAGTAAAATAAACTCTCTACATTTTACTTTTTAAATATCCTAAGTTTATAAGCCATATATACACTACTGTAGACTAAAACTATAGCACTAGATAAATAATTTCTATAGCTATGGCTAAATCCCCACAGAAACAGACTGTCTATACAGGAATATTTTTGCAGCAAGTGGAGGAAATGGAGGAGGAAACATTCTGAAAATAAGAATGCCTAGCTAAGGAGTGTCTCCTAGGTACTTTTGGGACACAAACTGCTGCCTAAATTCAAGACAGGCAGCACAAATGAGTTGCTACTATGCAGAGAGGAAAGCCAGCTTCTCCTTTCCTTTTCTTGTCATAGAATGACCCTCAGACTCAAAAGTCAGTAGCGTAGCCTTCCTTCTGTGCAACAGGTACAGCTGTGATGTCACTTTCTTGGATCACAGCAGAGCATAGCCTTCTGCATGCTTTCATTCTGCTCTCAGTTTCTGTATGTCACAGACCTTGCAGCAAAATATCCCATTTCATATGTTTAGATTAAAATTTCTGGAAAAGTATCACAGATTCCCTCAGCAATGCTCTTTTCCTCAGTTTGTAAATAAAACCAAAGCCCAGACCTCTTTTCTCCATATCCCTGAAGCCTGCTCGAGGACTGACAGTTTTTCTCTTCCTCAGTACCTGAAGCATCTCCAATGCAAAGCACACAAAGACTTCAGAATTGGTGGTGAAGCCTCTGAGTTGGCTACCACACATGCAGCATGGCTCAGATGGATGGGACAATTCAGCAAAACTGAGAAAGCTCAGACACATGTTATCACAAACATTGCCATACCTTTGAATTTGTGATAGATATAATTCATCATTATCCATTTTGCTGGAAACTGGGGTGGTTTGACAATTTGTGTCAAGGGCTACCCTTCACATCAGTTACTGTGAGCAACCCACACAAGATCTGAAAGCAACCTGTCCCCAGAAAGGTTAACATGTAGTGGTAAACAGCCATCCATCAGTGTCCTTTGTGGTCATGTCTGGGGTTAAAAGGGATTTCACCAACAGCATGTATTTCTTTTGATCTTGGTGCCACTGCTAATTGCAGTTCTTTTTGTATCCATGCTGGGTTTCCTATGGATGCCAATGGTACATGTACTTCTACTGTATGTACTAGTTCACCCTCTGTTACCTGCTCTGTATAAAGCTGGTACTGTCTGACTGTCAGATTTAAAGTCTGCAATGACTAATGACTTCCCACAGCTGACTGTTAGAAAGACAGAAGCTTTTTTAATTGGGGCTTCCTGTCAGCTAAAACAAATGCCTCCTCTTCACTCTCTGCTGGAAGGGTGTCATCCTGAACTCACTCATCCTATGAACACTCCTGTCATCTTTATTGATTCAGGATCTAGTTTGATCCTCGTGGTGGCCACATTTCTAAGGCAGTGTGTAATGCTTGGCTTCCAGCACACAAGCATGGCACATCATGACTGCTATAGAGATTCAGATGGATTTTCCTTTTTTTCTTCCAGAGCATAGAAACAATGCTTTTTCTGGCCTTCTTAGATATATCTGGTAAAAAGCACAGTTATTGCAAGTTGCATTGTCCACTTTATTATTTTTTTCTCTTATAAGGTACACGAAAATCTAAAATTTTCACTTATACATCAAATCTAAAACTACCAACCCCTCAAAGAGGTGTTAAGTCACTAAAAACCTAAAATATAATAGTAGTGAATCCAACTAAGCACATATTTTTTACCCTCTACACAGTGATTTTGGCTGAGTCACCATTGCAATAACGATACCAAAGATATGGACCAATGCCAGCCAAAGCCAATGACTTTTTTTTCCAGTGTTAGTAGGGAGCAGTCACTTTGCAATTTTGCCTCTGCAAAGTCAAGTCAGAAAGGCAGGGCCATACAGCTTTGTGTGATGCTGCATATCCAAGGTGCAGGCAAGGATGAAGCAATACCTGTGAATTCATTGCTATCTGTCAAATTAAAGGATTTATTTCAATTATGATTTTTAATTATATTCCTTTACTTCTTATTTATCTATTGATTTTCCCCATGATTATATAATTTCAATTATACCATTAAAATATACATAATTTAAAATATTTTTGTTCAAAAAGTAAAAACATACAAGATATATAGAAATATAACTGCATTAATGTATAGTGACAAAGCCGTATGAAGTAGAGGTACTTGAATTGTAATACTGCATGGTGTAACTCAAAGAGGACACATAGGCTTTATATTACAAAGGGAGCTGAGAAGACTTAAACCACTTATTTCAAAAGACTGAAATAGTCTGTCCCCTGAGAACCTTGGATACCTCTTTCACCTTATGTACTAAATCTTGTTTTATATTCTGTAGATGCCAATCTTCTCTCTATGTCTGCTTACTGATGTTCAGCCCTGCGGGTATGCTCCTTCAGCTTTTTCTTTTTCCTGAGATTTGGGAACGACATTCTAAAGTTCAGAAGCATTACTGTAACCTTGACCATATTTATGTTTGAATTAACTGTTTCAATGCTGCTTTTTCTGAGCATGGACTTGTGTGAAGTAATTTTACCCAAGCAACATCTTGCTAGTTACTAGAAGCAGGTAATGCCCTTACATGAATTATCAGGGTGAGGATCATGAATGCAGGAGAACCTATAAAGAATATGCTAATGACATCAAGTTAATAAATAACCAAATAATGTAGTAAAAAGTATCTGATTTCAATTAAATCAGTGTACGGGTACAAAGGGAAAACAGGTTTGTTCAAACACAATGATAAAGGTAATTTAAAACACCAATACTTAGAAAAAGCTATTGTGATCAGTCACAGAGTTGCTGTAGTGAAACCTAGTGCTTAAATATCAGTGGGATAAAATGTTCTAATAAACTTATTCTTTCACTACAGAGTTAATGTGAATCCTGACCACCAGGGTTAGTCAAGGCCACGTGAGAGCAGACACATTGCAAATTCAGTATCTGACATACTGACGAACTGCCACATTAAAACATCTGAAGGCATGTGCCTTAAATTTTGGGGCCTCAGAAGTGCTGAACAGCTTTCTGTTTCTTTCTCAGTCAGGCGGGGAGAACTTGATCCTCTTGTCATGAAGCGGCTCTGTGGGATGGCAATGAAGGACTAATGTTGCTCAAGTGGCTTAGTTTATATTCTCCCAAACATTCACAGTTCATTCACCCAAGACAGGCTCACTTACTTGCAGCTCCAGGTGCCCGTATTGCTTGGGATGAAATCAGTGCTAAGCTGGGGTGACAAACCCTGGCGTGCAGACATGAAGGTTTTGGGCAGGATGCAAATACCTCTCTGGGTTATTCGGCATAAAGGCAGACACCAGCCAGAACAGCCCACTTCCTGTAGACCTTTGCATGCTTTCCAGCCCAATCTCATTCACACAACTCCTAAAAAGACCAGCTGATCTACAGCCAACCAGAAATAAAGCCTCTACATGAGAGCACTTGTGCTGTCTCAATACTAGACTAAACAATCTGACACCCAGTTGCAGCGTGTGAGTGACAGAGTCAGGAAAATTAACCAAAGAGAAAAAATAGGGTCTTTGGTGCAAGCACTGTTAGAAGGGTAGATTATTGTTTTACCACCAGTGCCAAAGATGTGAGTATCTATCTTACTTTTAAAATACTGCACAGCAATTCCTCTCCTTTCCCTAAAATTCCGCCTGCTGGTTAATTTCATAGATATCAACTGAACGGCAGAGTTGCCAGCTCCATGTAACCCGCCCCAAACCGAACAGCTGTACTTGTGCACATGCAGCACCGAGCCATCTGTGCAATGCAGCACAAAGCTCTTACTTGACTTAGTGAAGGACAAGAGAGAAAGGCTTTAGCACTGTTAAGAAACCTTTCTTCTGAGGCGTGTTTTGGCCGGCTCACGCCTTGTTTCCCGGGAAGCGTGCAGAAGCGGGTGTCTTGGAAGAGCCGCGAGGGAGTCTGGCTGAGCGAAGCAGCGCTCCTTCTGCGGGCTCGCGGTGTGCGCACACCACCGTTGGTGGAACAAATGGTGCCCATATGCTTCCTCCTGCTAGCTAGCTAGGCATATGTGACCACTGCCCTCCCTATACCAGCTCCTCTGTGTTACCACTCAAAAATCCAGCACCCCAGGAAGGACTGATCTTGTTGATGTGATCTTTGCCAGGACCCATACCTAGGAGCAAGGAAGACATGGCAAAAGCATATTCCCTCTCCTTCAGTGGCTGACTTCAATCTGGCTAATTTGCCTTTGTAAGAGGAATGAGTGGGGGGCTGTTCTTTTTCTTCTTCCCTGGTGTCTGTGGATTAGAATGTAGACAAGGAATGATTCAGCAATCACTAGGTGATAGTCAGGTTTGATAGATATATTAGCACTTTCAGTTTATTTATTTATTTTTAAAGAAATAATGCAGATCAAACACCTGACTTTCCAGAAACATGATGATTTTATTTTATTACACATTTTACTGGCACAGCTCTTGACTTCCATTTGGTTAGTTACCTGTGGTGATACCTGTGGTTACCTGTGGTTAGATACCTGTGGAAAATGAGAACAGTACCCAGACTGTAGTGTCACTAATTCACTCCTGGTACGAGACGTGACAGTTCATATTCTGTGCAGACAAAGTGTCAGTTTCAAGTACCTTGAAATGAGGTTAATAAAATGTCCTGGGTTGCAATGTATTCTATCACCATCCTCATGAGCTGCTGAAACCACGTGGGACAGTGTTTTTCTTGCTTCCTCCCTCTGGCCCTGCCCATGACTCAGACATAACTCCCTCTGGGCTATCTTCTGTTAATGGCCCATCAACACCTTGCCTCACGAGTCATCATCCCATTGTGAGATGCTCCACCCAGAAGGAGGAACCAAGCATTCCATCCTGGATATAATCTGGGATTCTGAACACCACAGAGGGCCTCTCCACTGGATTTCCAGAGGACAGGAGCTACACAGCCACCACTGGACTTTCCGAGGAGGAGCAGACCCTCTCTTCAGGATCACTGCTTCAGCAGAACCATCGCACCTGCCCTGCTCATCAGGAGCTGCCAGCACCCCTGTCTGCTGCACCAGTAACTGCACCAAAAGGGAAAGTGCCTGACAGCTGAGAAGGCTGTCACTGGGTTTGTGGTTCTGTTACTGCCATAGTTACTGTTGTTTGTTTGTTTATCTTTATATATATACATATATATATAGATATAAATAAAGAACTGTTATTCCTATTCCTCATATCTTTGCCTGAAAGCTCCTTAATTTAATTCAGAGGGAAGAGGGTTACATTTTCCATTTCAGGGGGTGCTCCTGCCTTCCTTGACAGACAACTGCCTTTCAAACCAAGACATAAAATTATACAAAGAATTGATTGCCCAAGAAGCTTGTGCTCAAGTCGTGCAAGTCATCTTTGTTGAGTCACTGTAAAATGAGTTCAAATAGGTATCTGTAAGAAAATAAAATCCATGGTGGATCTTTCTCATTGAAGCCTGAATGAAGATTGTGGACTGCTATATTTTATGTATTTTTTTTCCAGTAAATTAACTAAAACCCCTACTTAAGTAGAGTGGAGTTTCAGTCACAAGGAACTCTTGATTTGCTTTTGCTTTTCAGTGGAGCCTGTCCTTCAAGGCAGTTACTGTTCGAGTTGCTATGAAAGTCACAGTTCATAAACCATGAAGATAGGCATAAATGCTCCCATCACTGAAATGCATAAATCAGCTTGAATTTTCTCTGAATCAGATGCAGTTCAGATATTGAACAGTTATTCCAATGGGAAAGAGAGTTTTAATTTCTTCAATAAATGAAATTAAGAACTCTAATGTTTGATTGGCAAGTGTGTAGGTGGATCTGATGACTAAAAAGTAGGAACCCCTCTTGAACAGAGAGGAAAAAAGTGGGAAATGATACTTCAAAATATTTTGGCATTAGAGACAGTTAGAGATTACTCTCTAATACAGATTTCATATGTGAAATTATGGGGCTGATGAAAAGTAGTCTTCTCATACTTAATGCAAATATACTTTTTACAATGTACGAAGATCTGGGAACATTTTGGTAGATTTTCAAACCTCTGAAATGGACATATTTATACTTATTTATATAACTCCCAGAGGACTACTGGAGGAACAAGGTTATGTTGTTCTTCACACAGTACAAACTAATAAGAAAACTACATGTTTCAGAGTAGGTATGGTCCAGTTGTATCTAAATGAATACATGAAGAGGATGGAGCCAAAAAAGGGAGGGGGAATAAGGGAACTTTGAGAGTTGGCTGAAATTATATTATGTTGGAAAGCACAGCAGCCTTTAGTGTTAATGGGAAATCTGAAGGTGGCTGGAGCAGATGGATTCGGCTGGACATGAGGATTGCAGCAATGATATAACAGACATTAATGTCTCCCACATTCAGGTGCAACTGAAGCTGAGATTTCACTGGTATTAACTGCCAGTTTGAATTAGACTCCTATCACATTATCCTTTGAACCCTCCAAAAGAACATAGTAGCTACTTTCTTATCAGAAACTTAAGACCACCCTTTTACTCAAGTGTACCTGGAAAAAAACAGGTATTTTCCTGCTGGAGGTTTGCCCCCTGGTGTCTTGTCCAATTTTGGCTCAGCTTGATGTGACTGAACAGACTAAACTTCTATGTTGCAATCAACAAAACATACTAAACAATTAGTAGACATTTATTTTATTTGGAATTATACACATTTTGTCTGGTAGAATAGAGTTTGTGTTTCTTACAATCAAACAAATATTTGGCCTAAAAGGAAAACAGCAGCAGTCTGCTGCTTTAACAGAAGAGAAGGAAAGGCTGAAAATTAATTTTGAACCAGTCTCAAATGAAATGTCTGCTTGTGTTCAGAAGCAGGTGTTTTGATATAAGTTGATTCAATCTGCAGGAAAAGAGTTTGCTTTTTCTAAGTAGAAAAACTGAAATGTTTTGGTAGAACTGAAATATTTTAGGAAACATTCCTATGAATATTTTATTTTATGCTGGAAAAGCATTTATACAAAAAAGTTACCAGACAGTTCTGCCATAATTTTTGCTGGATTTAGTAGTATTTGTATAATATTTTGTTAAGTAAATACACAGGCTTTTGTTGTAGATCTTGTCTTTTTATAACCTTTAGAGCTAAATTTTAACAGTGAAAGTTAGAAACTGAAGGTAAAGTATCTGTTCAGTACATTGAATTTCATATCCATTACATGTGGAAACTAGCATGTTCCAAGAATTTTCTCTCTTCTCTTGTCTCAGTTTTTGGTAATCTTCCAAAAAGATCTGGGGCTCTATCTTTCTGCCATTCCTAGGAGGAATGAGAGCTGATACAACTGATTGATCTTGAGAGCAAAATTAGAAGATTAAGAAAACAGGTAGCAGACTTGGCCAACTCCTCTCTTTGCCTCAAGAAACCACTTTGCCTCCAGCAGCCACTTTACAGACCATTGCAAACTCACTCATAATCTATAAAATTCAGATATCCATCACTTTTACTAGGCAGTGTCTGTACCAATAGCTGGGATAAAATGAGATTACGTGTTGGTTGCTGATTTCTCACTATAAGTCCACGGTCATAACAGCAGCTAGAGGAGCTCTATGGGGTAAAACATTCACACACATACAGACCCATGAGACCTTATTAAGTTTAATAGTTCAGAAATTCTATGAGCAGTTATATAAAAAATTAGAGCCTGGCATCATGCACAGATGAACCGATATTTCTCTATTCTTTCAACCTCTCTCTGTGATCTGCATGGGAGATGGAAGGTTTCTTGTATCTCCCTACAGTTATGAGAGAAAAAGAGAAAAGATGAACTAATTTAAAACCTACCCCAAAGGAAAGTTCTTGGCCCTGGTGGGTTTAAAGAAGATTTCTATAAAACCTTTTTCTTAGCCTTCTTCATACATTTACTTGACATGCTCTTTTCCATGAGGGATTCAGGTGCATTCATTTCTGCCACTCCTGGTGCACACACTTAATTGTACAGATTACAGAAATGACATCTCCTGTAAACTGATTTTATTCATCCATGATGATAACAAACCTGTAAAGAAGTTTGAGCTTAGTCACTACCACATGAGCTAAGAAGTGATGATCTTGACCAGAGTGTTGATTTTCACAATTATCCATGCTGAGCACTGCCTTCCCATCTGGGGAATGTCCTACTGCATTTATCAGAGCCTGCAGTGGCTTGAGCTGGGGAAAAGGAGGCTTGGGGGAAACCTTATCAGTCTCTACAACTACCTGAAGGAGGATGTAGCAAGATGGGGGTCTGCTTCTTCTCCCAGGCAAAGGAGAGAAAATGACAGGACTCAAGCTGCTTCTGGGGAGATTCGGGTTGGACATTAGGAGGAATTTCTTCATGGAAAGGGTGTGAAACATTGGAATGGATTGTCCAGGGAGTTGGTGGAGTCACCATCCCTGGAGGGCTTCAAGAAATTACTAGATGTGGCACTTAGTGCCATTTTTTAGTTGACAAAGTGGAGATCAGTCAAAGACTGGACTCTACAATCTCAGAGGTCTTTTTCAACCAAACTGATTCTGCAATTTCGTGATTATGAGATCAGTGTTAGCCTGGGAACCACAGCTGGTAGGAACATTGCCTTCTCAGTGATGAGATGAGTAGGTGTGTTATCTTCTCTTCATAGGAAGGCATGTCAGTCCAACCACAAACAGTTACGCAGTAGTGTAAGAAGGATGATGGCACCCAAAAGTATCCAGTTTGTAGTACTTTGGGGATTGGATGAAGACTTTGATACAACCAAAGACTGAGGGAGACCTTAGACCTTTCATTTTCTGAGAGGAAGAATGCACTTGATATTTTCTGATATTTAAATCCTAGGATCTATTTTCCTAAGAAGAGTTTTATGTTGTAATGATTTTAATTTTACAGACTCACTGGAAAAGTGATTTCCCATTTTACAGCTTCTATTTGTCTTCTCAATCATACATTTTACAGATTAAAATAAGAACAGGAGACTGATATTTGTTCAGGCAGGGAATATTACAAGATCCTTCTTTACACAAATAGATTAGTGACAAATCTTAAAAGCTCAGTCAACTCTACTAGCAATTTTAATTCTGCTCCTAATAGCTTATGATAAATACTTCTGAAAAATGAACTCTCGTGTATTTCATCTGAGTGTTTCAGAGTTTGAAGATCTTAGTGTCAGATACTAGAGGGGGTCCATAAAACTGCATTTACGAAACAAGTAAAACATGTGAGTTCTTCATGAGACAAAGTCACTGTAGCATTGACACATGGAAAGTGAGATTTCTAGCAAGTACTCTTTGGAGTGATGATCCTATTAGTAAGCCCATAGGTTTATAACAGGTAAGTTCTATGGTATGAAAAGTCACACTTCACTAAATCAGACAGTTTGTACTTGTTTGTTTATAATCAGTTTGTGAGGAGTTTCTGCTTGAACAGAAAGTTCTCAGGATTTTCCAAGGTGCATCAATTATTACCTCAATTAACATTAAGCATGTGTCCTTGAATTGTTCTCCAATAGAAATTCCTATTGAATGTGCTACTTTGCTGATAAGGTGGGATTTTTATTTTAGAAAATAAATTTTATCAGAAGATACTGCATAGATTTACTAAGAAATTAAATATCCAAACCCACATCCTGGATAAATTCCAATTTGGGTAATATATTTGCTGCTTAGTTAAAGTTAACCTATCTTTCTAATTAGATACACTGGGATACTCTAGTGGAATAACATGAGGTCAGTTGGAATTATATTAATTTATACCAATGAGGATCTGGCTCAATACTTTTCTTTGCTTCTTGCCCTAGGATCTCACTAGGGAGGCTATTAATAGAGTGGCAACATCACAAGGGAAAGGAAATGGGGAAAGGGAAAATTGGATAAGTCTTTAAAAATAAATTTAATCCAATCAAGACTACAGACAGTGTTAGAAATGAAATTCTAGTCATGCAGTTACTGCATATACTCACCACGGGACAAAGTTCTCCATTTTTCACAGTAGCACTTTCTGTATTCAGCTTTTCCCTTTGTTTCTGGCAGTTGGTGTATTATGCTAACAGTGCATCGTTCAGGTAAATCCTTTCCCATTATTTTTATCTAGTCTTTTGTCCATCCATCTGGGTTGATCTGCATCCTCTCTCAGAGTCTGAGCCAGGGGGCCAAGAAGCTCATTTTGTCCCATGCTTGTGTGGCACTGAGGGAACACAGAACGAGACAGGGTTCTTTGGTGCTTAGGGCAGACCCTGCTCCACTGGGCTTGTTTCACCTCCTGCTGAAGACCCATCATGGCCTTCCAGCTCCTACTGCTGGAGCAGGAGAGAAGGAGACAGTGAGGAGTGGGGGACTTTCTTCCTCTTTAGGGTTGTCTCACTCTGCTGTGGCTTTAATCACACCCATGTACATATACCCACACAAACTCAAATTATACCTGAATTCTCTGAACTCTTTGAAAAGGAATCTGTAAACAATGGAACATTATTTCAGGTATTGCTTGCTTGACTGAAGTAGGTCTCGGGCCTGCTAGCACGCTGGCCTCCTCCAAGTCCATTATAACTCATGGAGAAGGACAGTGGGCACTCCCAGCTTGATTTTCAGCTGCTCAGAAGTGCCAGAAAATCTTGTTCAAAAGGATTCCTTGATGTCTCACATACATAAAGGTAAAGTATTTGTTGTCTCTGTCTGTTAAAGTCCAAATAATAACATTGATTCTAAATACAGTAAAGTTAATAAATACATCTTTCTGTGTCAATGTCAGTATAATACATAAATGAGTTGAGTTAATTTAAGTGTATTTACTTTTATGATTTATTTTTAGTCAAAGAACAATCTACAAAGAGAAGGCATTGTACGGCTTTCATTTGCATTTGTTTTATATTTGCAGTATTTGACATCAGATATAAATCTGTGCATATGTGCTGGTAAATAATGTCATTACTTTTTAAAAGGGAAAATCTTTACAGGAGTGCACTTAAACACAGAGTTATTGTATCACATCTTCAATCAAAGCTATGGACACTAATACTGCTTTTAGGATGACTTCTTTGTTTGTGTTACGTATAATTTTTATGCATTGTGATCTGGCAATGGACATCATGTTAATGACAATATACTTTCCATTAGGCAAGCAGTATGGTTAGATCCAGCCTGATTTATAAAACAACAACACATCAACACTAGTTAGGGCATTGTATTCTACTTGCCAGATGGTTAACTCCCATGGGTTAATGAGTATACCCAAATTCTAGATGATTTAAGATGTCCTGCGGATATTTCCTTAGGTACGAGGATTGCTGGCTGTTAATTTACAAGTGTACTGTATTTTTCCCTCTCTCTATTGGTCTCATGAGGATTCTGAATTTCTTTTTCTCCATAAAATGCTAATAAGCCATATTTAACACCTTCCCCTTTTGCTGCTCTGACCATCAAAACATTGTTTTCAGATTTCAAACACTTCATCTATTAGACCAAATTAATTCCTCACAAAGAAGCAGGAACTGGAAATTTGTATTTATATAGAGATACACTCTCTCACAGTCAAACACACATATATATATAAATATATATATATACATAATATGCATATACACACACACTTTCCTTTTCAGCTTGTGCATACTATTTTCATGCGTGCATTTTGCTGGAATTTCTCATCCCTTCAACACAAGAAAATAGTTAAGAATATTAACAAAATTTTAGCAAACTCTTAAAGTTTAAGCTATTGATTAGTCTGGAATAAATCTCCACTTTGTTTATACTGAAGAAAAAGTCTGTGTTCATGTGTCATAGAGGGTTATTGTCATTCTTGACAGCTGAAATCCCTGAAAAGGATTTCTGTATAGTGGTGTTACTTCTGCCTCTGCCTAACTGGCACATATTCACCTTGAGAGAGAGTAGTTTTAGAAACAACATCTAGAGGGAAAAGACATGACTTAAGGACAGTTGTTATATTCTTGCAAGTGGGGAAAAAAAAGGGGTGAGTGGAAATTGCAGGCCAGTATGTCAGAATTTCAATGTTAACTGAAATAGAGCTAGGGCAAGCTGTTTTATCAACATAAGTGGCCATCAGCCTTGTTCTGGTTTCTAGCCCCTATGTGTTATCAGGCCACCTTATACCCCTCACATACATTCAAAAAATGTGGAGGATTAGGTACCAGGAAAGCTGAAGAGAGACTCTTGGCAAATGAAAAGAGAGAGCAGGGAATGAGGAGCAGCTCTTTTGTACAGAAATATAAGTGCTGATGTAGTGAAATAGCTCACAGTTGTGTTCCTTCTGGCACCAGTGGCTGGCATTGTTTTGTGCAAGATACTCTTAAGATTTTGTGGAAGATTCTCTAATGGAAAGTTCTTTTCTGATTCTCTTTTACCCATGTAAGGGACACACATATTCCCTTTTACCTATATAGAGGTTGAATCTTCATTTTAAAAAACCGTATTAAACTCCTAAGATAAACAATATCCTGAGGCAATGAGTTTCACAAGGTCAGCACATATATTGCATAAATCATATATTTTTGTTTTAGGTTAAATGCTTTTTCTCCACAACTTTTTTTAGCTCTTTCCTCCTTTTGTTACAATGGCATTTTAATTTACTTTTTACTTTTCAACCCACTCATTAGAGCATTTTATTTGTCTTTTTAAATTCTGTTTCAAGCAGAAAATATTCAAGCATTGCATGTTACTGCTGTTTCTACCACTCACAGCAGCAACAACAAACATGGAATTTACAGAAGACTCTCTACCCTCTTAGAGATATTCACTGATTGCTTCTGGATTCTTTCTATCACTTCTTCCACTTAGAATGACAAAAGTTCAAAATGAGATTTAATCTGAGGGAAAGCCATCATAACTGCAAAAAACCCCCAAACCTATTTTGTGGCATTCTATATGCATATTCCCCCTTTTTTTTTTTTTTTCCTACTATAACTGTACTAAGCCAGAAAGTTTTCCTTGAACTACTAATTTAAACTCTTTTTCCTTCTGAGTCACCACAGTTAATTTCAAAACCAGCAGTGTGAACGAGGTAGATGATTTCTTCCCATCAGCATCACTTGATGAGAATTCTGTTTCCCTACAGAAAAACTGAGGTACCTGGAAATATCATCCAAGTATTTCAACAGCACATAAACCAAAAGTACAGGGTCATTAGAAAATGAGAAATGCAGCTGACCTTCATCAGCATATTTATATACCATTTCATATAGCAGAGACATCTCCAAGCAAGTTTGGACTCACTGCTGAAGTGACTGGTTGATGTTCAGAAAATCTGTCATCATCTCTTAGTGCTCCAACTTGGTTTTCAAGCTGGGATAATGTGCCAGGGACCCAGTGTGTGCCCTGCCCTGCTCGAAGGAGGAAGAGGCTGGCAGTTAAGTTGCCATTCCACCCTCTCTACCTCCTGGAGCATATCAGTAATATGAGTCAAAGATAAGGGGTGTCACAGACAGAGAAAGAGGAGGCACTTCTGCCACGTTGCCCGTGACAATTTGTGAGCAGAATGCTGGCATGGGTTGGGTACTGAGCCACCCACAGTGTCTGCCTGCATGCTGCATCTACACCAGCCTGGGTCAAGAATCTGCAAGACACCTTCTGTCTGGCTCCTACCCCTCTTTAAGGAAACCTCCTTCTCTGACTGTAAAAGCCTTTTTTTCCAGACCTGGGTAAAATGATGAGAATCCACAACTTGAAGATTTACTTGCTCAGGGACCTCCTCTGCAGCTAATTTGTACCACGAAGATGCACCCTATGGAAAGCCCTTCTGTGGCTGCTGATCAGACCTCTAGGAGAGTGCCAAGCCAAGCAAACACTGTTCACTCTGCAGGTTTGTGCACTTCACTTTTACCAGTTTCCTTGATTCATTGTTTGCTTCATCAGGAGCACTGCCCTCTCCCTTCAAAGCACACAGTAAAATGGCAGCTCATGCTCCATGAAACATGGAAACCTAAAGGCCTGGATGCTGCAACCAGGTCTGAGGTCATGGGCTGAGGCCACAGCCACCACGACCAACCACACAGCTATGGGACAACATCAAAGCAGAAATACCCAGCTGGATCACCAATGAAATGCCCATTGAGGGCCCTTAGTGACAAACCACCAGCACTACAGGGACTTTGTTTACAACCCTGCCTCTTCTGCCTCAGTGTTTACACAGCCACAAATGCTGCCAGGTCTGATCCCAGGGAAGTAACTCTCTCATCGTTGTGGTAGGAGGAAACTGTGGCCACTGGGAACAAACAGAATGAATGTTACTGGTTCCAGATAAGGAACATCCTGACTAGTTTCTCACTGACAGGACAGCTGGCAACACAAAGATGGCAAAGACTGCTCAGGGCTCCTTAATTCACAGACCCCTGGTGACCAGACAAGGCATTAAAGTGTAAATTTTATATGTAGCCTATTTTCTGCTCATTGAGTGCGCTTTCAAGCTTAACCTCTTAATACCAAGAACATAAAAAAATCCTGACAAGAGTCTCATCACAAAAGCACCTAATTCTATTCTTATGTACAAAATCCAGTGATAATACAGTTAAGAAACCTGTACTATAGTGGGCAAAGAAACAAGCAGCAAACAAGAAAAGCATAGACTAAGTGAGCCAATATATGGAATGAGTTATGGGCTGAATGCCCATCTATGGAAATCTAATCAACATGGACTGAATACAACTCTGCCACCCAAACACAGCATTATAGGATGCCAGCTGCATCTGCTTCCCCTCCTAGTTATTCCTATTTTTGAGCATAAACTAAGCTCTTAGGGAGTAACTTCTAAAAGCATATCCGAATAAGCAATGCTGTGAGAGGTGTTGTAAACCTTTAAATTGCCATTAGCTAATCAAAATCATTGTTCAGTGGCCATTATATTTTATTAAATGACCACTGAATGAGGATGTTCTTACAGATTTTCAACTACAATGTAGAATAATTGCCAAGACTCAATAGCACCCGTTAGCAGCACTGGGACCACTGAAACCTCTGTTACCAGGAGGAAATTCAGTGCTTAAGAAGGTAAAGTTAATTTCTTATTGTAGATGATAATTACTAGCCAGGTATATTTCAAAAAAGGTTTTCTAACAGTAACTAGATGTAGTCACAAAGAAGGGGTATGACCTTCCTCTTCTACTTTCAAAAAGTCCCATCTCTTCTGTTTGAGAAGGAGTAAAGGGGAGCAGCACACAACACGCACATGGAAGGGCAGAACCTCTTCCTCCATGAATGGATAATGCCAGAGGCATGGAGGATTACAATACCTCACGCCTTGAATGGATGCTTCCCTGGCACAGAAGCACCTCAGGAAATAAAACACTTTTAGCACAGTTGAACCATGACATATTAAACCTGCTATGTAATGCGAAAATGCCTTTCAACTTCTATAATTAAAAATGTAACAGTAAAAAACATTCTTGAGGTCTTCCTGCAGTGATAGAGGAGAGGTATTTTGTGATTTACATAACTACGGGGAGCATCTTTACAGAAGAGTAAAAGACATTACGTGTGCTTCTGCAGAGAAATCTCTTTTCACTTAGTGTACTGGTGAAGGAAAAATAATGAATAGCCAGGTAGCGACGAGTTAATTCTCCCAAAGGAAACAGAAGCACGTAGTTAAATACTACATCACAAATTACCATTTTTATGTCACCACCTCACCATGACTTTAGCACTAACCCATCTCTATCTTCATACTCTCATTAGGACATAATGCATATTCATGGTCCTGATTATATAGCCACTTTCTTGACTTGTTTTAATTGTGCATAAAGACATTGTGACAGGAGACCTGACCTTTTCAAGGTCATTTTCTCTCCATTACTTTTCACAAAGCTATTAACTTGTCGCCTTCCATAAGATTGCAATAATTTATTTCCCATTAATAAAAAATTCCTGGTGCCATGCAAATTAAAATTTATTCAGCAAATAGAATTCTTTGGATTATTTTCTAATGGCTTTATACACTTCCAGCTTAGGAAGAAAAATAATATTAATGGATACAGGCTGAGTGGATAATTGCATACATTGGAGAAAAATGAATATACAACTGGTACTGTGGCTTACTGCACACCAATTACCCAGAAGAGTTCCTTTACTTCTTTTTTTTTTCAAGAAATATATTAAATAATTTATTTGGGATATCATATTAATCTTGAAATTATTCCCATTATATAAAAGGCTTGGCAACCTGATGCACAAACAACAAATGTTGGTGTTAGAAAAACCACATTAAGTAGAAGTGCTCGTAAGTGTAAATGAAACTAAGGGGAGGACTAACTTTGACAAAGTTGCAACAGAACAGCAATAGAATTAAAGAAGGGTTCCATGGTGAAGTGATAGACACAGTTTGTATTTCTCAACATTTTTCCAATAGGAATGAGTTACACTAAAATTGCATAACGTGTTAATGACACAAAGGCTTAGGTTTTCTGAGAACATTTCAGTCTTGAGCACTTGATAAAAATCTTAATATAATAGGAAAAGCAGTGCATCGTAATTCAGCAGTATTTATTTCCTTTTTTTTACAGCTGAAGGTATGATATGCCCATAAACTTATTTACATAAGTTCCTATTGGGGAAAATAGCTCACGTACATTTCAAGCAATGTATTAGTGATATACAGAAACTACTGCACAAACAGATATTTCAGTGTTTAGAAGCTGGCACAAAAACTGCAAACCATGTAGCAGCAGCCAGTTCAAGTCCCTGGCCATCTACATGGGAGTGATGACGATAAAACGCAGTGACATCTTGCTGGAATGTTTCAAGGCTGTAGAAAAAAAGAATCCATTAAACTTTCTACTACAAAGTCACAGAAAAGTGAGCTGAAAGAGGAGCCCTTGGTTACCTGCTCCCTCTGCCAAACAACTCAAAGTAGCTCCCACTCCACCTCAGTGCAACTGCAAACACTTGCTTAGATAGCCTTTAAAAACTGTGCTATATGTACTATACATTGAATAATTTGGCTATAATTAGGAAAGCAAGATGTTTAATTCATTAGCAAGATGGATTCTAATAAGGAAATATGGGGAGTTTGCATGGAAAGACATGCAAGGAGAAAGAAGGAATGGTTGGGGAGGGAAAGTAGGCTAGAGTACAAACCACTGCAAGAACAAGCCCTGGAAGAGAGAGCTCTAAATGCCCTTCCAAATGCACTTCTGCCTGCAAGTTCATGGTAAGGATTAAGTGATTAAACTATGCAATTTCCCCAGTCCTTTAAATATGCAAAACTTGTTGCCACAGGGGACCCCCTTAAGTGCTGCTTTAAAAGAATCAAATTGCAAATCATCACAAAAATCCAATTTAATTTTGTAGTTTGTCTCAATGCAGGAAAAAAATCAGAAAATTTGCTGGTTTTTTTTCAGTTGGCTTATACTTGTTCAAATCCCACGTTCTCTTTTCCTGGCTTAATGTAACTAAATTAGTTTGCTAGCCCAAACCCATGGTTTATCCCAGAGCATAGGTGTTCTGACACACTTTAAATTCACAGTCAGAATTAACTTAGACATTTTATACACTGGCAAATCTCCTAAGGAAGTGTTCATAGTGTAACATGAATGGCAAACATTCAGTAATAGAAAAAACATTCAAATCTATTGCAGCTTTATCAAATCTATTCCTTTCCTCACACAAATTACTTTCACAAGTCCACAGTGGTCATAACTGATCCCTGAATACTTACCAACAGTAATCACAATGATGTGCATAAGCACTGCAGAAAATTAATTACAGCTTGTCTTTCATAGGATTGATGCCTCCCTCCTATTAGTAGGGTATCAGTACTTTTTACTTTAGACGGTGAGAAAGAATGGTTTAAATGTGCAAACTAGTGAAAGTTGGATAATAGGACAAGGTAATTTCTAATGAAAAAGTTATTGTAACTTTCTCTCTTAATAGGTCTTTGTTAATAAGAACCAGATTTGTACAGATGCTGAAAATGTCTAGAAAGATTTGGCATTGCCTTGTGCAATTGACTGCATGTAGCTGCAAGAAGTATCATGAAACAGTTATATTAGGGATTTCAGTGGAAGCTGGAATAATTTAATTGCCAATTTAGGCTCTGTTTGTATTTGAAAAATTACAGATTTAGGACTCTGGGAGAAAGAGCTGGCCACAAAATGATGTTTTCCCTCATGAAAAAAGATGAGCGAACATGAACATTTTTGTTTGCTTTCGAAAAGCACTATGAGGGATTCTCAAAAAGCCTTAAATCAAATATTGAAATATTTATTTTAGTGAAAAAGACCTCAAACCAACAGAACCCCCCAAAATCAAACCTCAATCTGTTTACACAGAGCATTTATTTCCATTTCACTTTTGTAGGAAAAAAGCAATTTTTTCAAAAGCATTTGTTAGAGGGCTTTATATCCTACATCACAGTCCACTGACCCATGCTGTCCTCTGCTAACATTTAAAGCAGCAAAACATGCTGGACCAAGTTTGTATTTGGGGCAACTTTGCAGCAGTGTGGGAATAAACAGAGATACACTGGGGGATTAACTGGGTCTGGTTTGTCTACCACAAACCCAACAGCTTAATTTTCCAACAGTCAACAGTATTCTACACTTATAACAAGAACACAGCTCTTACTAAATCATTGCATCAGTTGGATTTCCCCACACTGATGCTCACTTACCATTAAACTGAGCTCTGCAACATTGCAGAGAAAATCTTCATATCTTGGCCTAATTCAAGGGTCTAAGCAAACGTGACAAGTTCCTATTTCACAAGGCAATATGATGTAAAGGTGGGGCTTTGCTCCCCTTTACTTTGCAGATGGGGATATTCAGCATGCCTCCCACACATCTCCATCCAAATGCACAATATGGATGTTTTATCTTTCACAACAGGAACCTTCTGTTCACAGATATGTCAACATTCCTGAGAATATTTCTGAATGTTGCTGTTTCTGAATGGGACCTTACCTGAAAACCAGATAGCTTGTCCCGTGACAGTGATACAATACAGAGAGGAAATTCAGCTCTCCCCAAAGCCCTAATATTCTATATGGTTATCAAATATAAGAACTTAGGAATCATTGCTGCTTATCAACATGAGTATGAGTTTCAGCTTTTACTTTGACTGAGCCAAGATTTATTCATGTCTTGATTTTTCAGCAAATAATTTATATGCATATTTTATATCTAGCTATGTAGTAAGATATGGTGGATCACATACAAAGCTGACCTTACTTTCTCATTTGGTATGAAGCAGGATTTTTTATCTGTAAATGACAAAATGTCACATTTGTTAAGTTGCCTCTGATCAGTTTTTGCAAAAAATGCCAATATGGATGGTTTTTTTAAAACATGGCACAACAAGGAGCATACACATAGCTGTAGAACTGATACAGACAATATATTTTATAATGTTCTGATGCACCACATCAAAGATTTGTCATTAATAGCAAGCATACTATCAAGTGAGAAAGTAGACTTACATTGCAATTATTTTCCTATTAGCTGCTGCCCATTGCACCTGACAGGTATAAATTAGATCTCGCCAGGTTGCCTACAGATTAATGAGTTCCAAAACTGGCATTTAATTGTTTGGGAGTAAGAGGCAGAAAAGGAATGTATCTGCAAAAAAAAAAAAAAAAAAAAAATCTTTATCCACCTGTGATTAGAAGATATTCTCCTTTCTTTCTGCTTCTCCTTTCTCCCCTGGCATCACTTGGGTGATAACTGACACTTCTATCAGAGGATTCCTTTCGACGCAGCAGAAACTTGCAGCTGAGGCAAGGCCAGAATTAATAATCTGCGTGAGCAAACACACAGCTGCTGTTTGTGGAGAGAGATTCTATTAACGAACAGTGAATTCTCATAATTAGCTGAGCGGTTTCTGCAGCTGCCTGCCTGACCCCAGACTACACAAATTGTGGGTGGTGTTCAGCCTCTAAATCAATCTTACCTAATTACTATAAGTATGTTCCTCCAGTCCTAATGACTGGGGGGGTGTGGAGGGGAATAGACATTTCCTTACCCATTCAAATGTTCCTCTTATTAGATTCTCCTTTGTGCCTAAATTCGTATTTTTTCTATTAGCATTTCTAAGGGTATACAGGTGTGGTTACAAATCAGAAGCACAGAAGTATAATTCATGTCCTACAACCATGTGCCAGCGTGTGTCTGCTTTGCAAACAGTAGCAAAATGTGTGCTTGTTGGAAGCATCTGCCTTGCTTCAATTCACAAAACATAATTTAAAACACACATGTCTGTCTGGATTCAAAGCCTTTTCTCTGCCCTACTTCCCCTCCCCCCCAAATTAATGTGACAAAAAATGGAAAATCATGAATGGTTGTGCCTTCGTCTGGTCTGAAGCACAGTTACTACTGTCTTGTCACGTGGCGCCTAAGAAGACAAGCGCATTTGTCACCCGGGAAAAAAAAGGGATGACTTTCCCTGAGAGCCCTTTGCTCAGTGAGGGGCTTTGTCTTCCCAACACGGGGTGGAGCACAGAGCCAAAGGGCTCACCTGTGTGGCAGTGGGCAAACCTGGGCCACCTCCACCTGTGGCAGCGCATCAGGAGTGCAGCTGCTGCCGAGAGGTCCCTGCACGGCACCATTCTGCAGGAGGAGAGGCTGAAGCCTGCCCAGCACCCCGGTGGTAGAGTTACTCCTCAGCAGCTTTTATTTCTGATGGGGGGAGTGTTGGTTAGTATTCCCAGCTAAATGAGATACGTATGTTATGACCAGTTCTCCCTAAAAAAATCAATCTCCAGAGCAAAATCCCTTCCCCATCCCCATCCTTTGTCTGCTTACGTACCCTCATAAGCAAAGGCTCCCTTGTCACTTGTCTGACATTGCTTGACTTGCAACAGCTCCTCCCTGATGGTAAAATACACTGGTGATGTCTGCAGCTCTTCACTTTTTGGGAGTCCCAGGTCTTCAGCTTCTCCTTTGGTATCCTTTCAAGGATTTGACTTGTTATCTGTTCCATCCATCAGAATTGGCAGCATCCAGAAGATACGTGTTCTGGGCTCCTTTTTTATTTTAGCTCAAAATTGGATCCAGGGCAAGACATTAAGGGTGTGAGAAGGAGCTAGCTGAGTCTGATTCAGTGTTGACCTAGGCAGTAATTGGATATGGTTAATGTGAAATCAGACATTTGCTGTAATTTTGGGATTAATTAATTTAGGAATGAATGCACAGGCAGCAACTTCGAGTGAAGCTTTAAGAATGACTGGAAATTTTAACTCAGGGGTTTCACATAGAGGTCCAAATATTACAGAATTACCAGCTCTCCTAGAAGAGGGCAACACCTCCCAAGTTATTTTATACATATTTAAGATTATATCTTTGCTATGATTATAAATCTCATGGGTTTGTTTGTTAATGATCAGATTTTCACCTGCTAGTCAGTGACAACCTTGTTGTCAAGGGCACAACTCCAAAAACAACATTATACCAATGCAGAATTCAGATTCATAGAAACCAGTAGGGAGGGGCAAGAGGAAGGGACAGCTTGTAGGGCAACCAAATTATATAGAGATATGAGAACAATACATTTTCCACAGCACTACAACTTGTGATCATTAAATGTTCGTCAATCAACAAAATCTCAAATGGATTTACTACTCACGTCGTTTTTAAATTGCTTTATAAATTATTTTTCCTTATAAACTGTTAGAAACTCTGAGAACATCCAGTAATTTGAATTTGAGATTTAGATTTAATTTTTCACTTTCAGAAGTATTTTTGTTTCTTTATTGATTGATTCCTCTTGGAACTGGCAGCCTGAATTTCAATTATTTCAATGTTAAGATCCAGAACATAACTGGAAATTAATTTGTCTGAAGCAATTAGAAGCTGTGGTGTATAATTTCATCTTCCCAAGTTCATGACATGGCTAGTAAAGCTTCTGAATGCTTATACAAAGTGGAAGCTGTAGAGCCATAATAACATCAAATCTATTTCATGGAAAGATGTCAATTTCCGAGAATATTTTCTGAGGAAGGAATGATTAAAATAATTTCCTGTGACACATAATGTAAAGAATTAAAATATGTTACACTGTCAACATGTCTTCTCCAGATAAAGAGAATGAATTGAATTTTATATGTAGAATCTTTCTTGGAATCAATGTGAAAAAACCCACTTTTTGCCCAGTCAACTGCAAAGCTTCAGGCTCTTCATATTCATGATAGGAAATTTCATGTCATGTAACTTAATGACTAGTTCTTTAGTGCCACTTGCACCAGGTAATGCTACACCAGAAATCCAAAATCAAATAACGCTGGGCCCTGAGTTAGCAGATTAACAACATAAAGACCATTCTGTATCCTGCACACCAGCAGCCCAGCTGGGTTTGGCCCTCTAGGTCATCCTACAAAATACAACAAACCCCACTGACAATAATGCTCTTCGTCTTCCAAGCACAGCACCGTATACAAAATTTGGTTGTAGCAGCTGACAGAGGTGTTTGGAGGCAGCTTCAGTAGGTAAACAATAAATGGGACATAATGCCTGTCTGTGTATATTGTCTGCTGCATGTCAGTAATACACAATAGGAGCTATTTCTGCCTGTTTAACATATAGGCTTCTTTTAATATTAACAATAAAACATTGCCTGAAATATGTTCTGAAGGTGCACATCTGTTGCAATCTATTGCATATACAGAAAGCAGTCTCCACAATAAATCTTATAAAAAAAGAGCACATTGGACCAAATAAGCAAGCAAGAACCCAGGTAATAACTGGGAAAAAGAGCAATCTTTTCCCATTAAATTTGTGTAATAAATATTTACATTTCCTACGTCAGTCAAGAGACAGTCACAATGTGTTTAGATCCTGTCTTACAACAGAAAACTAGGAATAAAGCAGTCTTTCAGAGCTCCCCCAACAGTTTGTTTTCATAGACAAGGTACTGCAGAGCACTCTCACCACAAAGCCTAGACAGTAAATAAGGATTTGTGGCAGCAGTAAGGGACTTGTTCTGTACCTGCATTCAATAGACACATTGAATGTAAAAAAATAAAGTATGTATAGATACAAATAAAAAAAGAAAAAAAAAAAGGAGAGAGACAACAAAAATAATTTGGCTAGGTATATAGGTATATGGCATGAACTGAAGCACCTGAAAATTATTCATCTCTTCCTACCTTTGCTGAGAGGGAAGCTCTTATGCTGTTCACGTAGAGTCTGGTCCAGCCCCCCCTCGAATCATCAGCCTTCTTTTTGTCTGAGGCCCACATGTTCATAGAGATCAGGAGGTCTTGTTTTCTCTTAAGCTTTTAAAATTTTACCAGTACTTTTTTTGTTAATACAGTCATCTGAGAATGGCTGGAATCTGAGGGCAGAATTTCTGTCTTCAAGGAAGAAAGCCCAAAGCAACAACAAAACAAACACCGCCTCCTTTCTGGAGAGAGTTGTCCTTCAGCCAGGGTCCAAGGGAAGCCCTGTGCACAAGGGCAGAGCAACATGAAACATGCCTCCATCCCCAGAAATAACAATTCCAGCTCACCAAACAATCCAGCTCAAGTCTTATACAGCCATGGATGCTGCAGTCTTTATCATATTTTCTTTTAAAAATGGGAAAGATTTTCCAGCTTTTTTTTCCTTGATCAAAGCTGGCCTAGGACCCAGCTGTGTAAAGAAGGAGGTTATGCCAAACTGTTGCAGATCAGCTGATGGCAGAAGCCCAGCACAGATTCATGCCAAAGGGGTTTATCAGCTTTCAAGTCCTGTTGATTATTCAGTGATGGGGGATCTCTAATGATCCTGAGGAAAGTACCCCAGAGGAGTGAAGAGGCAGCTTTTACAGAGGGTTTATGTGGGGAGATGGGATTTTTCAAAAAGCTGAGGACAGCCTGGAAGGGAGAAGAAAGAACAAGGAAACAACTGGTTACCAGCACTGTGTGGTTTAGTACTAGGCAGTCATAAATGAGCAAAATTATTAAATTAACTCTCATCCCCTTGTCCATATTTCCACCTATCTAGAGAAAACCATTTTAACCCATGCAGCAATTTATTACTCTGGGAACAATACTAAATGGGCCTTTGAAGAAACATAGGTACAGATCCATAACCCTCTACAGCTTGGTTCACATCAAATTTTCAGTCTCTTATTGTATCTATTTACAAAGTTGTGCTTAGTTTTTCATCTATTCTGAGCATGCCTCCTCTACAAAAATCCAATGCAATCAGTAGACCTTAAGAAAATCACCTGGGGAGACAGACCAGAGCTCCTCTGCTAAGGATGTGCAGTCTGAAAATCTGGGGAAAAAAACAAAAACAGCAAGCCAACTTGATTTTTGGACAATGGAGTAATGCACTGGCTACATGCTTTATGTTTTTCTCATCCTCTAGGGAAGCCAGAAGTGGTGGTTGGAGTTCTAGCAGTTCCTTAGCAGGCAGACAAGGGCTCAGGTAACAGCAGCTGCTCATTTTTTCTGAACTGAACCTTACTACTCAACCAGAAGTGTGCTATTGTGTGAAATGAACTTTGTTTTCTCAAAGGATGCCTTTCAATCAGAATGTTTGAAAATCAAGGCTGAATTTCTCTCACGGTAGTATCTACTTTGAGAATATATATACTTCATGTGAATTGTTTTAAACAGAGTGTTATGAACAATATGCTCATGGGGCACACCAAAATCATTAGATTTTTGTATTGGGGGATGTCTTCAACATTTTGCTTATGAAATAGCTTTACTTGTTAGTATGGTCATATTTTGTCTAATGTGCAACTGAAACAACACACAAATTCCACTCTCTCTTTTTCTAGATGTCTTATTACAAATGTTTACTATTTAACATGTGCAATTATAGAAGTTTTAAGCAAAAATAATTTCATCACTAATACTCAGTGGAACATACATGCAATACTTTATCCATCCAGCTGTGGATGGATAACAAAGTTGCTACTGCCACCTGAACAAATAGCAGTGGGAGAATCTGTAATTTGATTTCCTCATAGAGGATTGATTATGTCCTAGACTACGTCAGAGAGGCAAGGAATTTTCTGGTGCTTTAATCACACTTTCCTCTATCTTTGCCACAGAAACTCAGGAGGTGGCAGGTCTGAACCCAAATCCTGAAGTTTTGAATCAGCCTTGGTGTTTTCTGCCGTTTATTGCTGCTTCATGATTCCAGCGGTGTGCTGCTTTTCTACAGGCAGCTCACCCCCTTCAAATCGTGGGTACCCCTCCAAACAGTCAAACAGGCTAAAGAGAGCATGTTTCAAAACTGATATAGCTGCACACATCTGTACTCTTGTCCTTGTTTTTAACAGGCAATTGAAATATGTTCAATTCAAACTGCGTGTGTAGTGGTACCATCTTCAGGTACATTTGAAACATTGATGACCTGCCCTTGATAAACCTCCAGTTTAGCAAAGTCTCAACACATACTTGATTCACAAGGTAAAAGGACATATTTTTCTACAGGATTCATATTTGAGCACTTTGTTGATCTGGGGCCTCAGTCCTGCAAAAGGCTGCATGTGTGACACCCAGAGAATAAGATATGGACACAGTAGGTGAGACACATTGTTGTGTCAGTGCACAGAGCCAGAAACGCACAGTGCCAAAGCAAGGTTGGAAGGGACCAAGGGGCTGGAAGGGACCTCAGAGCCTGTTGCATCACTCCCTCAGACCCAAGGCAGGAGCAGCTCTACCTAGAGCATCTCTGGTAGGTGTTTTACATAACTTACCTCAAAAAACTGCACCACAATCTCATCAGACTCTTCTGCTAGTTTTAGGAGTGGAAGATTCTTCCTAATGTCTGATAGGAATCTTCTGTGACATTATTCCAACTCTTGTCCCAGCTGCCTCTGTCCCAGCACCAGAATTTTCCTCAAACTACCCTCAGCAAAAATAACTCAAATCCTTTCAGCCTTCCCTCCCAAGTAATCCTTTTTCTAAGATTTTATAATTTTCTTCTAACTCCTACACCAAGATGCCTAAAATTGACCACACTGCTCTGGCAAGGGGAATGGACAGATCACTTTATCTGTCTCCCCATACAT
Source organism: Rhipidura dahli (assembly GCA_013399225.1). Classification (NCBI taxonomy): domain Eukaryota; kingdom Metazoa; phylum Chordata; class Aves; order Passeriformes; family Rhipiduridae; genus Rhipidura; species Rhipidura dahli. The sequence continues at coordinate 1,242,692 of VXAC01002703.1, read as the reverse complement.
GTACTCTCAGTTGTGAAACTCAATAAGACATGCTTCTCTTTCTGCAGTAGTCGAACATTGTTGGCTCACATTCTGTTTGTAAACCGGTGCCATCCCCAGAGCATTTCGTGCAGAACTACTGCAAATTAGGTGTTCCTGACAAAGCCACACCAACACTTTCCTGTGCTTCTGTTTTTTCTGTAGTTTGTAAAACAAATCTTTTGATTATTTGCTCCAGCGTTTGGTAAGAGCTGAAGTTGAGATGATGGTTTACATATAACAACAGGCACCAGCTACACCCATTCACTGCTATTTTGACAATATCCCTCTTTCTAAAGCTACAAGTAGAGCTTATGTTTTTTCCTCTGGATTTTTAAGTATCCTAGTGTGAAGCCCATCAGACTCAGCTTATCTGAAAGCATCTAATGAGTAGTCTCATCAGCTCCAATGAGATGCATGTGCAAAGTTAAGCCTGTACTCAAGTGCTTTCCTGGATCAGGGCCAGAAAGCGCAGCACTTTACAGGACAAAGCTGCTTTAAGTTTTCATGATTGGCGATGGAAATAAAAGACTACCCAAAAAGGATGTGCCCACACCTTGTATGGCTCAGGCACAGTGTGAGAACATAAAGGTTATAGAGCATTGCATCATATTTCCCTAAGGGAAAATGTCAAGCTGTTTTCAGGTCAGGAGGAATGCCCAGACCCACTGTGCTTAGAACAAAAAAGAAGCCTCTACGTGACCTGTTAGCTCATAATTACTACTGATACATATATCAGTAGTATACATCTCCAGTATGCAAAGACCCTGTTAAAAAACGGGAGAAAGCAATCGAGCATAACAGCACTTTTGTGCAATAATTTAGGCAATAAGCAAGTAAAAGAATCATGGTTTTGAAAGGACAGCTCTTTGTGGGAAGTCCTTGGATTTCTGGACCACTTAATTTAAGACCCATACTTGCTGCAAAGGTAACAGAATCCAAGTGTAAATTTTAATAATTGCAGCAGTGATTACTTTTGGTTCTTGGTAGTTCATTACTGACTGCACAATTCCAGAGGCTCTCGTTAAATGGTCCATGGAATGAATCAGGCATGGAATTAACCTATTTTGAGTTCCCTGAAGCTTATGTCCCATGAAGGAGTATTCACATACCTCTCCTGGGGCCAATCCTGAAAGCCCTTCCTCATACGAGTAATCCTTACCCACACCAGACTGCTCCCGACTTCAGTGCCAGCATTTGTGCTTGCAGAGGCTGTGCTTGTGAGTAATCATCTGCAGGACTGGGTGCGTGGTTTTCATGTTCCATTTGACAAAAGCAAATTACTTGCGGGCACAGTCCCAAGTCTACATGAAAAATTACACTTACTTGTTTAAAAAGAAACAGCATTTCTGTTACATTCTTCCTTCCTTTCTAATTGCAAGCACATTTGTGCTCTGTCCTAACGGAGGCAAATGCCGGCAAGATTGGGAGCAGTGGTTGTGAATCATTATTAACTGCACAGAGCTGTTCAGATGCCAGCTGTGATGATCCGTGGTCTGTCTGCTAGAATTCCCCAGGGAAAAAACATCTGGGAAAGGGTAAAGCCAAGCAGAGGGCTAATAACTATCAAGAATTGCTTTCTCTTTTTTTAAAGATTCCCCTTTCAAATGTTTTGCTTAAACAAAACATCAAATTGAAAATCCATTTCCCCCCCATATTGTTTCTTTTAGTTTAAAGCCTGCTAAGATGCAGAGTCCTTGCAGTGTTTCAGCTCTCTTCCTTTCTGGCCAAAGTCAGTGACAGGCTGAGGAGGTATGAGTGTGCAGTCACCTGGTGTTGTCTCAGCCTTGCCCACACCTTTGTAGGCTGCTCATGGCATTGCTCACAGGCAGTGGGTGCTGGAAACTGCATGGGCACAGACACACCGTCTCCAGTACAAAGAGCTGCAGACCCAAGCCAGTGTAACCAGAATCAAGAGATCTTAACAGGCACCTTCTGAACAGGCTCCTCCACATCGCTGTGAATAATCTGCATGTGTCTTCTCAACATTTTTAATGCCTGATCTTTGGGAGCCAATCTTAAAATTGTGGCAGGAATATTGTACAGTAATATTATCTCTATGAAGAACAAAGCCAGTGCTTTAAAGATAAGCTGGTTGGTTATTTTTATCTTCTATACCTGTTTTGGTCAACACCTGATTAAGATCTGACAAAATTCTCAGATCTTTCTTATATGAATAATAAAACTAAACCCTCTATTTCTGTCAGATAAGTGGATTACTGGAGTAAACGAAAGTTTTGAGTCATTTAAAGAAATATGTAAAGTCTATTCAGACAGTGGAGTCCTATTTCTTTTTCTTTCCTTTCCTTTTCCTTTCCTTTTTCTCTTTTCCTTTTTCCTGTCCTTTTTTCTTTTCTTTTCTTCCTGTGGTATATGGACAGGTGTGGAGTTAAAATAGAAACCAGCTGGTGTTATCCTAAACTGCTTCTCCTAATCCTTCAACAGTAACTGGTCTGGGACAGCAATGTCTCCAGTTTATCTTAGTGGAAACATTATGTTGAGCCAGATACTATAAAGACTTTTTTTTTTTCTGGAAAATTATGAGTCAGATGAGACTGGAAAATTCATTTTAATGATTTAAATTTAGATCTCCAAAAGGAAAAGTTCAGGGGCTAATCTTTCAAGGCCTCTCTCCCAGAGTTAGTCCTTAGCCCTGAGTGTAGAAAATCATTACTCAAAACCCTGCAGACCTGGTTATTTCAATTGGATATCTGAAGTGACATGAGGATTTTGAAGAACATGACAACAAAGGTGGTAAATTGGTGAAATCCTTGCATAGGCAATACCAAGGTGAAGCCTTTGCCCCACTTTTGGGACATAAAATTCAATTACCTGCTGACATTGAAGACATGGCATTGGCTGAGTGCTGGTAAGCCCAGCAGAGAAGCTGCCACTTATCTTTCTGTATTAAACCTTATCAGGACTTTTTTGGGAGCACTTAATTTTTGTAAAGCTTTTAAAACACTTCAGGCATTTGAGGATTCACAGCATGTTAAGTGTAGAAAAAACTGTCACGAAAGCAGAATATCAGGAATAGCGCAAGGGTCTCGCTGCATAGAATTACACATGTCTTCCCAAAAGCATGAAACCAGAGCATAAGAACCTCTTGGTCATTGCTCCCGGTTCAGCAAAGGTACTTTTTAACCCCTTCAGAAACTTGCAAGGTTTATCCTGGCATTGGCTAATTTTTTCTCCCTCAGACTCTAGACTGTTCCAGGCTCCATACTTTTTATTAGCTGGAATTTATGCATATGCTCCTTCTTTCATGGACATGTAGATATTGTTCATGTCATAAATAACTAGAAAGCAGGTGCAAAATCAATATGTGGAAAGCTGAGGCTTAAAATGTGGTATAACATTGTAATGATCCCATGTAGGGCAATAAAGAGCTCTGGCACTGAAGCAGGGACAAGGTAACCAGAAACTTGGCTCCTCCAAAAGAGCAAGGTGCTCAAAACAACCGACACTGAAGCAGAAGACAATCAAAACCAGACTGAGATTCACTGAGATGCAGCAATAGATCTGTCAAGTCAAATCATGCACACAGCCAGCCCCCTAAACAACCTCTGGGTATCATTTTTGTTGGAGTGCAGCCACCAGCTGCTCTGAGCCAACAGCGACCCCACTGCGAGGCGCCGCTGCTGACCTCCAATGCTTTAATTCCTCTGCATGCATATTTTAACATTATTACAAAAGGTTTCATTTACAATTCACAGGCTGAGCAACAATGAGTACATTTCATGGAGGTCAGCCTCAACCATTCCTCCTAGTGATGGAATTATAGTTTAAACAGCTGGAGCATGGTCCCAGGAGGGACACTGGGATATGGTTCCTTTACAGCAGAATAAATCCATCAGGCATATTTCATGTGTCTGATAACATTAATAGATATCAGGGCCTTTTAATATTTAATGAACTCAGTTCGAGGTTGTTTACTAGAGAAGGAGCAAGCAGAAAGGTGATCAGAGTCTTTTGATCTCTAATGCCAACAGCAAAACCCAAATCTCAGCCAAGGGGGTCAGCCTCCCTCTCTCCCCATGCCCTCCTGCTGCCCCTGTGAGCCCAATCAGAAGCTAACTCATTCACGACCTGTTTCAGCTTCAGAATGTGCAAGGGTGTTTTTAGTTTTGTGGTTCAAAAGTTAATAATTTCCATGTTTCCCACAACTTAATAGAGATGCCAGAAGCTGTCAAATAGCTTTCAGTTTAGTGATGGAGAAAACGGGACAGGAAAGACAACTTGCAGAGGCATAAAGCAAACAGTGTACTGCTAAGAGGAGCCAGAATGAGCCTGGGTGTGCTAATGAATGTTATGTCCATTAGCACAGAGATATCACTGAATGTGAGCTTTGGCAGGGACTCTCTTTACTAATGGCCTTTGGTCTTAATATTGCCATCATATGTTCCCTTTTTAATTTTGCTATAATACCCAGTTTATTAGAGATTAGAGGATTTCAGCCAAATAGCAGCTTGTTTTTCTTGCTTCCCTTTATTTCAGATCCTTATTTTTATCATACTTTATCCAATTTGGTTAGACAGAGAACTAGAAGGAATTGTTTATAGAGGAGACGTGCAGTGACATCTACTTCTTGTTCAGAGGTTTCAGACACCTCTTCAGTGGCGGAGGATTTTTGCGAGCACTTAGGATTAATTTTCTTTTTATCACAACAAGTGTGAAGTCACAGACTTTGGCAGGTGAAAGATGTGCAACCTGCTTCTCGGCAGGATAGCCCCAACCAGTGTGAAGAGAGGCATAAGAGACACAGGTTGTGTTCCTGCAGAATAAGAAATAGAATCTGCAGCTCAGCTCATCACTGGGGTGTGGGGTGAGCAGGCAAGTTTTCACATGCATATTCATTTAAATCATTAAAAGGTCTTCTCTGCCCCCCAGGGATGGCCTATACTCACTTAAATGTACAAACCTATGATGTGAGTCATCCCAGTGACATCACTGGCCTTGGCCAAGGCAAATACGAAGAACCTCTTAGACCTGGTGTGGTCAGGAAGGATATGGGAACAGCAAGTACCTCCACATGAGATATCAGCAAGACCCATGTCTCCATGTGATCACCAGTGTGCAGAGGACTTGGATTCAAACTGAAAAGGTGCAGAGACAGGGCATTAGTAGGATAAGTGGAAGTGGAAAGCCTCTTGCATGAGTGGAAACAAGTTGTTTCCCCTTTCTTATAATCTAAAACCCAGAAAGCTCAGGGGAACAGGACCCCTTTCTGCACTCTTGGAGGTGGAAGAAGGACAGGCAGGATGTAGAAAAAATGGTTTCTGCTGGAAGATGCTGTTGAATGCTGAATAGAGAGTCCGTGAATGAATAGATTTGAAAATTAAAAGTAGAGTACAGGCTAAAAGCATGTAAAGGAGTGAGGATCTGGAATAAGAAGCAGTAAGAGTGAAATCATAGCTTGCTTTCAGATGGACATTGATAAATTTACATCACTTACACAAGTAATTGTATCATTGCCTGTAGTGAAAGTTTGGGTTTCATAGCCCTAGAGATGTCTTTCAATCTTATCCTTGTGAACAAACGTAGATTTGGGAACTGTGTCCATGTTCCCTTCATCTTGCCTCCCTTCACTCAAAATCTTTATTAATAACTACTTCTGAGTTACCAACAAGTTAGCCCAGGGTGACAGACTTCATTCATAATTTTTTTACTTCATTTGTCAGCGTTCATCAGAACAGGTTGCATCTCTGGGTGAAAAACTTTCAGCAGAAAACCCAGGGTTACCAGTTCAGAAGAACGAGTTGCTGTGAAAATGGGTGAACTATGTAGAGAAACACATTGCATGTGAAATCCATTAGGATTGTTCACTTGCAGGTTTTGCTTTTTTTTTTTTCTTCCTGTTACTGTTTAGTTTTCAGATTTTCTGTTCCTTAAAAAGTGGAAAAGTAAGCAGATGGTGGATTTCCTGAGAGCCAGGGATGCTCTACTGATGAAGTGCTGTCATTCTTAGTGAGAAAATCACCACCAGCCTTCACCTTTTAAAAGAAATCATTTTCAGGTAGAAGCACATTTAAAATAATTTCAATCAAAGCACTAAACCAGAAGCAGATGTTCAGATATGACTTAGGAATATTTAACTACTTTGGCAATGAATACACACAGATTGTTTTTAACAGACACTGGGTATCTCTCCGCTCCTGTCCCCTTTTCCTTTTGCCTCTTAATGACAAATGGTTAAATAAAAAGCTCAGCTGCAGTTTCATTAAATGACAAATATAAAGAACAGCTAAAAATACCTGCTTGGTGGAGGAAATAATTTAGATTTCTGACAGGGTCTCATGTCAGATCCCGATATTTGAGATGTGCCTGCAAAGGACCTTCTGCTGAAACATATTGCACAGAAAATTAACGGCAAGAAGAAAATCAAGTTGTTCCTTTTTCTTTCTCCTTCTTTTGTTTTCTTCAAAACTTTCTAATAAATGTGCCTTAGAAATAAAAAAAAAAAAAAAAATTAAAAAAAAAATCCTGAAGGACAAAGGACCAGAGATCTCTCTTTGGAAACTGAATCTGCTCTGGAACAAAAATTGAAAGCAATAAAAGCTGAAACTAATTTCCAGATGGAATAAATTGGTTCCAGGGTTTCTTGAGATTTTGGCCAACATATTGCACAGCTGAAGCTGAGCTTGCTAATTTTACCAAGGGAAAATGTCTCAACAGGTATACACTTCCCCTGAGACTCTGTCTGCTGCTTGTGCAGTTCTGTTTAGACTCAGCTATCTGTTTCTCCCTGTCTCCAAAGGCAGGGCACACATCTTACCCAGACTGTCACCAGCACCCTCTTGGGGTTACAGCCCAGCAAGTCTTGACTTCCCTGCCTCACTTCAGACTCACCTAAACAGTCCCTGAACCCTGTCAGCCTCCAAAGCTGGGCAGCCAGGCAAGTTTATCTGATTGGAGCAGGGTGGGTCTGGTTTATTTATTGTTTAATTAAGTGTAATATCCTTGACAAGGTGCCTTATTGACATTGCAGCAAATTAAAGACCTTATTATGCGACAAACACTGTCATCACTCAAGCAAAACTTAGTTCAGAGGGGAATTTTGCTGGAGAAAGGACCACAGTGTTTGAACTCACTGTTTATCTGAATACCTCCATGGCAGCATATGGAAAAATATTCTGGGGTGAAACTATGAGATTTGTCTCCACATTTTACCTATTGCCCCTCTGCTGAGATTGCCAACACTGACTGTACCTATGATACAGACACTTCTCCAGAAGAAAAATCCCTTCCTTGTCTCAAGGCCAGGTGTTCAAACATGGCTGCATCTGCATATGAACCTGTGGTATGTATGATGGGGTGGAAGGTTCTGGTTATCCAGTCAATGCAGAGTATTTATTTTTGAAAGAAAAAGCCCTTGTTAAAGTACAGCAATTTTTCCATGCCACGGAATTACAGGTCTTTCTCCTTTCCAGGAAAAGAAGGGGAAGAGGCCTTCTTAAAGCTTTTAAAAACAATAAAAATTGTTTGTTTAATAAGTGCTCTTTTGCAAGCTTGCCAACAGCACAAACCATATTATCCAGAACAGTCATCTGTTTAGGGTTTCTGATGTTAAATAAAACCTCAACCAGGCACAAATGTGAGAATAGGCTGGAAACACTGCACTCACTGGCAGCTTACCCCCCAGCACACAGGGCTGGAGCTCAAGGATAGTTTACTGGATAACCTGGAAGGCCTCTATCAACCATCAGTAGCATTCAGTCCCTGCCTATATGCATGATTCAGGATTTGTTTTACATGGTATATCGGAAATGAAGGGGAAATATACTTGTTTCTAGACAAAGCAGCTACCCATGTTATTTATAATTACTGTACCCCAGGTTTTGAGGTTTTGGCTAATACAAGGTGGTCCTAGGGAAGATATGTGCTAGGCAGTGAGTACAGGTTCCCTAATTGCCCACTGGCCTGTAGAATCACAAGTGGGTTTATAAAGGGTTGGCCTATGCTGAAGAAAGGTTAGAGAGTGACAGGTTGTATCTTGGGAATCTTGCATGTTCTACAGCTCTAGGTAATTCATAGAGCAATCTATCTCTGTGGGTAACATTATTCTTGGCCCAGAGTAGGTGCTTCTCATGCCACTCCAGAGTATGGCCACTTAGAGCTGAGACTGACTACCAATGAGCATCTCCTGCTGTTTCTGGTTTTGCATATTTTTGAAATTCATCTAACAACTGCCTTTTAAATATCTTCATCATTGCCCAGTGGAGATTATTTAAATTCATCCCCCTCGCAGCAGTGAAAACCAGAGGTGATACTCTTTTCATCTCACTGAGCTAGCCCCGCCTGACACTGTGGCCACATCTCTGTGGCAGAGCAGCCCTCTCCGAGCACGGAAGGGCTCCCACTCCTCAGGGCTGGCCTGCCCACTCGTGCATTATTTCTTGCTGGGGTAGAAGGAGGTTTTCTGTCTCCTGAGACCCTCTTGCCTCTGCCAGCCCTACCTGCAGCCTCCATCACAGGGCAGGTCCTGGGGAGAGGCATACCAGTCAGCTGGGGAGAAACACTCTGTGCCCTCCTCCTCCTCCTCCTCACATGTCAAGAGATACTGAACTGGAAGGACTCTGCCTCTGAGAGCATCTGACAGCCCTGATCAATAGCTGTTGTTTAAAAAATATACCAATGAAATTATAGTTTTCTTGTAACAATGCTGTCTCCTCGAACGAGAACCTACAGAATAAGATCCCATCCGCAGCCCCCTTTCCCCTGGTAAAACAAAGCAAGAAGGGAGCTTTGGATGCTTTGTATTCTTGGAGGACCAAATGTCACACCCCTCTGGAATAAGCTGCAAAAGCTGTGGAGTTTATTCACCCGCAAAAGCCATTATTTCCCAAACAGAATGGCACATGTAAGGGTAATATACATGTCACTAGGAAGCAAGAAGTTTGTTTACCTTGCTGAGTATAGAATTGTTTCCAGTTTAATGGGTTTGTGTTAAAATGTTATTCACAATATATATATATATATTTTTTATTTTCTCCCATCAACCACATTACAGACTGATTTTTTTACCACTAGTGAGGGCAAAGGTGATGCGATGATCCACAATTTTCCCTCAAATATGCTATCTATATTTTATTAACCAAGTAAATTATTTAAATACGTTCACTAACACACATGCCTCCTCTTATACATATGCCACACATTCCTGCCAGTGTAGCCTACCTAGATGCAATGAGATGCTCTTCTCTGGATCTTTTTGCCCAATCAGACTGTAATTAAGCCTATGAAGATGCAGGTAAATGTGCAAGATGCCTGTTTAATTAAAAACGAAAATGAGGGTTTAAGTATCAATTTGTGTTCTATTCCATTACCTGCAAGATTCGTAAAGCAACTTTACCTTTTAGTACCTTTTAATTAAAAAAAAAAAAAAAAGAAAAAAGAAAAAACGAAAACCAACACACAACTGAAAGTAAGCCACCCTAAATTCATACTTCCATATGGTATGGCTACTTCTACATGCAGAAGAAACAGAAAATCCCATGGAAAAAAAAATGTTTGCATCAAATCATGGAGGGAAAAAACCTAACCAAAACAAAACACATTGCTGTCAGAACACAGCAGACTGAGTCAATGTATAGCTTGCATATGGAAACAATGACATGATTGTTTACTCACTGGTTTAATGATATTCACTTTCTCCTAATGGCAATGTTGAAAATGTGAATGCCAGATGTTAAGCCTACAGCGCAGAAGCGATGAACACTGTAAAGTCTATAGAAAGGAATTTATCCTGGCATCAAAATATAGTGTAACTCTTCAGTTTATTAATGCTGCAAGTGTTCTGTTTTTTTTTTAATTTATAAAAAGAAATAGTTTCATGTTTGCAGTTTAAATTTCCATATTTTATAACAGTTCAGCAACAAATTTACATATTTCCTGGAATCTGCAGATATAAAAGCGGTAAAACACTCCAGGCATTATTAGATAGTAGATTATAACCCATTACTATTGTTTCAATTAGCAATGTAAAAGTGACCTGCAGTGTTCAGATGACCCACTAATGGATTTAAATGCTTTCAAATATTAATGCAGGTTTTCTAAAGATGAATCCCAAACCCATTATTCCTGGAATAACCGTGAGCTGAAAAGCTGGCAATGATTGTGCATTATGTGGAAAGGCTCATGGTTAATTAAATGAATACCTAGCATTACACTGTTCACTTTAGTGCTACAAAATTATTTCTCATTGATTTTTACATTCTGAGCCTGTGATTCAATTTACTTCTGCAATTTGTGTTGTTGTGTCAATAAAACAGAACTGCTTGAAGATGGAAGCATTAGAGAGGGATACATACATTAAGACCCAATGAAAACTGTAGTTTTCCTTTTTTTTGTCCCTGCTGGAATATCACTTGTAGGCATTGCTTCGTTATGTATTATTAATACAATTTTTGTTTGTTTCCATCTGCTCTTTCTTCATTTTTATATTCAGGAGCTGGAATGTTAGTGATTACTTAAGGGTGAGTAGCTAATTTTTCAGTAACAAGTTCTCCTACTATCAAGAACAAAAGCACCATCAACACAAGTCTGTTATTTCATGTTAAATGGACTAGAAGGATTCAATTCATCAAAGCAATCATGCTGGAGATCCAGGGAGTTTTTAATTTGGCAAATACATGAAGTTGAATTTTTAAGTTATCAAAATGGAGAATTCTGAGAAGTGAATGCAGAATCAGAATCATTCTTGCAAGGGTTTTGGGAAATGCTCATTCTCTTTGGTGTACTAAAGTTCCTGGAAGAAGGGGTACAAAGTCTTTCCATGGTGATGCCCACTGAGGAAAACTGATGCTAGTAAGTTCTCTGGTGGGTTGTAGCAATTCACTGCTGGCTTTTTGGATACTTTTATTGTCTAAAGAGGGGCTTGTGTGTTACTTCTGCACATTTTCTATGGCTGAGTTGATACTTCTCTCAAGGATCTTTTGTCTTGACCACCTGTGAGTGTTTGTAGAACACATGTACTTTAGAGTATCAGAAAATATTTTAAATTAATCCCATTTATGCTTGTCTTATGCTATGTATAAGGTGAAAGCAGTAACATTTTCCTTACCTTTCTCTTGGGACTTCAAGTAAGTTTGTTTTCCAGAGTCAGAAAGAATTGATAATGAGCACTGCTTGTCAAACTCTAAGCCCTCTGCAGCCCTAGTCAGACAGGGATCAGGCTCCACAATGAGTTTGGATTATAGCAAGAGCTTCACAGAAATGCACTTATAGATCTACTTCTGTTTCATTGTACCTAAATGAGTCATCATTCATTCATGGTCATCATTATTATCATTATTATCATCAAGTTGTTTGAGTGGGCATGTGAATCTCAATTTTCTCACATTAGGAGAAATGAAGAGTAATTCTGTTAGAGCCAGTGAAACTGTAATGATGTAAAACCAGTGTAGGTGAGAAGATAATCAGGCCCATACCGTTCATTGTGTGACACAGTCCTGTAATCACTTACTTGCATGAGTAATGCTGTCTTCAGGAAGTTCACTGAGTTCAATTGGATTATTTGCATGAGTAAGTATCCCCTCATGTGTGTGCACCCTATTTTCATATGTTTAATGCTTCCAAAAGGGAAACTAACAATAAACCAGCATTGTGAAGAAACATAAGATATAAACCACTATAATAAACCTGTAAAAATTGAATTGAATTATAAATATTAAAAAAAATACACCAAAAATCAAAGAGAACAAACTTGGTTTTGCTTCAGGATGCTGCTTTTCAGAAACCAGAAGGTGTGGCAGAAAATCCCATTTGAAGTTAGGATCATTATAATCTCAGATAATTAAATGGCTAGGGAGCTGTTTTGTGTTCACCAGCTAGGACAGTGCATTCCGAACTAAAACGCACTTATGTGCAGCCTCACTCAGAGCATTAGCCATTACTTGAACCTTGACCATGAGCACTCAGTGTGACAGTAACCAGTTTTGCATCCAGAGCCAGCTAAATGAGGATGCATGTTTGTGATATGGATTAGAGAATCTTTGTGATGGCTGAAAAAAACCACAGCATTTGCAACTGGCTTAACTGGAAAAAGATCTGGCTTTCATTACAAAAGGTAAGCAGTCCTGCACATAATGAAAAATTTCCTGTGAAATGGGATCATTCTGCCAAGATTCTTACAAAGGAAGAATTTCATGCTATGCTATGATCTGTAGGTAAATACTACCTATGTACTTTGTGGTTTTAGTGGATGAAAATGTCATTTATTCATTAAAATGTGGAAAAAATCTCCTAGCCACTCTATTCCTGTAATGAATTCATTCTCATTTTATCACTCTCTGGAATGCCATTTCCTTTTCCTTCCACTTAGCAGAAAAAATGTAAATATGATTATTTCCCTCTTGATATGTTGTCCATTATGCTATAAAATACAATGAACAAGCCCAACTAGTTTGGCTTGTAGAGAGTCGCTTCCTGAACCTGAAGTGAGGAAAGCCAGCTGTGCTGCAGTAGCACATCCCTCAGCTGTAAGAAGGTGGTTGTGGATGGGAGATGTTGTTTCAGGAACTCTCATGGCACAGAGACGACCATCCCTTCACAGATAGGATGATGAAGACAGAAGTCCAGTTAATATTAGTATCTGTTTTCCCTAAGTAAGAAGTACAGGGCTTGGATTCAGCAAATTGGGATTGAGAGGTCTGACCACAACTGATAAAAGTACCAAAAACTGTATCCGAGGGAGGAGTACAGGCACCTAAGCAATGTCAAGATGAAACTTAAGAAGTATATGAGCAAGTCATCACAGTTTCCCAACTCCCAGGCTGGTGAAGCACCCACAGTTAAGCAGGTAAATTCTCTTTACTGTCATGGCTTTTCTTCTCTGGTCCTTAGTTTGAGTCAAGGAGATTTTTATTCCTTTCTACTAAGCAGTTTAGCTTCAACAAAAAGGACCTCAAACCTAGGTCACCTACTCCTCGAGCTGGTGTACTGAGCATCAGGTTCTCCTTCTGCAGTCTCCTTTAGCCAACATCTGCACAGGCCTGTGCCACAGTCTGCCTCGAAAGAGTGGCTGAGACACTGTTTTCCTCAAGGGGATTTTAGGTCTTTGATGTGGGTCTCAGATATGTAAAAAAGGACTGAAACGAAGCATCTGACTCAAAAAAGTAAACAGGGGTTTAGATGTTTCTCTCTTTGAAGCATTTTCTCTCATCTGAGATATTCCCCCCACCCTGTCTACTTCTCATGGATCTCCTGATCCAGCTGGAAGCTGCTGTGTGGGGACCTTAGGCCAGTACCTTTGAGCCTGGTTCTGGACTTTACTGGTTACCACCAGTCAGTAGAGATTATGAACATCCATTCCCCTCCAGCCTGGATGGGAAATAGGGAGGGAAGAGGATTTTTTTCTCTACTGGCTGTGCACACACATGAGATGTCTTCCAACCTGCTTTCTTTGGTGTTGCTGTCAAAGAGAGAGGTGAACACCAAAATCCTGGGCAGGTTCACTCACTCCGGCTTTGTAGATGCTGAAGTCCCTGTTCAGACTTCCTGCAACTTCATCTCACTCAAGTCTCCAACACATTTCACAAAGTTGGAAAGGTTGATCTAACTATAAGAATTTAACACTGACCACCTTTCTTGGCCTTTTTTCTTTTTTTGGCAGGGGGAGGGGTGTTGGGTTGTCAGACATTTTTTCTGGTATTCCTTCCCAAAATCCTGTATTTTCTACTTCTTGTTTTAAAAAGAGAATTTTACCAAGGCAAGACAACAGAATTTGGTCCCTTTTAGATATGCATGTGCTGTGATTACAAGCATTCAAGATTAAATTACATGAACAGGGAAACAAATATCCTGTGTAAAAGCTATTCTGTAAAAGCTATATAGTCTAATTAGAAAGACAGAAACAAAAATCATTATGGCAATAAAGAATTAGAACACAGTCAAGAATATAGATTTTAGAAATTTATTGTAGGCTACCAACACCGTGTATGGATTACACAGCTTTGAGGAAGTAATTTGGAGAAATATTTACTTACCAATGTATTAAGTGGAACTGTTTAAGGAAAAGAGTATCCTTCTGTATTTTTAATAACAAATAAAGAGAAGTCTATTGTTTAGGCAGAGGACATAGGGAATTTTACAAATTAGGAACCTCAGATACCAGTTACATGTCCAAGACTTATTATTAATTTGGAAAAATGTAACTGAATTTGGAAAAAATTCTGGAAAAAAAGGAAAGGTAGAGGATAAAAGCTTTTTTTTAATAATAAGATAAAAAAACCTGAAACGGCATTTTATGCAAAGCTTGAAGCGAATTCAGATCCTTTGTTATGGTTCATGTATTTTCAGCTTCCCACATTTAATCATAACAGGCTCCTTGTGGTTTAATTATGATCAGAGTTCTGAAGATGATTCAACCACTTGCACTGAGAATTTGACTTGCATTGATCAGGAAAAAAAAAAAAATCTCCAAGTCTTAATTAACCATTTAACTGAAAAACATTCCTTTCCTGAGACACTGCTTTATGCTGTGATAAACTAAAGATGTGTAAACTCTGAATCATAACCTGGGAAATACATATAATAGCTGCTTACAGTCTGTAAATAAGATTGCAATTAAATATGTTGGTATGAATTTAACCCCTTTGTACTCAAGTTTTCACATGGGTTTCATCTGAGACTGAACCAGATTTGGGGAAGGAGTAGTGAATACATGCTGTACACATTTAGTAGACCTGAGATGTGGATGTTTGCTACAGGGCAGTAGTCCCTGCAAAAATAAATGTGGGTTTTTCAGAAGGGCTCATGGTGCACTGAATTCTGTGGGTCCAGAGGGAGGCAGCTGCTGAATTCCTGTGAAAATCCCATTCCCCATTCATGAAATGTCTTGACTACAGCATCAGTGGGAATGCAAACCCTCCAGGTATTCAGATTTGCCCTCAGTATTTCTGCCAAAAATGAAGAAAGTCTTTTAGCTGGGACAAATTTCACAGTTATAAGAACAGGTCCTAAGACTGCTCAGACTTCTAGCTCAATGATCAGTTTTAGTGACTTTACAGAAACAAGTGCAGCTAAATTTTGCCCTTGACAGAAAAAGAAAAAGCTTTTTTCCCCCACTTACGTAATATAATAAAGAGTCAAGATGACTGACTCTATTTCTATTGCATTGAAAGACCTTATCAAAAAGGTTATTTAAAAGGTGAGGGCATGTGTATATATATATATATATATAAAACTTGACCAAGAAAAAAATGCATACAACTCTTCCATTTCACAATTAAATTCTAGTTCACTTGATAATTTCAGCTTTAACCAGACTAGATTAGGAGATAATAAAAATATACCTGTTTACTCACATGAGGAAATTCAGGAAATAAAAGCAAGTCATTTACATAAACATTGGGTGAACTCACACAAGCACTGACCCAAACTTCATATTAAATAGAACTGCAGATGGATGCAGAGTAGAGAAGTATAAAACTGAAAAATCTGTTCTTCTTTGCATGCTATTAGAATGTAGCTTTTAACAAAGATTGCCACTTCTGCCAGTCCCTAAACCTTAAAAATACTGGATGACAATTCCTGTGTATGCTAAGATCTGTTCTTTGTTAACCTTTAATTTCTTCAAATTTCAGTCTTGTTAGAGATTGTCCAACAGAACTAATCCAGAGCATTTTGTACTCAGAAGTAGCTGCTGGACATCATCACAAATTCCCACCTCCATGGAACTCTCAAGGTGTCAAGTTTTAACAACTTAATCAAGTGCAGACCTTGAAATCCCAAAAAACCATGCATGCCTTTGAAAGAAGGCTTAGAAAAATGCATTTAGGAAGGAAATGAAAAATTCGACACAATTCCAGAAAATAGTTTTTAACCTAAAAATGAAATAAAAGTCAGCTGAAAATTTGCATTGAAATTAGTGTGCAGCAACCTTGTTTGAGATAAGATTAAACTGCTGCAATGCTGAAATTCATTGTTGATAAGGAAGCTTATATGTATTACACTATGTTGTATTTTGCCTCCCTTTCACTCAGAAAGTGTATTCATTATAATAAATTCACACTTTACTATGTAAAATTCATTCGTATAGCCAGAAGCTTATAAAAAGAATATAGACTAAAGAGCAAGTTGCATAATGAGATCTAATCTATGTAAAATAAGTCCCAGAAGAAATGTCCTTTACTTTGATCATATCCCTTGAAACAAGATCCCCTGCTGGAAACCACAATAAAATGAGAGCTTGGGAAACTCGCCTGGCAAGCAAGTTAGGTTTTTAAAAACAAAAGCTCACCAAGCCCACCGACCTCATGATCCCAGACAAAACGTAATTAAGGCTAATAAAATCTTTCAGACTCCCTGAGGCTTAATGGGAGAATAAAGATTTTTTGGGGCTCACGGTAGGAATCCTGAGCTCTCCTCTCTGCCCCTGTGCAACCAAAAACCTCAGCTTGCTGCCATATGCAGGAAAAGACCCAAAGTCCATCCAGAGGCAGCTGGCCACGTGGAGATCCCTCCTCAGCACACACACACGTGCACAGACACAGACACACACACCTCCCATCAGAGGGCTTAGCAGCCCTTCTGGGTTACAGACTATTTTAGTTCTGGCTGGTGCCTCTGATGCACAGGGACAATTTCCGAGTTTTCTTTGCTGCCAGCACCGTGGGTGAATCACCACCGCTGGGAGATTATAACGTTAAATTAATTTTTTAAGTGCTTTGCTCTTGCAGGATGAAAGGTGTTATGCAAATATAAAACGTCCTTATCATGAGCTGAGAACTTAGAAGGACACATTGGAGTGTCCATCAGTGTAAACTACCAGCAAATAGCACCCTGTGCCTGAAGAGGAAATGAAAAGAAAACCAATCATTTCTTCAGCAACTGTATTTCCTTCATATTGTACTTCAGTCCTTTATACTGAGAATCATTTTAGTTGTGAAACAAGATATAAAAATCATTGCTGATCAGGGAAACACTGACATCTTAAAAAAGAAATTAAATCATTAATGTGGAAATGTATTATTTTCTTCTTGATGTGGCAGGCAGCTTGAGAGTGTTATTATAGAAACACACATCTTGAGCACCCTCAGTGCACCCTCCAAGGTAATCACAGATGCTGGGTGTGCAGTAAGACAAGGGGCTGAAGATGGGGGGCCTCTACACCTCAGAAGTAAAGGTGTCAGAAACAAAGTACTCTCTTTCCTGCACACAGAGAAGAGAGCAATCAATTTGTTTTGTTTTCTGTAGCAATGGTGAGCTGAATTATTTTCCAATCACCTGTCTGCTGTGCCATGCACTCAGGACAGATCAGAGGGAGGTCATTTGTCCTGCTGTCCTGGTTAGGCTGAACTGGTCAAACTTCCTGCTGTTTTCTCACAGTGGTGTCCCAGCATGCTTGGAAAAATCATATGCAAAAGCTGAGCTCGGCAGCAGTTTTATTCTCTCTCTTCTTTCTCTGATCCCCAGGAGCTCTGTGTGGGGTGAAGGTGTTTTCCAGCAGTGAGGTAGCCATTGCCCAAGCTCATAGTGAAGCTTGAGCTTCCTGGTGTGCCAATGAACTGGTGCAGGTGCTGCCTAAAATGTGCCACTGCTCCAAGCCCTGAGGACATCAGGGATGACAACCAGCTTCTGGGGCCAGCTGCAGTCAGGGAGCGCAGAAGCTGGGGAAGGCACCTTGTCTTGGCCTGCAAAACTTTCATAGTTAATATTGCTTGTCCCTTGTTTTGGTCCATTTTAGGGCAGCTGCTCTGTGGCCAGCAGCTGATCACCCACAGAAGCAGCTTATGGTGCTGGAAGGGGTCTGGCTGCACCTCCCGTGTCCAGCTGGGATCAGCACCAGAGCACGGGGTGAGAGAAACCCACTGGCCCCACCACTCCCCACCCTTCCCCAGAATTACTTCCCACCACTTCCCATGGTCCCAAAGGAGCCTGCATTGTATTCCCAACCTTTCAATAAGCCAGCCTGCCCCCATGTTTCCCCTGCCCTTTCCCTTATCCCCACGGTGCAGAGGAGCAGGGTAGCTACAGAGGAACAGAGAAAAGGTCTTTGCTGTCTCTCTGCCACCAATACTCATGGGCAACATGTTCCATCCATTTGTGCTGAGATGATGAAAAGCAATAATTGTTTCAGTATTTCCCTAATAGCTCTTTTCCCCATTTGGCTTCACTTCATATATACACTAACCAGTTTACAAATACTACTATCAAGGTTGAGTTATGAAAAGTTTATCTAATGTATGACTTGCTTTAAAGACTGTTAGAAGAATCACTTCTGCATTATAAAACCTCAGGAATACACAAGTGATCTTAAGAAATACAGTATGACTGCTGTGTGGTTTCCCATTGCCTTTGTAGTTTCTAAGACACTATAACATTATTTAATTAGCTAAAATTTCCTCTCTCTTGAGGATGGAAACTCAATGAAATGTCAACAATGCTGTCAGTCTGCTTCGGGCTAAACTCATTACACAAAGGCTCGCGATAAAAATAGTCCAAGACAGATTATTTTGTTGCAAAACACAGGCCCACACAACTTATGCCTTAGAAAACAGATGTGGAACCCACGCAAGTGCTGCATTTTGGGGGTTAATGGGACTATTAAGTTCTACCAGGCAATTACAGATGTTATGTGCTTTCACCGTTCTATATTTGACCAGTAAAAAGACGAGATCCTGTCAATGATTACTCAGAGGCTGATGAGGGATATTTTTACATCAGTCAAAGGCTGATATGTAACCTGTATCTTTGCTTTAAAAATTCACCTTTTCCCATCACTGAAAGAGTGAGCAGAGATTTCATTTTAAGTAAAACCTGACGAGAAGCAAAGAAAAAAAATTGTTTCATTTAATCTGAATTATAATTGATATTTCAGAATACATGTGCTCATTACTAAGCATAATAAAATTTGGCATTTTCTATTGTCAGAGGACTTATAAAGGCTAAATTTCTTGATTTATTTAAATAGACAGATAGGAAAGAGCAAACTACAAAAACAAGTGCTATATACTGAAGGCATGTGAATTACCTCCTTCCCAAGGATAATGCAAATTAGAAGTATGTAAAGCTTTGTCTGCACCTGGGATCTTTAATGAGGATAAAGAAAAATCAGACGGAGATTCTCCAGGGAAAAGAGAGGATCGTTATTTGAATAACCTGCAGTGAATTCTAATCAATGCAACGTGACTTTGAAAATGAATATGGTTTTTCAACCCGCTGTACATGAGCCATAATATTAATCATAACTTCATGGTACAGTAAAGCCCATGACAAATGGTTATTCAGTGGACTAACAAAAAGACCATTCATAGTGGGAGGAAGGTAAGGGCATATATAGAGTAATTTATTTTTGTTTTGTTTGCAAAAGCATCTTTCTGACTATACACATATGCCTATGTATTTTTGTGAACATACATATGTGTGTGCACACATGTGTACCCCTATGTGTGTGCCCCCAGCTTAGCACATAAGTGTGAAATAGGCTCATTTTCCTTCAGGAGTAACATGAGCAAGCATTGCCTGGTCTTGTTATTCTTCAAAGAGTGTTATTCAGTACTACACTAGTTAACACAAAGCTTGAGATAATTTTTTTTCAAACAGGGTTTTCTGGATATGTTAGTCATGTATCTTCCAGTGTTTGAAGCCTCTACTGTGCCTCTAAAAGGCTGGAGGTAATTTGTGTGCTCTTTCCACTACTAAGCTTTGTTCACACTCCTGTATTTGTAGGAAGGGTTTAACATAAAGCATGGTTCACTGGCTGCAACGTGGAAACACCATGCTCATTTATTTACCTAGAGTGCAGAACAGAACTTTTATTTATTTTTTTCCATCGCAAAAATTAAAATCAATAAACTTTTTGACATTTTCACTATTAACATGTTTATATCAGCAAAATAAGCTGTGTCGAAAATCAGACTTCCAAAGAAACCCCTCTGAGGGAAATCAGAGGCATTTTGCAATGTATTTTAAAGGGTGAGCACATATTTTAGCCAGAGGGTTGTTTTTGCGGGATACAGTGAAGTAAATATATTTTGTTTTGTTGATGTGATGTGGTGAGGATGTTCATACATAAGCAGTAAATTGTGGCAAGCTATGCCATAAAATGCTATACACCAACATGTGTGATGAGACACTTTTCCTTCCCCACTGTGTCTACCTCCCCACTTGCAGGTGGCATTTGCCACCTTTGCCTGTGGGTGGATGCTCACTGGAGCTCTGGCGAGGCAGGCAGCTCCAGCAGGGTGACCCAGGGGCTGTGTGGAGGTGGTGGCTGTGTCTGTACAGCTCGTGTGTACCCACATCAATAGGCTCACATATACACTGCAGTACAACTGCTGCCTGCAGCAGCCCTCAGGCAAAAGCTCAAGAAGAGCACAAGGGCCTTGAAGGTTAAGCTCGAGATCTGTCAGTCTGGGGTGAGAAGCAGACTGTAGAGCTAAAGGCCTTCCACTTGCAACACCTTACCAGCTAACCTGGGACACTCAGACTGATAGCACACACTTTTCATGTATCAGTGATCTGGGGGGAGAGAGGCTGTCTTTCCTATACCTAAAAAATCAGTAGCACAAAAAAATTAATAAGAGCAAATCTATGAAAGAGAGAGTCACTGTGGCTACTAGCTGAGCATGTGCTCAGACTGCAAAAAACTAACAAAATCCCTGGATGGAAATACTATACTACTAATATATGCATACTAGCAGATGCAGCATCATGAAGTTTATCTTTGCACTATTTCTTTTGTAGACTCATGTTTGAAAAAACCCCAAAACAAATGAACCACAAGTTAATTTGGATCTGTTAAAGGGAAGTGTTGGTTGCAGAGCAGCCCAACATGTCCAAAGCATGCTTCCCAAAGCAAAGGGTAAGGAGGGATTTGATCAGAGTGTGTAAACATCTTTTTGGGCAGGAGATTACCTGAAGAACAAGGGAGTTTAACTTAAGAATCATCTAGAAAAGAGTTGAATTTTCACTACTTCAAATTTTGAAAAGAAGACTAGATAGCTTTCTAGACAAGATGCCAGGGTTCCTTTGAACAGTGTGGGTGTGATGTAAGAAACATTTGGTGAAATTTTATATTCCAGGTTAATGAAGTAGGCAAAACTATGCACAGGTTTTTTCAGGACTGCTGCTGCCTTTGCCCATTGATACTTGCCAGTTGGATGCATATTCTGTTTTAAGATACCATGGAGTTCCCATAGATTGAGTCTTTCCTGAAGATTTCTGATGAAGGATGATGAAACATAAGAGTAGGTCATTCTGTGGCTGCAGAGAGGTCCCATCTCTCAGTACTTCTCTTGACACTATCCTTGGTCTTATCTGGTTTGAACCAGAAGCTAGGCTGTTATAGCTGGCTGCAGCATCTGGGAAGACACAGTCTTGGCGTTGCTGTGCTTTATTTCACAAGGTTCCTGATTTAGTTGCATTTCATGCTGTGAACTTAAACTGCTGGGTTCTGATACTTATTTTTTTGTTATGTAAGACTGTCTATGAAAAGAGAATAAATATCTGAAGTGATGGAATAAGCTGCTCTCACACTCTCCTTGAAGCAGCTTGAAGGAGAAACAAGTCAGACCATCTTCTTGCTATGGACGTAGTCCTAAGCCACTACTAAGCTAGCCAGATATGAAACCTGAAATGACTAGGATTAAAAATTCACTGTGGGGGTTCAAACTGACTGTCCCATTTTCATATTCCCGGTCTTGGGAAGAAAAGTTTGGATATAATATCTATGCTAACTATAATAACTATACTAACTAATGCCATTAAAAAGACTCTGAGATGATTAAATTATGATGCTCACAAACTTGGATCTATCTAAGCCTAAGTAACTGAAATGTTGATCTAAATTGTTTTTAACTATGCCAGATCTTTGGATGCTTATGATAAGCATAAAAAAAT
The DNA here is from genome assembly GCA_013399225.1 of Rhipidura dahli. Classification (NCBI taxonomy): domain Eukaryota; kingdom Metazoa; phylum Chordata; class Aves; order Passeriformes; family Rhipiduridae; genus Rhipidura; species Rhipidura dahli. Next base: position 1,220,831 of record VXAC01002703.1, on the reverse strand, counting down.
CTGATCTTTGGTTATATGTGTCTTCAAATATATAACTATGTAACTAAAACTGTCCTGTTTCTTACTGTTAGTTTTACTTAAACCATTATGGAAAGTTTCATCGGGAATTAGACTTAGGTTCTCGAAAGCTGCCTGATATTTAAAAGAAAGAATAGTAATAGTTGTGCCTATATCAATCTATCTAGTCTTAATTTGTGCTAGTGGATTTGTCTTCAATAAACTAAAGAGTTTGCTTCAAGAAGTTTGTTTTCAAAGAAGTTTTAAATGTATCAGTTTAGGAGTGCTCCCAGGAAGTGCTTCCTGCGTATCTGCTCATGTCCATCTTAAAAGCAAGAATCACCACTGAATGAAAATTCATTCAACAAAGAATAAAAATTTGAGCCCAGTGAAGTCATAGATAGTTTAGACACTGAATTTAGTGGAGTCAGCATCATCCATGAGTTTTGGTTGCATTTTCACACTATTTAAATGTCATAGGAGATGCTGAAGTTACAGAAAGAGAAGAAGGAGTGCAACCACTCCCACATTATCAGAGGGGGCAGAGAGGAAAGTTCACCTCCATCCACCAGAGGAGAGAGATACATTTTAAACTTCTTCTTTTGCTCCAATTTGTAGTGGTTTAAAATCCATAAATATTTTTCAAATTCTTTGAACGGGAGTAGTTATGGATTCACAGAATAACAGAATCACAGGATTGTTGAATTTGTAAGGGTCTTCTGGAGGTCACCTGGTCCAGTCCTTAAGCAGGATCACCTAGACCCAGTTCCCCAAAACCATTTATTCAGCCTTTACTGGATTCACCAGTATTCAGCCCAGTTAGCAACCACCCTTGAGTCAGAGGGAAAAAAATCCTGAACAGCTTTAGAATGCAGAGATGATCTGCCTTTTCTCCTATCCACTCTACATAGGTACATTCTAATTTTGTTGTTTCCTTGAACTAATTTCAGATGCTCTTCCTCTTTCACCATTGCAACAGATCTGCAGGTTCTGTTTCTGGCACTCAGATCTGGTACCAGAAAACCAGAACATCAATACAATGGTACTGTAGCCAAAGTCCTACTTAGCCTTGATCAAGCTTCAGCCCTGCAACTGTTCTCTGGTATTGTTTTTGTCTTTGTCCGTTTTAAGATGCTGTGGTGTGTGTGTGCTCCATAAAACTTAGATAAAAGTGGAAGAAACCTGTGATACCTATTTTTTTGCTTTTCCACCATGAAACACTGTTTATTTAGGCACAGAAGCAAAATTAGAAATGATTATGGGGATGGCATGTCACATGGAAGTAGGCTGATAATCTATATCCTGGTAAAATGAGGGTGTCTCCAGTTTCTCCTTCTATTAAAAGAAATGGACTCTCCTAAACATTGTTCAGACAGCTTGATAATTGCAGCATGAAATGGAAAACAAACTGCCATTGATAAGAGATATGATCCTGTTCCTGTTAATGACATAAAACTGGCAGAGATCAGACCCAAAAGAAACAGCAATACAAAGATTGTATGTCTGACTTCAGTCACGTAGAAGGATTATTGATTTATCCAAGGGTTTCTGATATGAAGATCTGGCTCGTGGTTCAGGTGAGGATGGGAGGAAAGTGATTACTGCTTTATTACAGGCCTTCCCTGTAGATATGGGGTGTGGAAATAATCAGGGCTGATCTTACAGGGAGTGCAGCAGATGCACAGCATCTGGTCTCTGGTCTCCAAGGCTACATCTATACTAGTAAACTAAACAGGCTTAGGACATGTTTAAGCACTGCTCCATGAGATCTATATTGTTTAACCCTTCCCCCTGTCTCTGGAGTTTGGCTCTTGCCAAACAGCACTATGCAGGTGCACAGGTCAGCAACTGCTCCCCAAACACAGTGGGGAAAAACCCCCTTTGTTCTAGGGGAGGAGAGGGTGAGACAGGAGCAGTGTGAGCTGAGCTGAGCTGAGCAGTACAGGGCTTGAGGTCAGAGGATGTGCCATCATTCATTCCATTTATTTCAGCAGACACAGGCAGAAAGAGTGTCCTGACAACTGTTTTCTGACCATGCTTAAGGCATCTCTTCACTTTCTCACTTGCTGTTGAAACAAAGCACATAACCAAAGTATTTTTCCCAAAGACAGAAGCACATAAGCAATTTCCCATTGTCCTTCTAATTATGTGAATGAAGACCAATTTTCATCCCAGATCTGGTCTCTACACATATAAGAAAACTCTTGTCTACAGCTAAAGTCCTATAGCCACAAAGGAAATTCATGGAATCTGGTCTTTAGCCAGCTGATGATAAATTTCCCTGCATCCAGTGCCTAACATGGACGTGGCCACCATTTGCTCCCCAATACACAGTGCCGGGCCAATATGAGTTTTCCTCTGAAATGTGTATCAAATTTGTGCTGTGACTTCAGTGAGCTGGACCTCACCACTGGCCTTCTGAAACAAAAATTTATAACTCTGGGGGTGGGTGGTCTTATTTTTTTTAATATTATATCATAGAATTTGGTTTTGTTATATTTCAGTGTGGTCTCCAAGCATCTCTCATGATGAATAGACTAGTAAAAGGGAAGTCCCTAGTGAGTTTCTGAAATTTTTTGGCTCTTCTTCTTTTTGGGGTTAATTTAATCAATTTTTTTAAAAGGGATAATTAGATTTTTACAACTTTTTTACAGAGGCAAAAAATTAAACCTATTTCCACATTGAAGAAATTTGGAAGGTACCCAAGATTTCCTTTCAAAGTAACATCATCAAATAATTTTCTTGTGTATCTGAGATTTAACATTTCAGATTCTGTCCCCTACACCTTTTATTGTTCCTATTTACAGTGCACCTGAAACACATTGTGTAATTGGCAGAGAGCCCAGATTTTCCATTTAAGAACAGTTTGATGATTTCACTTTTTCTTTCTCTCTCTCTTTTTTTTTTTTTGAAAACAGCAGGTGCTCTACATTGTAAACAATGCCAGTCGCCATAATATTATTAGCTTTTGCATTTTTATTACATTTTTGCCTCCCTACATATTTTAAACTTCATTGCAAGGCATTTTTGGCACCAGCTCAGAAAGCTCCTTATTTCATAAGGAAGATGGATACTAGTGAACATAGTGCTTTGTTGTCATTTATAATTAGAAAGTGTAAGATTTACTTAATCATTAAACCACCCAATATTTGTGGGTTTGTTTCTCATTTTCTATGTGATACAGCCACATCTGTCCCATGCAGCGCATTAATTTCCTTTTCTGTTACATGGATTTTTCAAACATTTAACCCTTCTCTTTGTATGGCATCAAAGCAATCTTTTATAACATTGCATTTCTCCTCCCTGTCACCTTGCCTAAGATCCTGTAAACTGCATTTCAGATTTTTCACAGTTTGATGGGTCAATAGCCAGAACTGACATAGCCCAGTGGTTCCGCAATTACTCTTGTTGTGTACTGAGAGTTTATATTCCATTGGTTATTAAAAATGTGTGCAAACAAATGGAGTTGGAGAAAAACAAATCAGAAATTCATTTTAAAGAAATCTTGAAAAAAAAAATCAGCACAAGAAGGAGCAGATGAATACTCCAGAAATGCAAATAATGCAAGGCAAGAATTGTCTTTGTGTACAGGTTTTATTTTAATGTGTGTGTTTACATGATTTCTAGATAGAGGACATATCACTTGAAAACAGATTTAGGCAAATGTCATATGCAATAAATATTTATTGTTAGAACTATTTGTGGTTTCAACGAGGTCTTCATTAGCAAACAAAGGAAAAAAAAATCAAGCTATTTTCATGTTTATACAGCAAGGATGTCTTTTGCTAAACTGCATTTTGAGCTACATTTTTTTTTTCCAGATCAATTCAATAAGAGAAAGCCCAACAGAGAACAGATGCAATATAAGAGCAATAAAGGGAAGTAAAAAAAATTAAAAATCCTTTGTTCTCCCTGCAGTACATCCGTAAATCTATTAGTGTTATTTTCCTTTCTTCTCTTTTTTGCATCCCAAGCCAGATCTCAAGTTCTCTGAAGCAATCCTTAATCAAGCTCCCCAAAGGCCTACGACTGCATGCAGCAATTTCTCCCCTGCTCTCAGCACAGATGTTTCGAGCACATTCCATTACACCTACATGCCATTACAGCTAATGGCTTATTCTGATGAAGAAAGCTGCTTTCTGCTCAGTGCAGCAAAGGGGAAAATAGCCTCCTGTACAGTTCTCCTGTACACTGCAACAATGAAATGTGGGGGCAGGTGGTACAACAGAACTCTCTAATGTTAATTACATACTGTATTACCCCCAAATTTGGCTGGTCATTAATTATGCTAATTTACCTTCCTGAAAATTAGCACCACTCATGTGAACATTCGAGCAGTTTTTAGCAAAATGAACTACGGAATAGAGGTTTGTAAACTTAAACCTTTTGAACCACCCAAACAGAGGATCCCAGTGGCTGCCAGACGTGGTGTGGGAGGGGGACCAGGCAGGCCAGGGACCCGCCAGCCACGGTGGCCCTGTTACCCTCTGCTCTGTGACCCTGAATGCATTGTGGCCACCTGCTCCCTGCCTCAGTTTCTGTCCGTGGAAAATTATACCTGCATCTCACACAGGCTTAATCTCCTCATGTCTGAAGAGCAGCATTTGATTCATGAGCACCTAAAGGACGGTGATCTTTTCTGCTGCAGAACACTGAGCATCAGATTCCTGGGAAAGCTGGAGATGTCAGACAAATGATCAGAACGTTTTGCTCAGGCAAAAAAATATTTATCTGTTTTTAATTTTAAAAAAAAAAAAATCCTCAAACCAGTCAAAATCTTCCTTTGGAATAAAGAGGGTAAATGAAACAGCTAAAGATTTCTGTGATTCTATAGTGAATGTAGATAAACTCCATGACCTGATAGAGAAGATGGTGTTGTAATTGCAAAGCTTAAAGAGAAAAAATTTCTTCTAACTCCTTAAAACTGTCCAGGAAACCCTGTAATGATTTTTTTATATATTTAGATTACATTAGGTCTCTACAAAGAATGATATAGTAGCTTCAAGTGTGCCTATAGCTATAGATTGATTTTTTTTATTTAACTCTTCATAAAAAATTAATCTCTGTCTTCTTCCAACAAAACCTAAGATTTTATCATATTGATTAGGGGCCTAACAAAGTAAGGTATCAGATTTAGATTCAATTTGTTTTCCTATGAATTAAATACATTAAATCACTTTTTACTCATGTTGAAATTGATTGAGTTTCAGAGTTAAACAAAATATCTTCTCTACATTGTGAACTGTCTCCATTTCTTCCTCAAGGCTGCTGTTTTCTTCTATCCATCTCCAAGAAGCCATCATCATATTAACATAGATGACAATCTGGCAAGGAGGTGCTGATCAAAGATAAATTTCACACTCGCACTTCGCATTTTCTAATTACACCATCTGTGTCAGACTCTTTCGTGGCAGTTCTGCCCAATCTGTCAAATGCTGCATGCCTATGGGAATGCAGAGGAGCTGAGAAAATCGCCTCCATTTCCCCCACCAGCCGATCCATCACCCCAATCGGAGCTGGGTGGATATATTAGTCTAATTGGTACTGGAATGAAGGTTCCAGACTGCATATGAGATGAGGTGTTTGGGGGATGCAAGACATGAGATTTACAATTTGAATCATATTACAAGGCTTGCCCCAGCTTGTTTCATAGCAAGCTGAGAGCAAGCCATGCATGCAATATCAGCATGTGGAGGTGGAAAAAAAAAAAAAAAAAAAGAAAGAAATGAGGAATATTTAAAAACAAATAATGAATGAAGTGTCTCCTTTCATTACCTTTGGCTTCTTCCAGGCATACTAAATGTAAATGATTACCAGTAAGTTCACATGAAATGAATTTATCCTTGTATTAGAATGTAAGGAAAATAAACATAAAGCATTATATTCCCTGAACTACCAGAGATGGCTAGATGTATTCTAATCAAGTCCTGATCTATTAAATCCAGCAGCTCTATCAAAATAGGGATGGTCCTTTTACACTAAAAGTGTATTACTTCCTATCCATGAGACATGAGATTAAGTCACAGAAGGTGAAAAGTTGCAGCTTTTCTAGGAAGGCTGACATTTAAAATTATCTACTTTATGGCTCAACTTTTTTTCTGAGAAATTAATCTCAACTTTGAACCTGTGTGTAAAATATTGCAGACTGCTATTCCTGGGTGCAATCAAATCTGGTGTAGTAACTCTGATTCCCTATGCAATCACATTTGAAAGTGAAAATGAGCTGCACTTCTGGGTGCATGAATAGTGGTGTGCTTGTTTACTCTGGGGTCTGCAAACCCCCCAAAAAGCAAGGGCAAAAAGTGCTGTGACAAAAGAAAATCTGGTAGTGCAGTAATGCAGGCTACATGCAGAAACTGTGAACCCCATCCAGGATATATGTTCTTTTGTGATGTCTTAGTACATTTGTACACACACTATTGATTAAAAACTTCACACTTCTTTTTTTGTCTAGACAAAACACACACCATGGAGACATGCTCAAGTTCATCTCACACATCTGTGATGAAGTCTGGGTTTGAACTCAGGTTCCCATCTTCTCTGGGTGTTGCCTTCAGCATAAAAAGGTTCCAACTAGGGGTTATTTAATGCTTTTATATTTAAAACGAGAGGGAGCAAAAAATTATACACCAATTAAAGACCTCTATTTTCAGACATGAATTTCTGTAGGACACAAGAAGCAAGATGCAAGCACATTATCGAGCACATTTCTTTGTGCTCCTACCTTTGGTTTATTTAGTACAGCGCCAAAGGCGTCACTGATGCAAGAATGTTGTTGGTCTGCAGCCTCCGCAAAGCAACGCTACCGGAGTGCGATACTTTTAACACCCTTTTCTGCATTCAGAGTGGGCTGAGGAAAGAGCTGTTCAAATATTCATAAAGGACAGAAGACAAATATTTGGCAACTCCCAACATTTCAGTGCTAAATCATTTAGTAAACACAGGCTAACAGCATTAACACAAGATCAGACAAAACTGCCCAGCACCACTCAGGGCTAGGTCAGCTGAAAGGAACCTTAATGCTGTAAATCAAGATTTTACTGCCTTGTATTTGACTGAACTTGTGTCTTTACTTGAACTTTTGAATTTTTCCCTTTCAAAGAAATGTATAAGACAGCCTCAAGGTGGAATATGCCAGAATGACTCCACTTCAGAGGCACAATCAATGAACAGCAATTATCTCAGATATATTTGAGCTTTTTATAGACAAAGACCTTTGTCTGGGTGGGTGCTGTGTAACATAATGTGTCTGTACAGGCTACTTCTCTTTCCCCTGTGCATTTTAATTACACTAGCAATTTTTTCCCCCCCAAACAGCTATGAACAGAATTTCAATTACACTTATTCATGAGTGTGCAATGCTCATCCCTGCCTTGCATATGGGCTTTGAAGAGGAGACTGGGAGCCACTGAGAAACAGGCTGGTGTCTGTGCTGGGGGTGGCACAGGGACCTGCTAACACTCTTGAATTAGAGAAGGGTCTGCAGCCTCCACAGACACAATTTGCAATTTTACAGCCAGTAAAGGCTGCATCATTATGTGTTATACACCTCAAGGTGTCTTCCATGTGGATCTCCGTGGGGTTGGTCTTAGACTGCAGAGCAGGGTGGTCTTCACTGGGTGCCCACCATGGGACCTCATACATGAGCACTGGTGGGAGGATGACCAGTGTGCTAAGGAGCAGCCATTCTCTGCCAGGTCGACAAGCTTCTTGTTCCTATTATATGAAAAGAAAGGTAATATCAAAAAAAATCTCAGTGGGTACCCAAAAATATCGTGGTCAGAATTCAACCTCTGTTGCCCTGCATTACACTATCCCTATTCCCCCATGCATTCTCCAGAGCTCTCTGCATAACCCTAGAATAACAGACTTATATGGAATCCCAAAGGGTAGAAAAGACTCTCTGGATCATTGAGTCCAACACTTCACTGAAAACCACCAAGTCAACTAAACCATAGCATGAAGTGCCACATCCAGTTATTTCTTGAACACCGCCAGGAGTGGTGCTTACTTCCCTGGGCAGCCTGTTCCAATGCTTAACAACCCTTTCAGTACAGAAGCTCCTCCTGATGTTCACCTTGAACCTTCCCTGGCACAGCTTGAGGCCACTTCTTCCTGCCTTGTTGCTGGTCACCTGGGAGAAGGGACCAACCCCCACCTGGCTACAACCTGTTCTCAGGCAGTTGTACAGAGCAGTAGGGTCCTCCCTGAGCCTCCTTTCCTCCAGGCTAAACAACCTGAGCTCCCTCAGTCACTCTTCACAAGACTTAGTCTCCAGACCCTTTGCCAGCTCCATGGCCCTTCTCTGGACATATTCCAGCACCTCAATGTCCTTTTTGTAGTGAGGAGCCCAGAACTGGACACAGCACTTGAGGCACAGCCGAGTACAGGGGGACAATCACTGATCTGGTCCTGCTGGCCACACTCTTGGTGATACAGGCCAGGATGCCCCTAGCCTTCTTGGCCACCTGGGCAAGCACTGGCTCAGGTTCATCCAGTGTTGACCAGCAGCCCCAGGTCCTTTTCTCTGGGCCATTTCCTAGCTGCTCTGTCCTGTAGTGATGCCTGTTTATTGTGACTCAAGTGCAGGGCTTGGCCTTGTTGAACCTTATACTGTTGTCCTCAGCCCATCAATCCAGCCTCTCCAGATCCCTCTGCAGAGCTTTCTTACCCTCCACCAGGTCAACAGTCCCGACCAACTTAGTGTCAGCAGCAAACTCAGTGAGTGCATTCAATCCCCTTGTCCAGATCATCAACAAAGATATGAAACAAACTGGCCCCATTACTGAGCCTTGGGGAACACCACTGTGACTGGCTGCCAACAGGATGCAGTGCCACTTATCAGCACCCTCTGATCCAGCCAGTTTTTAACCCAGAATGCACCTGCCCCAGCCTTGGGATGTCAACTTCTCCTAATATCACCGTGTCTTTCCCCCGGGTTGGGTCTATGTCACATGATGTCACCCATCCCTGGCACTGAATTCAAAGGTCTCACAGGTCAGGCAGAAAAGGTATGGCCTGAGCTCACCCTGCAGCCTTTCCTCTCTGCAGGGTCTTGCTGAAGTCTCACTTCTTCCCCTGTCCCCAAGTTCCAGAAAATATGTGGGGGTTTCTTCCCTTTGAGACAGACATTGCTATCTTGGGTTACACTTGGCCAATGATTCAAAAATTATTGATGACTGGCAGGCAGACAAAGTCAGTGCAGTTGTGAAACAATGAGGACAAAGCACCTACAGATCAAGAAAATCAGATAAAAAACCCTCTTGCTGGAGAACTGCATGACAGTATTGACAAGGTGAGAGTATATCAGAGAAACTGGTAAGAATAAAACCATCATAAACAGCACCAGTTAAATACCGCAGGGTGAAGCTGCGCCAGTGCACATAAGTAAGGAGGAACTGTTTGTGAAGTGGGAGAAGCCGTAACTGCTTTTTGTATGAAAGGTATCTGTGCAGCCAAGGACATATTGACGTGCCTGGAAAATCCCCCTTTTTTTTTTCTGCAAGAAAGCCCAGGCACAAACTGTCTGCAGTAGGAACGCCAATGAACCTTCAGGCAAGTCTTTCAAAACTAAACAAACACAAAAGAAGAGATTTGCTTGGCTGCTCTTTTTTTTTTTTTTTTTTTCCTTTCCCAAAGGCCG
>VXAC01002703.1:1145089-1203093 GCA_013399225.1 Rhipidura dahli | reverse complement strand
AAGCACTGCAAAGGACCTGATAAAACATCCTACTGAAACCTATTGTATTTACTACTTATTAGATTCTGAACTCAAATAGATCTTGATTGTTGAGAGCTTGGGTATTTAAAAGCCTTAAGATCATCAATTACATTACTCATAATTTCCACATCTGCCTGTTCCTCAGCAATTCAGAAGGAGAGAGAGATAGCTGTTATAAGAGTCTTTCTGCAACTTGATTACTATGAGTCTGCTACAATGTGCACTTGAAATGCCTTTAAGGATTTGAACTGAACTGTAATTTGCAGCTTTATGGAGCTCCTGCGTGGATCACTTTTTGGTGATAGTGAAAATCAAATGAGTGGAGATGGTCCAAATTACCTGGAAGAAAAGCAGGTTCCTATCCACTCAAAGGAATCCCTACAAGCCTGCCAAAAGCACAATAAATGCACTCTTCTTTCCTGTGTTGTCTGGAAAGTGAGTATGTATTTCAAATTAAACAGAAACCCTGATTAGCATGGTTATTATGAAGCTGAACAGCAAGAAGACTATGTTTGCAAAAACCATTTACAGGCTACAGGGAATGTTACTTCCCAATTGTGTCCCTCTCCTTAAAATGAATACTTTTTAACAAAACCTTTGCCTTTTTCAAAGCACTGACATCCTGATCCTGCTTCCCATTAAAGCCAATGGAGAACTGCCCATTATCTCTTATGGGAGTTGGATCTCACTAATGGAGTGTACTTTTCTCATTCACAAGCATCCAAATCCATGCCGAGGGGAGACAGCACAAGGTGTTCTTACACTGAGATCAACCTGACTCTAGGAACAGAAATCTGCTTTTTGGTAACTGCACCAGCTGCTCCTTTGTGTGCTGTAGAAAGAGACAGACATGAGCAAAATGGATCAATCAAATAAAGCATGGAAACAGTGTGGAGGCACTCTTAGAGATTGCATAGATATAAATACATAAAAACATTTCCAGAAATTATTCTTGCAAAGGGCAAGTGTAGAATATGTAGCTTCCTTAGTTGCCAGAGTTTCAATATAACTTGCTTCTCACAGAGAGAAAAATGTTCTCACTGCTGCTTCACAGAAGGTCTCTTTAGGGAAGTCCATAAAACTCTAGTTAATATAACTTTTTTGGAATTTACTTTAATTGTTTATACAAGCTAGCTGTTACTGATTCCTAATGTGACCTTCCAGAAAGAGAGGAGTCTTGCTTTAAAGTTTCCCTCCCTGTACCTATCCTTCATTAAAAAGACTCCTGAGGAGTCTAAATATTGGAGTTAAGGCTCCAAACATCCAGAGGTGGGCAACTTGGAATCAGAAATGGATTTCCCAAGGAAGAAAGGATGAAAGAAAGCTAAGGAGAAGGAAGGGCAAAGGAAAGCATGGGCATAATAGAGGAAGCTATAAAGTCACAAAGATAGAGTATAAACATGATGGAAGGGGCCATAGCAGGAGAAAGATGACAAGGAAATGCACACATTGCTGAAGTAATAGAAGATATGTCCAGGAAGAATAGCAGTTTTAAGAAACATTTTCACCACCCTTTGATAAATGCAAGCAGGAATGTTGGGGCAAAAAGAATGATAACTATCCAACTCTATTTCGAATTACAGTCCAAAAATCTACTTTTCAAGACCCTGAAACAAGTATGCTGATGACATGAAGACTTAGGACTGCCTTGTCCAAGGCACCTGCAGGAATATACAATAGGGAAATGTCAGTACTGTCTAGGTAGTAGGGCAGATTCTGCTTTCACCTCATTGCACTAGACACATGTATGATTTATTCTGGTGGATATGAAAGGTGAGGCAGGCTTTCCTCCAGGAGAAATGTGACAGTTCAAACTAAATGGAACACTGTTCATCCTGCCCTACATCAGAGAAAGGCTTTGTGGTGCAATACATTCTCTGCAAGACTTCCTTGCTGACCTGCAGAACTCTTACCCCAGAATAAGTTTTGGTTATAATAATTTGGGGTTTACTTATATCCCCTTATAATTATACAATAAGACTGAGCCCTCCAATTTCACATGGTACAAAAGAGCAGCATTTTGCATCTTCCAATGGCAAAATTAGTACTGCTTCTTTGGGTCATCTATGTGAGTGTGATGTTCTACCTTCACATTGATCTGTGTACATAAATGGATTAAATGGTTAGTATTAACACAAATGCAACAACTTAGATCTTCTCAGGCAAAGTGTAGCTAATGGTGAATGCTTTGCACTGGATACACCACTACTACAGCACTTTTGTGGACTTTTCCAAGTACTATTTATAAATAACTGTATTTTTATTCCGCTGCTTTCTGTGCACAGCTCTTGCTATGGATTTAGATATTGACTTTCTGGGAAGCCTAAAAGCATGGAAATGTGTTTCCCTTCTAACTATAGAAATTTTGGGAAGACGGAAAATAACAGCACTGAATTGTACACTGAAGCTAAGAAATACTTTCTCATATAACATGGAACATAAAACCCCCCCACTATCAAATGCATTTGCTAAGTAAATATGAAATGAGTATATTGCCAAAAATACTTTGGATTAGAGGCAAAGCTGTTCTATGTGTAAATGGGGCTACTTTATCAACTGGAGGGTATCATAAAATGCTGGAAATTGAAATAATTAATATTTTTCTCTTAAAAACAAAAACTGAGACAGATGTAAACAGATACTTAGAATGGGACTTATCTTTCTTCATTTCACTCAGAGAAACATCAAGACACAAATTTAATTGTCTGGGCTGTCTTTGTACTTGATAGACAAAAAGGATCCACCAGATGCTGGATCATCTTATGCCCAAAACCCATCTCAGATGAATGAAATGAATCACCCTTCAGAGGTTCTTATTCTTTCCATCAACCACAGCAAATGCCCTGGACCACACATCTAATTTTCCAAGGCCTTCAGTAAGGTGCAGTTCTTGCTGCACAGAAGGGACTTGCATTCCTTAGTCTGGAGAAAAAAGAACAAAAAACAAACCACTTTGAAATAAGCAGGATCATTCCTATATATAGCTAAGATACTGTAGTTCAGTCTACTCAACATGGGATTAAGGACCAATAATAAATATGGCCTATGATGTACAGATCCATGCAGAATGAGACATTCCATAGCCCACGACTGTTCTAAATATACTCCTTCTGAAATATTTGTGGGAGAACATTTTGAAGAATATAGTTTTAAACTTTAAGGTTTGTCATCCCACTCTAAGAGAAAACACCACACTAAAGTTTTCTTTTAATTTTTGAATGTTTATATTGGTGTCATATCATTGGTGTCATATTAGAACTTAGACTTTCATTTAGTGTGATTTTTGTTGTGAGTCTAAAATGTAGGGTGGGTTGTTTTCCTGAACTTTTCCATGAACTCATGTCTTCTCAGATTCTTTATTATTCACACAAAATTTTTAACAGTTCTATTCTTGCATATTTTATGTCATTTGTTTTTGTGATTCCTCAACAATGAGGACAAAACCTTCTCAGTCACTCAGTTTGCATATTATAAATCCTTTTGTACTGCAAAGACTATGGAGATATTTACAGACCGTAGGATTTCCTTAAATTAACTCCGAATGGAAAAAAATACATCTTCTGAATAAGTATAACAAATTTATTGCAGGTCCATAAATTCCTTATCACTCTTGCAACAGCACTGCAAGAAAAAGTTTCTGAGAAAGGGATTGATACAGGTCTTGACAATAAAATAAAATCATGTTTACACAAGGAAATATAAAAGACTTCAAACAGACATGTGCAACTGCATGCTGAAAATACACTCCTAGAAAATGCAAAATATAACACCAGATATAAATATCCATGGTAGACAAACCTTTGCTAATGCCATGGCAATAGGAAAATCAATTGCTGAATTAAAAATAAACAATATTCACACAACCTAGAAGGCAATAACCAGCAGGAAAGTGTGTGATACAGTGCATGAGGAACTGTCTAAATGAATATTAAGGAAAGGTGGAAAGCTGTTTTTTGGAGCTAGGCTGCTGGATAGAGGGATGTCAGCATGGACTGTTATGGAATCAGTATATTTTTGTCATATTTTCTATCTGCCGTGCTGACAAAATAATTAATCTGTCTGATGAATATGGTCTAAATTGTTTCAGTGATTAAAAGAAAGAGAGTTAGTCAGGGATCCTGGGGGTTAGTTGGCAGGATAGATTTTGGATCAATTCACATTCATGCCCAGGTAAATGCCTGAAGATGATTAACACAATACTGATAACGGGAAGTGACATAGACATAGCCTAGAAGAAAGAAACAAATAACATAAATAAAATAAAACTCCTTTTTTTTCATTCAGGCTCTTCAGCCTCCTTTTCAACTAGCTGCACAATAGAGTCATTATCACACTCCATGTATGATCAAAGGGTGCTTTTTAAGCCTATCATTGTTTGAAAAACTTTGTTTGGAATCCATGGCTTATATAAAGATATCAGTTTCTTGCCCTCCAAATCTCTTAAAAAACAGTCTGAGAGATGCTGAGAAAACTCCCTTGGACCAAAGCACAGCAGATGCCATGCCCAACCCCTCTGAACCTGAAGCACAGCATCTAGAATTCAGGAATGTGCCCTAGTTGTATGTTCAAACACCACTCATCCTAAAAGGGAAGTACATTTTGCAAAGGAGAAGACGCCAAAATATCTGAATCTTTGTCATAACTTTGGAAAAAGGCTGTTACATATCCACCTCTATGCAGAGCTCAGATTCAGATAAGATCATATTTCTGAGTAAATAACTGAGGATGCAAAGATGTTCAAGGCAATGCCAAGGCACGGCGCCATCCCAGCAACTATGAAACTTCCACTGGAAGCCACTATTTCATAGCTGTTCCCACTGCCACAAAACCCAATATAAACAAGGGAAAGTAAGTCAATTTGCAGAAAGCCCTGTGTATTATTTTTCTGAGAAAGAGAAACAGCAGATCTGTTTCTGTTTGGGGAAGTCAGCTACACTGCATGAACACTCTGTCACCAGCCTTGGGGGTCACCCTTCTAATGGGACTGAGCCACAGACCTCATAAAATCAAGTGTAAACAACTTCTTTCAGTACCATCTGAATCTTATGCTGGGATCAAGTAGTCAAATTAAGTATTCAGTGAGGTCTTGTGGTCAAAATATTAATTGAAATTTCAAGGATATTGTTTTTTTTAAAAAAAGGAAGAGAATTAAATAGAGGAGAAGACACTTATACAGCAACGTCCAAAAGCATATCAATGTAAAGCAACATTAAAGAAGAATTTTTAATTGATAGGCATATAATCTCAGTGCTCTGAAGGAAATCAGTGCACCCAGCATGAAACATATGAGTTTTACAAACATAATTTCAATTTTTTTTATTACCTACGAGCATTAGGATATACTTCCTTGACTGTATAATAATTGCTTGCAGTTAATTACAAATGAAACAGAAGTGCTGGTAATATTAGACTTGCACCCTGCATAAAGCTAGAAATTACTGCTATTACTCTTATTTGCTAAGAATATTGGGTCATAGATGCTAATTAGCAGTTCACAGCCCCCTACAGGAAAAAACTCATTATTATGAAAATCTGTCTTGGTAGCCAAAGCCACCACTCATGTCACTGTGAACATTTTTGTCAGAGCAATTATAGGTATGACAAAACTTAAGATTTACTTTTGTATCAAGAAAATTATGAAGGTTAAAAATACAACATGCTAATCTAAAAATTGCTTGCCACATCAAGAAAAGTGTTTCTGAACCATTGCGTCTCTGTAAAATCTGACTGTATATTGGGGCAGAATGACAGCAAATTTTTATTGAGTATGTACACAAACATAAATTTTTTTAAATGTATGTAAAATGCAAGAAAAGCCTCTCCATTGCCAAGTTAAAAAAAAAAAAAAAAACAAAGTAAAATGAGACACAAGCAGCTAATGGAAATGAATTTTGCAAGGTCATACACCTAGAGCAAAGAACATGTTTTATTAATCATCAGTAATTTGGGGTGAACATTCCATTTTTCTGTAAGCAAGTAAGTGATTCAGGGGAAAAAAAAGAAAAAAAAAAAAAAAACCTTGTTTGCCCAAGTTTTCTGCAGAGTTCATTTGAAAAATAGAAGCAGAAAACATTGCTTTTGTGTGATTTATTAAAGCTCTCTTTCCACAGCACACAAACCCAACTTTGAATGCTTGAGGGGAAGGTGAGTAAAAGAGCAGCTAATTGTAGTGCCAGGCTGAATTCTGCTTGTTTTCTGAAAAGGAAAAATGGAAATGCCACACTGGGATGAAGCAGTGGTTTAGGAATGGTTCTCAGTCACATAAGGGTGAGGGGGCTGTCATTGCTTCTCATTTCAGCCGTGTACAACCAGGTAGTCAGCACAAAATGCCTGGACTCCCCACGTTGGCTAAAACAGAGGGAGGTAAAACCAGCCCAGAGCAACCTCTCTGATGGCTACAGACCGACCCCAAAATGTGAGCACAGGTAAGAAGTTAAGATTTCCACAGCTACGCATGGGAAAAAGCCAATCTTAACTGTAAACAGCCTAAATATACAAATCCATGCAAAGTTAGATACATTCAGCTAACTATTGCTACACTGAGTACAGCAAAATGCTGAAGGAAAAGTGGGAATTTGAATCACAAATAAATGCTGGTTTAAGATAAAGACAAGGACCACGTGAATTGTGCTGCGTTTTAAGGACAAATGGTTTCTCAAAATCATACTTTACCTTGTCTACATTAGGCTGAATTTTGCTTTCAGCATCACTATCTGGATTTCCATCAGTGTAAAGGAGAATGGGACTTGACTACTAATGCAACCACACTGCTCACCCAGTAATGAAAATGAGTTTTCCTTGCATCAGAGGGGATTACATTAGTTAAATTTAAACAGAACAATGCATAATTTGAAGACCTCTAACAGCACCTAGAAAGAGGAAAACAAATCCTGTCTTAGGAGAAATGAAGTTCTCTGTGTAGAGAATTTACTATCCATATCTGTTGGCTCCTTGCTAATCCTGTGAAACTCTGGTATGAAACCTGGAACGATAAATAAAAGGCAACAAAATTCCGTCCTGCCCAAATATTGCAGGTCTTGTTTCAAAAATGGGAGATCTGTGTGAGCAAAGAGAGATGGGGCTTGATGTGTTAGGAATGCACAAAACAGTGTATAAGGACTGCATTATAAAGAGTTAAAAAATATTTTTCAGAGATTGAAGTAAATGTAAGTACCCTATGGCAGGTCTCTTGTCCTGGCCACCCAAAGCTGTGATGCTGCACACGTTACCCTGTTCCACCAGTGCACCTTGGCTGCAACCTTCAGGACACACATTTGAGGCCACCACTTAGATAATGAGCATGACAGGGAATTGACAAGATGAATCGAGAGGCACAGTTTTGCAGGTGTTTGGGAAACAATTGAACTCTAGAGACAAGTGGATTTTTTTTACATTGCTGTATCATAGAGGACCAGTCCTGTAATTTTCCTTTATGCAACCAGCCTTCATTTGGTTGAGGGGGAAATTGGCAAAATTAGGTCCTAAATTATTGCTGGCAGTGGGGCTTTTCTCTGACAGCCAAGGTGAAATGTCACTCTAACCCCAGCAAAGCAAAACCAAGCTATAGGTATAACCAGCAGTCACAACACTGAGTGCATGATATTGTGTGGATCACAATGTTCCAAAATGAGAAGGCAGTGGAAATCCTGTGTATATTCAGTCATCTTTTGCAAAGCCAAGCTTTTTCAGGAATCATTTGGGCAGATTCAAGGTTGGGGCTGGTTGCTAACACTCCATGGAGAGTTTTGGGGAGCCCATCAGTGACCACCCTTGCTATCCATGTGGGTACAGACTGTGTGCTGAGGAGCACCGCTCTGCATGTGCCCTTGTCTTGCTCCAGGGAAGCAGTGTGAGTGTAACTCCTCACTGGGTTTACAGCACATCATTCTTTGTTCTTCTTATCCAGATCATACCCTGGGCTGGCCAGCTGAAGTGGATGATGTTAGGAAAGTGTGTATTCTTTCCTACAAGCTACCAGTGTCAGAGCTTGATTCCAGAAATGTGAACATTTATGTTTCTATATTAAAATGGGAAAAATTACACTACATAATATTGTATCTTAACTAAGTATAAACTAACAGTGCATGATATCACACAGTGACACAGGTAGAAACTAAATATTGTCCAAAAATCCATACCAAAACCCATCCTGATATGAATTGTTATTACTACAACAACAATCAAATCCGAATTGCTTTCAGACCTCTGGGCTAGGCCTTCTGTATATTATTCAAAGCATCTCTCTGCTGAATCCTTGAAGACATTCAGCTAAGAATCAATACTGTTTATTGTAAAGTAGAGCTATTAACATGTTTCTTGGTTTCACCTGTAGATCTCTTTATAAAGATATGTACATGTCATTATCACCTTTTTATAAATCCCATAGCTAAAATCAAATTACATTAGTATGCATAAGAAGGTTTCTTGCCTAGTGCATGCAATATGGTTCTAATACATTGGAGACACGAGCTCTGCTGATTTGCCTCCCCCAAATTTCTTACAGATTCATCAATATTAGAGTTCTTAACCCAAGTTAATTGATTTTCATGTAATTCATGCTAGGTAAAAAAAAATATATGAGGACTAGTGTAGGTAGTACACAAGTGCTTCTTGTTCCATGAATTCATGTTGTATTGCTACGTAATTATCTCAGAGCCTCCCTTTTTTCTCAGATTCACAAAACAGGTCAGAGTAGAGGCTGTATGGATTTTCAGAGATAAGGAATTTCAAAGGTCATCTGGAGAGAAGAAAATAGGAAGTTTGTCTTCATTTTTTCTGTGTATTTGTGGTCATGATTATGACAGATACATATGAAAGCCTTGAAAATTTTTTGAGGCCAAAACACATCCCGAACAAATCAAAGGAATTGTGGTTTTTTGCCAGTTTTAAAGCAGTTTATTGTTAAAAATCCATGTCTTCTCTACCCTAGAGGACAGCATGTTAGCTGCAGAACTAGTCAGATAGTTACTTCCCAAGAGAATGAAGAAATCTGAGCAGCTCAGAAACCAGATGTTTTTTGCTATATTCTCTAGATTCTCTACTTTTCTTAACACTCATTTAACTCCAGTAACAAATGAACACTGAAGAGAAATGATATCTTTGTTAAAGATTCAATACCCCTCGAGAGCTCCAAATAAGCATCTGAAATTCCCCAAGAAAGTTCTTCCACAAACAAAAGGTTAATTACATTTTAGTGGGTATCTCTGGTGAAGGCTATTTTCCTGCCATGCACTGACAGTAAGAGTAAATGGAAGGTTTTCAGAATTTCAAGGGTTTAATTGATGCATTCATTAATTCACCATTTCAAACTGAGGAAGAATCAAGTTTTAAATATTTTATTAATCATTTGCATTTTTCCTGATGTTGTTTTTCTGTTGTTACTTTGTCTGATTGACTGGTACCTGATGGCTTGAGACACCAAAGTCCTTTTTTGTCCTGGTTACAAATGAGGTTTGAGTGTTCATGCAGTTGGGATTAATTTCTTCCTACTTGTAAATTTTGAACTGTTTGTCCATTTTGAACCAAAATGGGTGGAGCTGTGTTTCAAACAAGTTGTTTCACAACAGCTTCCAGAAAATTAGGTGTCCAGGTAGGAAAGAGACACCCTATTTATTGCCCACTGCAGGAGGGGCTGCAGGATGAGCTCTTCCTTTTTCAGAGAGAGAATTCACAGAAAACACAGACAAGGATTTGCCAAAAGAAACACCTGATTAGACAACAGAGACAAGTCTCAGGGATGCACACCTGTAGGAAACCAAGCTCTGCTAGCTCTGACACACATCAACCTGTTTTTGGAAAGAAATTCCCACATCACGTGTGCAACAACATAGCAGTTTATATGCTCATCACTGACACAGCTCAGGCTTATTTAAAAGCTACTTCTCAGATAACAGTCACGTAGTTCCCACCTTAGACTTCCCACCCAGAAACTCTGGCCAGGATAAAAGAATATCAGCTGGTGCTTGCCCAGAGTGTGAGCTCCCACGTGGTAACCCATGCCCAGGGGTGAAGATTCCACTTAGAGCTGGAATAGAGCCAGCCAAGTACCATAAACTCTGCCACAGCTGTGGGTTTAGTTTGCAGCCAGGCTCTCACATGGGCTCTTCCTGTAGCCTGATGACAGTCTTCAGGTTAACATATCCTTATGGTGACCTGGCAGCTCCCCTTCCAGTCTCACCTGATGCATGCTCCAACATTAGGTACAAAGCAGACACAAAGATTTCATTTGCTCCCCAGGAAACGCTTAGCTTTGATACATCCATGGAAAAATTTAATCCTGCTGCCTGTGTCTGTAGAGAGGACCATGTCTGCCTCATTCAACCACTGAAAAGCACTAAAAGCACAGATCCTCACTTTCCAAACACTCCTTTTTTTTTTTTTTTTTTTTTTTTTTTTTTTTTTTTTTTTTTTTTTTTTTTTTTTCCCCAGAAATTTCCTTGACATCCAGACAGATGAAGAATGCTTGTGTTCAGGTAGCTGCAGGAAAGGCACCCAGAAGGAGAGATCACTGCCCAGGAATGGTGCAGGTGAGGAGTTTGAGCAAAGGAACAGAAGTAAATGGGTGATGATAATCAGGAATATTGGAGCAACATCAATACCTACAGGAATCAGAGCCCTGATGTTCTGGGAATGGTATGAACTTACAGCAGGAATAATCTCCACCCTCGCTCATCTTCATTTAAATGCAAAAGATATTATTTTGGTAATAGTCATGACAACCTCCTGTTCTGCACCAATTAATTGACTCTTTTAATTGGATGGCCTAGGAATGCTTGGCTTTTGACTGGAACATCTTCAAGACTAGACCCAGAAATTCTCAACTGGGGACATCCTGGAGAGGATTCCCCTCAGACCATTTTCTCCCATTTTCTGAGCAAGTGGCTTGGAGGAGGTCCCATCCTTATGCCGGCCCCTGAACATCTTACTGTTTATCAGGAGTAGGAGCTGTCAGTAAAAATCACCTATTTACCAGAGCACAGACTCTGATTGAGGGAAATGATTCAATGTGTGTTTTCAGTAAAACAGAGCAAGCCAGTGTACAGTGATATCCTGCCCTGCATGGCAAAAGTGAAGTCCAGCTGCGGTGGATCTCTGTGAGGGAAGAGATATGTTTCCTAAATATAACTTCTTTTTCTTGACTAAAAGCTGAGAATTGAGG
Organism: Rhipidura dahli; assembly: GCA_013399225.1. Taxonomy (NCBI): domain Eukaryota; kingdom Metazoa; phylum Chordata; class Aves; order Passeriformes; family Rhipiduridae; genus Rhipidura; species Rhipidura dahli. The sequence continues at coordinate 1,191,914 of VXAC01002703.1, read as the reverse complement.
GGAGGAGGAGAGGGGAAAGGGGAAGAGGAGCTACTGGCTCTCCCTTTGAAGATATTAATAAGATCATGGTTTGATGCTGAATTTTGAAGTAAGAGGATTTTAATTCTAAAAATATGCCATAAAAATGCCACCACTATTTATTGTGTAGCATTAACAAAGACTTTACATGTCCTATTTCACAACTGAAAATATTTTCTATTATCCACCACTCTCTCAATGCTGTTATGCTGAAATTGAAATCTATGACTGTCTTCTACCAGCTTAAGCCCACATGCTTCACTTTCTTAAGGATCATGGAAAAAAAGAAAGGCACTGGTGTAAAATACTTTATCAGATGCTGACCTGCTGGCAGGAAGTCAGAACCAGTTTGTGGGAAAATGAGTAACTCCTAGCTCTCAGTCACATTTTTCCTTATGCTGTCCTACCTCCGTGCTCTTGCTATGCTTTTATTTCATGCAGGACTTGCAGAGGATAACAGGCGTCCATTGCATTTTTTCCCTGACGTTTTTACAGACACATGTATACACATACATACATAAACCCTCAAATCTAATAATTAGTTCTCCTTATGGCAGCTTGAGCACTTGTTCCAACTCAGTCTGCTGAAATCATTAAAAAAGTCTCTCTGCCAAGTGAAGCCATGTTTAGTGAAAAACTTTTCCTAATATATCTAAAACAAAACATACACAGAAAGTACTTAAGCCTGAATGAAGTCTCCAAACACTAAAAGAGAAGAATCATCCAGAAGAAAACAAGTTCTGGATTCTATTTTATCACAATATATCATCTTTCTCCTTGGTGTATGAAAGTCTCATCAGAGACTCAAATCAGATTTATAGCTTTCGCACAACTGTATAAGCAAGTGAGCAGCACTAAAGCAGACTCTGTCTAGCTCAGGACAGCAATTACATTGCTATTCCTCTACAACTGTAGAGGAGTAGGAGCTTAGTGTAAAGTCATTATCAGACACATATTACAAATTCAATGTGTTGCACATAAAATATGTATGATTTCTTCTTACTGTATATCATGTGTCAAAATATAATGTCTTTCCGAGGCACAAATGAATTTAAAATGAAATATCTTATTGAAAAAACACACACTTTTCCTGATATAGGTAAGTGGAATTTAAAATTGAAAATGTTTCACAACCATCCATTAAAGAACACTTTGAAACATTCTTAGAATCCAGATTTCCTGCCAGGGAAATGAGTAGAGTTAAATATCGCAAGCAGGAAGCTTGCCTGATAGACACTATCTACCAGTAGAATTTTTTATGACTTGAAAAGATGGTACTTTGCAAGGCAAACACTCACAACCTCAAGTCTCTAAGAGAGCAGATAGTCTGTAAAAACCTGCAAGCCTGTTGTTTTTTTTTTTAATTGAAGTACAATTTTGTAAGAGAGAGAATGATGGGAAGTGAAAAGGACACAGACTTGGAAAAAGTTTGATAAGTATTTTGTGATTGTGAGGGGGTTTTTGTTTGTTTTTATTAAAATTAAGCTTTTTGGAGGGCTGATATGTTTTTGTTTTGCTTCCCACTCTAGCAGAGTCTGGGAGTGGGGAGAGCAGTCATTCACACCATGTGCAGGATTAGTGGATACCCACTGTCAGGGCAGAAATCGTACTGGAAGCTGGGCTGCAGGGAGCTGAGTGAGCACAGGTAATGCCTCAGCTGCTGTATTTTATCCTGAGGGCTGTGCTGGCACTCATTCTAAACAGACACAAGTGCTGCACAGGGAGATCTGTGCCTCTTGTAAAGTCAGAATCCAAAATCTAAGCCATGGAAGACAGAGAAGTTCCCCTTGGAAAATTCTTACCCCAAAAGCAAGTGCAAATATGGTCTGAAAGATATTTCTTATGAGTGGGCTCTACCATCCATCTCTACAGTGCAGGACAAGCAAGCAGAAAAGAATCAGAAACTAGTCTGAGACAAGTAGAAACAGAAATTATTGAAGTGGCCACAAGTGAATGGCAGAAACCAGGAAAAGTCCATTTCCTCATATCTCCCTTCCAGTAGCTGAATCACAGAGTATCTCAAGTTGGAAGGGACCCACGAGGATCATCCCTGCTCCTCCCAGGATTACCTAAAACTCAAACATATGGCCAAGAGAATCATCCAGATGTTCTTTGAACTCTGAATAAAGGCTGAACCATGCCCTACATCAGATATTTCTACCAAGTTCTTCCAAATGTGAAATGTTTACCACAACAATTGCACAGCTCTATTCTCCCAGTCCACAGTGCAGGTGTATTTCTGGGGTTATCTGTGAGTCTGAGTCTCCCTCAATGCTGTCTTAGATGGGTAAGCACACAGCCACTTGCCTGGCCCTTCTTGGAGTGAAGTCCTTGATGATGGAGCCATAACTCAAGCACATTTGTCCTCTATCAGTTTGGGAAAGCCTTTGAGTATCAAATTTTGTGAAATGTATCAGTCAACTTACCAGGACTTGTGTGTATCTGTCTAAGGTAGAGTGCTGCCTAAGTGCAGAGAAAGTTAATTATGTACAGAATAATTAATAGCAATTTACTTAGTGCATCTATATACTTACTTGCAAAAATAGAAATTGCATTTGAAGTGCTCCCATTGGTTTGAGAGTGCCAGCTTTAACCAGTGCTTTTCCTTTCCTGGGCTGTCAATCCAGGGAAGATTTTGCAGATGGGAATTTTCTCAGATGAGAAAACATGGCCACTGATTTGCCTACATTGACTTGTAGGTGAAGATTTATGAGTCAATTGTGTTTTAACAATAAACACATAGGTTTATGTTGCTTGACAGGAGTCAGCCGGGCTCTGCATTGCAGGGAGCCCAGCAGGGTTTGCTCAGCCAAACGCCAAGCAAAAGTCTTCCTTGGTAAAAGTAGGAAAACCCACACTTGCCTTGCCATCTCCAGTTCAAAAGTTAACAATTCATGTCTCTGAACACTTTGTAACCAACACCCCAAAACATACCCAGGAAATCTCAAGATTGCCATTGTTCAGGGCCTTTGCAGGATATATCAAACCCCTTAGTATGGCTATAACTCAGAAAGAACCTGAGTTGTAGCATGGATGTGAGGCCAGGCAAGAGCTCAGTTCTCACAAGGGGCAAGAATCCTCTATCATTTTGTCATGAAGACTGGGACACATAGCTGAAAAAAGCCAAGATAAACATGTGAGTAAACTTTTTCCATGAGAAGGGACTTACCTCATGCTGGAAATACATTTGAAGGGAGAAGTGAATGTACACCCATTTACAGTTCTGGCTGCTTGATTTTCTCTGCAGATCCACCTTAAAATGTAATTTTTTTTATTTTATTCCCTTAAAGCTGCACATCCCAGCTGGCATGTCCCAGTCCTATAAATGTCTCAATATAATACACCATCATTGTCTGATGTATGGGCTTCCATTTGGTGCACCATGTCCAAAGAATATTTCTTCATGCTTGAATGACTCATGTATGAGGAGATTAATCTCTCTGGGGGAGAAATTGGTGTCTCTCCTATGGAAGCAAGTTGCTATGTGCACATTAGCTGCTGATCTCACTCGTGTTCTTAATATTCAGGGTACAGCTTCTATCTGCCGTAAAAACCCTTTTGTCTTTCCACAACCTGATGTCCTTTTCCAGCTATGCTTGCAAAACAAAAGGGAAAATTTAAAATTAACCATTAAAATAGTACAGTGGAATAACATGCTATTAATTTTTAACTTGTAATTCTGTTTGCCATTCATTCTAGGTGCCAGGTAGTCTTAGTCACGCTCTTCTTTAGCCTGCAGCTCTTCACAAAAGGATGCAAATAGCTGTCTTTATTAAGTGAAGAGGGCATCCGTTTTGATTTAGACCAGCTCCGCAGATTCTCAAAGAGACAAGGTTTAAACCTATACCATTTTGATTGCTGGCAAGAAAATATTTAACAGGCAGCTTCTGTCTTTGAGAGGAACGAAAGCACAGCATGCACGTATCACTCGATGTACATTATCACTTTCTTGTTGGCTAGGAACTAAACTTTATGTTCCAAATGTTTTCATCAATATGAAAACTTCTTGTAAGCTTTCTTATTCCTTGTTTTTTTCAAACTCCACTTTTGCATCCGGTGAGCAACAGTCGAAAGCAATAAATACATTAGCACTATAAGCAAATTTGCAGATGCATTAATTCGTAGTGTAAAGTGCAATTTGAAAGATCAAGCAAAGTGTCTCCCCAAAAAGGAGACCTTATCTAAGCAATTACATTTATAGTCAGAGACTTAGCTTTATTCAGCTCTTTTATTGAAACATATCAAAATCCTGAGGCTGGCGCAGCCAGTGCCAGTAAGCAATCTAGAGCTAATAATTAGTACACCCATGTTTTTGCCACAACAAACATTTTAATTTGTCCTCTAAACAGTGCTCACGATATCAGCCCTTTACTCCTGTTTTATTTTTGTCTGTGTGATATACATTACACATGAGAGAGTCCTACGTCCATATGTCCACAAACTGCAGTGGACATATGGCAGCACACAGAAAAGCGGTCTTTTACATTTTGCATACTATTATCATGAAGGCATTACAGAATCCCTTTATGTCATGTTGCTATTTAGTCAAGTTTGTGTCATGTATCTGAACCTTCTCAGCTGGCTTGATTTATTCTAATTGTAGGCATTGGGTTAGTCTATTTGTAACAAGCAGTGTGCGGAAATTGCCCCAGTAATGACTCCTGCGACAAATGTAATTTATTTAGTTGATTACAAAGAAATGTTGGTTATACTTGAAGAAGAGAACAATAAAATGTTTTCTTTTTAGACATTTATTGAATGCTATTTGTCTTTAGTTGTCTGTCTAATGAAAGGAGATATACATATATATATATATGACTGAAAGTTTGCCAAAGACAATGGAAAAAACAGCCCACGGGAAGGATTTATGTTTTATTTTGACTTCTAGAAAGTGGGATAATCTAATGAAACATCTATTGAAAAAATGATGTCTATTAAAAATGGTTTGTTTGAAATGTCCAGCCTTTCCAATACAAATTGCAGGCATTTCATATAAACAAGGTGCATTGTAAGAATGGATATATGAAGGTGTCCACTTTCAGGCATTCAGATAAGGAAAAAAGGCTCATGGAGAATGAGTTCTTCCCAGCCAGCTCAAAACAGACTGCATTGTTTGGAATAACACTAATAGATGTTGACAGGCCAAGCTCAGAAGAGATACTTGTATATGAGACTTATAGGATGTATATGCACAGAACCTCCTGTCCAGCCCCTATGGTCTCACTCTCAACATTTTCCATGCTTTTTTTTTCACATTCTTTTTCTCAAAATATTCCAAGAAAAAGTGAAAAAGAAGTGAACCAGAAGAAGAGATTATAACTGCACTGGACATATCTTCTAATGAGATAAGCTCTAAGAGCTCACCTCAGACCAGCTGTCTAAAGATATGGTCCATCCACTCCTGTCCATTGGATGGGCTCTCTTTCAGGCACTTTGCAAGGTCTACTCCATTTTAAGGAATCTGCTGGAGGTGTATGTGTCTCTCCAATGCCTATGGAAAGAGCTTAAGTAGGAGCCACATGCCTAACACTGTCATTTTACTTGGCTGATATTAGGCAAGACTAACTACATTCTTAGGCTGAAGACTCCTCCAGTCAGAAAATATACTGCAGAAGAAAATGGAGCCTCTCGTTTGCTGTGAAGCTTTACATGAGTCCATTTATCTAATGTTTCAGTGACCACAGGCCACACTGCCTTTCCACCCCTCTGAAGTAGGTGGTTCTCTGTGGGGGGTTCTGCACACACAGCTGATTACAGATTCCATGTTGCTGCACAATACACTGGCTGCCAGCATTTCCCAGAGCCAGCACCTGCTGATGGTGCTCAGGGTTCTCTGTACCATGAGCTGGTTCTCCCACTCTCCGCCTGACATCATTTGTGCAGTACAACATTGAGCATGGTGAGAGAAAGGCAACAGATCCTCTGGGCACAAATAAACAAAGTTAGGTATAAAGTCTGCTCCTGTCAGTCTAAACTAGCTTCTTCTGACATCATGGTAGTGATCTAACAGATGCTGGCAAGAGCACACCCTTCTCTTGGTATTTGAAAGATACAGAAAGACATCAGCAGTCTCATAAATAATAGTAAAGCAATATATGGGTTCAAACAGCACCAACAATTTCTCTGTAAAGACTTATACACACACCCAACTGGGGGACAAAAAACAGAAGGTTAAAACTCTTCTTCAGTTGTCCTGAGCAAAGCTAAGTCATTCTGCTGTTTCTGGTGCTGGGAGAAGTCAGAGTAGCATCACCACACACCTCCTTTCCAAGGTGGCACAGGGGAGAAAGGTCTGAGAGCCTTAATAGTGCTAGAGCCCTATGCAGACAGACAGACTGACGACAGCTGTGTGCCTACCACATTGCAGCTACCTACTTGTAGGAGGTATAACCAATCTGCCTTCCTCAGGCTAAGCAATAACAGTTCTGAATATAAAGGTTAAGTAATAAATACAAAACAGAGGGAAACTATTCCCTCAATTCCTGAATAAAACATTCCAAGAAAGTGCAGCGCTAATGGATTTGAAGAAATAAGCACAAAGTAGTAATGTAGCACCATGTGTCCTCAAGTGCACAAAACATCATGCACACTGACTGGTTTAAATTTCATGCAGCTTCACCCCACATATTTCAGATGAGAGCTCTTCAGTTCTGCATTTCCTTGTAGCAGCAGGTACAAGGGGCTGCTCTTTTCCCTGCGTTCATTAAGCACCTTCCAAGCAGATGACAAGGACAGTTGCCAGCTAAACTAAGTGTGGATTAAAACTGCTTTTCATGTGCCCAGCTACAACAGTTACTTGCCAACAAGTATTCCTTTCCTTTCTCTCCCCAAACTGGTAGTGTATAGGCAAAAATGTGAGTGCTAAATTATTTTAAATTTAAGTACAAAATGCCTTCCAGGATGCACTTCTTGGCTGGCATGGAGAGTGCAGCTCCCCAATTCCATTTAGTTCCACAGCTACTATATTGGCCCACAGGTTGTTCTTTACTCCTCCCAAGCTCCAAGTCTATGGTATGGGAGAAAAAAGGCATGGCAACTAGAAGGTAGAGGAATAAGTGATCAGGAGCAAACACGAGGGCTTGTTAACTTAGAGAGCCAATATCTCCAGTCCTCAACAGACTGATCCCTGCATATGGCTGTCTGTTATGTCCCTTATTCCTGGTGGATTGGACTTTATCTTGTTGGAATGTGAACTTACAGACCCATTCAATTTGAGAAGCACAGAGCTCCACCTGTGCTATCCAAATGACATGCAAGCCCCCCAGTGAGGTCATAGCTCCACTAGGTCTGACATGACAACACACCTAGCTAAGGATCTGCCCCAGAGTATCTGTTTGCTTTCTCTAGTCAATCCATATGCTTCAGTTAAGAGAGATTTGAGGTCTGTTTATTTTTTAAACCCCATCATGATTTTAGCTGCCTGCTTCTAAAATGTGAGGAATACCACAGTGCAAAACAACCACAACAGCAAAAAGGACTCCTAAGGCTAAGGACAAAATGGGAAGGTCTGCCTAAATCTGTCACATCCATCTCAATTGCGATATTAATCTGATATCCTTACTTTTAAAAATAACTAAGAAATGGAAAATCCTTCCTGTAGCAGACTGAGCACAGCATATACGCCAGAAGGATCCTTAATGCTTTGGGAATATGGGACAAAACAGGCTGTTTTATCTTCTGTCACATCATAAAAGAGAATTTGTGCACAGTTGTAAGAACAGAACACACAAATATGAAGAGCAACAAACAGCACACTCTCTGGTCCAAGCTTATTCCTCTTTTCCCACAGCCCACAGCTCCTAGTTCAAGTTCCAGAATACTTGAATCAGGGGCCTGGTTTTGTTGCAGCGTTACCTGCACAGATGAGGAGCGAGACAGAGGAGACTCTGGGCAAAGGAGACTCTGGGTAAGTAGGGTTAAGGGCTTGCTCATAACCAGTCATTCCTCATTGGCAGGTGTTTACTTGACTCTTTATGAACACCAGCTTGAACCAGTGAAAGTTTTCCTTACCTAGGTCTCTACCTGTAGCCCACACCTCTTCTAAACAAAATTATTAAAATGACTGAAGCTTCCAGTTGTCATGTCCTGCTCTGCCCCCCACAAATCAACAGAACACTCCTTGTCTTGGTCTCCTATGGGAGTTCCATTTTCTGTAGTTTTGTATGTTATCTTCTCACCTCATCTTCTGCTGTCTTCTCTTGTATCTCTACCCACCCTTATCAGTGAAATTCCCTTTGCTGCTGCTACCCTCAGCTCACGCATGGGCACTGATGGGATGTATGGACAAACCCACAGCACATAGCAGGTGAGAGCAGATTGCCAACAGGCCCCACCAACCTGGTTCTCATCCCCATCCTGATCCCCAGGAAATGCTCAACACCCTGAAGGCCAAACACCTCCAGCATGGAAGGCAGGGCAAGGCTTTCCCAGGCTCTGCAGAAAGTGCAGGGGAAAGGCAGTGCTGCAGTGTAATCAGAGGGCAGTGACCTCACAGCTGCAAACTGTAACCTTTTAGAAAGTGTTTAATGCAGTCTTTATGGCAGCCATTATTTTTACAGTGTTTTCACTTTGAGAAAGAAAACAGAGTAAATGTTTACAACAGCTTAACTAAATAAGTTCAACAGGTGAGGTGTGGCCCTCACCTGGGCCAGTACAGCCCACCCAGCAGCTCACAACCCTCAACGTCTGGAAATCAAAGGGGTGGTTGAAAATGGACCTTCACTCAGAAAGGAAAAAGTTTCTTTCCCTGCTTCAGTTTTTGTTTGTTTCTTTAAGTAACAGACTGTTTCAGAAAAATAAACACACAGAAGGGCTCAGGGCAAAGATACATTTTGTATACAGCTTTAATGAAAACATGTTTTTCTTGTTAACACCTTGTTATATCCTAAAATCACAATACAGAAAAAACTGTGAATAAGGCTGTGTGCATAGACATCTCAGATTTTTAATGAAATTCAGAAACCAACACAGCTTCCCCCACACGCTCTCCGCTCCCGCAGCAGGGGCAGCTCCCGATGTGTGTGACCCGGGCTGAGCGCTACCTGCGCGCTCTCCCCGGGCTGCAAGGACTGCTCGAGCACAGCTCTGCAGTGCTGAGCTTCTCACCGGGCTGGAAGGTGCAGCAATGAGATACTACTGTCAAAGCCACAGGCCCAGAGTATTATTTTTCATTAGAGCTCGCTCTGGCAGTCTAACAGACAGTCTGCTTTCACATAAGCCAAAAGCAATTGTCCATGGACTGGCCAAAATCATAGAGGAAATACTCTGCACAGCCTCTCTGAGTTTGGGGTGGATTTTTGATTCACCACATTATGATTAATACCTTGCCAAACACACACTATCAGAAGCTTTTATCTGAGCAGCTTCATAACTACTCAACATAGAGTGTTCCACCCAGGAGATAATATTTCTGTTTCAAAAGACTTTAGCAGCTTCTTTCCAAAAAAAATTTCACAATTTAATTCCCTGCTGAAACATGTCAGCTGAAACCGCTGGGTTGCAGAAGTTAGATGGGATTCAGAAGACAACAGTTGCCACACAGAGCTGGAGAGAATATGCCTTTAAAAAAAAAAAAAAAGAAGGGGAAATAATACTTTTTTCTGATAATGACCCCAAAGTGACTCTGTTCCCTGGTAATGATCCAGAGCCCCATGTTTCTGTGATCTGCTGGGCCACCATGAAAGAGCAGCACATTGCTATAATGAGTGATGGCAGTCAGAGAAAAGATCTTGGGACAATGCTGATGCTGGAAAGTGGGCACTGGTTGTTCTGCAGCTAATGAAATCTTACTTGTAACAAGGAGACAAGAAAAGATGGTACTGGAAATTGCCAGTGTTTGAACTCTGAAACTCAGTGGGAGGGAAAAGAGGTACAGTTTTTGTGAAATACCTTGTTCTCAGGAGATTCAGAGAAAAATCCATGCTTTGGGGCACCTGAATGCTCACTCAGATCAATTCCTAAAGAAAAAGCTTGAATTCCCTCATATATTTAGTGGCAAGAGGGGGCCTTAAAGCAGGATTTAGACCCACTTTATACCACATTATTAATATCAAGAAGCCATAAAAGATCTTTATTGTTATTGCAAATCGGACTTTGAATCCCAACCGAGTACAAAAACTGAGTCTGCACTAGAATATCACACCCAGACTTTGGTAAAGTTCAGAAATGAATCTCCCTTTAAAACTATTACTGAGTTTAGAAAATAGATCAGTCATCTGATATGTGAGCTGCAATTCCCATTTAGCTTTGGGGAAATACTCCTATTGATCTGGACTCCTAGCACAACTTAACTCCTGCATAATAATTACTGCCTTTTGAACATCACTACTTTATTATTTGTAAGGACAAAAGAAAACTACTGCAGATTTTATGGAATAAAGTTTTTTGTTTCTCAAAAGGATACAGGCCTATCAAACCTGAGAGAGAGAGAACAGCCTCCAGTGCAGATGAGTAGGTATGAGATACCCACTCATGCTTGCTACTACTTCAGTGCAGCTACAGTAGCATTATTTTTAGCAGAGCAGGTGTAGAAAATAGTGTTTTTGAAGGAAAGAAAACAAAAACAACAACAAAAAAATTAATTATTTATGCAAGTTAAATCAAAATATGCCCCATATAAATGTTTAATCAGGTTTTCACCAACTTCTCTCCATATGCTCTGCCTTGCTCAACAGCAGATTTCTAATGGAATCACTAAATATAGTTTAATAGCTTTGTATTATGCAATTCAACTTCTGCTTACAGAGTTTTTTCATTCAAAGCAGCTTCAGTACAATAAACACTAAAGTCTCTCAGAGTTAACACGCAAAGAAAATAGTAAAAACTATTGAAGGTTTTCCCTTCTGCAGCCTATTTGTCACAGACAAGTGTTACAGGAGGTGAAGTCATGTGATATAGACAAGTACAATCAATGCACATTGGGGCAGATGAAAGCCTTTGTCACATTTGAGAAATACAAGTTGTATTTATCAGACAGCTCGCTGGGACAGCCCAAAGAAAGGGCACTGGCTCTTACTTCAGGACTCCAGAAGACACCAAAAGCTTCCACTGCTCTTTTTTTTTTTTTTCATTTTTGAAAAGCATTCAGTTGAAATCAGAGACAGTTTGGGACTTATTAACCCTGGCTCACTCAGCTACCAGCTTTTACCCTCCAGGGCCACCGTTTTAGGAGTGCCTAAGAACTAAAAGCCAGTATCCTGGGTGGGCTGCCAATCACCACCAGCAACAGCATCTCCTCAAGAAAACCAAAATACCTACAGAGCTCTTCTTCCTTTTCCAGCACACCAAAAAACTAATACACAAGTGCTCGCTCCCCCTTTCCCAAACTTAGCAATTCAATACCCTCAGCTTTCCCTCAGCACTAGCCACTCTGTTTCTTGTCTTCTTTTTTATACAAAGCAGCTGGTCCCTGCAGATTAACAGAGACCAGCTGGTCTTCAGCCACTTAACCCCTTCTGAGCCAGTTCCACAACCCCGCAGAGGCAAACAGCACTGTCAGCTTTCCAGGACTCTCCCAGGGCTTGCAGTAGGAGCATCCCTACTAGCAAAGACAGCATAGGTTTTAATCTGGGGAGAAAAGCTTGCCATGGTCTGAAAAGACTTTTATATAGTGTAGCAAGCCTAACTCTCTATAGAGCTTAGAGACAAGCATGTGGGAGAATTAAGCAGACTTGAAAAGAATAATGCCATACACAAGTGTATAAGGATTTATGGTCAATACTTATAAGTTGTTGAGTTTGGTGTGGAATGATCTCTGCCCTATAGCTACCTTAATTATTTTGTAAAATACTCAACTGGTATGCTGTGACTTTTAAAGCATGTTGTGTAGTGGTTAAAATGTATTTAGAAAGAGCCCATATTCACAAGGGCCTGCAAAATCCTCAGAAACAAGAGGTCAGTATTATATGGGTATTTGTGATGGCTGAAGTATTTATTACCTCCTGGAGAAAATCACAAAAATTAAACATGAGTAGTTCTGTTGAAAATGTCTGTGCATGAATTTAGCTGTATTTGCAGTAAGAATTTCCTTAAAAATTTTACACTATTTTTTTCAACAATCTAAACTTCTGAATAATCATTTGAAATTAGGAGGAAAGGTGTTCGAATGAAATGTATTTGAGGAGAAGCCTTCCCTCTTTTAAAATAAAGTGCTTTTTGACATCTTTAAGTGCAGAGCAACTACCAATACCTTGCAAAGTTGAAAAAGGAATAATGGAGTTTAAAGAATTAAGACCTATAAACTTAAGAATTTACTATAATTACAGATCCAGTAACCTGTTATCTCCCATTTCTTCAGGTTGGTTTCAATTAATGAAGTTATTTCTCCATCACTGTAGCCAGCTCCTGGTCTCACCACAGAATTTCCTCTTTGGAAGACTGTTGTATCCTTTCCTGGCAATTCTGGTGTGAGACTGCAATCTGCTTAATATTAGTTATATGGTCTTCCAAATGAACCACCTAAAGGACACTCAGGAGTCATGTAACTGCAAGTGAAGCTGTTCTCCAGTTCCCCAAACAGGCACCCAGACAAGTCTGGACGCCACCACTCATCTTTCCAGACATTATGTAGTTCAGCTTTTGCTTTGATGGAAACGCTTCTCGCTGCATCTGCGTCTCCCTTCTCCAGCTGTGGGAGGAACTCAGGCTGTCCAGCAGAAAGAAGCAACTGCTTGCTGCTTAGCACAGCCATTAAGACTTTCTGAAAACATGAAGGTGTAGAGCAATAACTCACCATTTACCCCACCTCAAATGCATTCAGCACCCTTTCTCATCTTTGGCTGCATTTTAGCTGTTCCTTTTCGTGGGACTCCATCAGGTTGTCCTGTACCCTCTGGACCAGAAGGCTTCTTCTAAGCTTATATGAGCCAATATTTTTTCCACATGAGAGCAATGAAATTCATTGCTTTATGATGTGTTTCTGACCCTGGAAAGCCCCAAAGTTGCAAGAGATGAAGACAGCTGTTAGTCCAGCAGAAAATGCCAGGTTTGCGAAGACCTTACAAGAGACCCAGAACAACAGCAGAATTAAAGGGCCCTGGGGGAAGAGCAGACCTTACCTCAAGTCAGACCAAAAGCAGAGAAAAAGGAGAAACAGGAAGGGAGAAGAGTTCAAGTGAGAACAGCTAAAAAGTCTAAATCTGAGCCAAGAAGATCAGCTGGGGAGCTGCTTGTTTGTGCAAGGCGGATAGCTGAGGTGGTCTAGGGATGGACTAAAGCAAGTGTCATGCAGAGGAGTATGGATCTGGTCAGGTTGGGAAGGAAAGGGTTGAATACAGACATATAAAGTGAGAAGGTAATACAAAGCATAAACTTTAGAAGCTAAGACAAACATTCTTAGAAATGAAGTATTATTTTCATTTTGAGTCCACTCCTTCCTGTGCTGCTTGTGACTAACAGATATGTTACCCCAAGTACAGGGACTGTGTTCTCTGCATAAAAAAGAGACAGGGTTTTTTGGTGGAGAGAGGGGGGAGACTGAGCATGAAGAGATTCAATAGCCCCAATCTGATTGCTCTACTTCTGTTTCTAAGTAGAAAACCAAAATAATGCAGAGCCAGTGCAGTCTCCATTCATTGATGCTCTGAGAAACAACTGCTGCAAAGGAGGAGATGGTGGCTTTTAGTGGCTGAGAGACCCTGCCACTTGCTGGAAAGCCTAAAATGAAACTGCCCACCACTTCCTACACCCTCTAATCAATCACCTCTTACTCTCCCGTCATTTTTTCATCCCATAACATCCAGATCAAAGCATTCTTACCATACCATCCCTTTCCAGGGTGTAATGTAAAAAGGTTAATAGTTGAAGGTCACCAGCCTCCATCTCTCAACACCTTGCCCGTGCCCTGCCCCGCACAGTGCAGCTGGCGTGGGGCTGGGCACAGCCTCCCCCTCGCCTGGCGAGCAGATGCGCCGGGCCCGCTGCCACCACCGGGGTGCACCTGTTGGCCGGCCACCATCTGCTCGCCAAAATGGGAACGAGCCACACCCAGCGCCGGCTGGCCGGCTGGGGACAGCCTAATCTCCTCCTCACAGGCTTCAAGCCGGCAGCCACAGCGCGGGCCACACAAAGGTCGCCTGCATAAAGGCGCCAACCGGCTCGACTCAGCCTTGGGGGGCACCTAATCTGCGGCCATGGCGGGGGGCTGCCGCCTGTGCTGACAAGAAAGGGCTCTCTGAATTAATCCAGAGAGCTATTACCTGACAAGAAAGCGTCCTGCAAACTGCCCTTTTTTAAAAAAAGAAAGAGAGGTATTAAGTTAACATGTATACTAATATTAAGTAAATTAAGCCGCAGTGGTGTTTTTGAGGACCATTTAGTGATGTGTGAGCATTGTAAAGGTGCCGCCAGGGCTGGTCCACACGAATGGGGATGACTTGTGAGCTGCACAGACTGAACGCTTGCTTTGGAAACTGGAGACTCTGTTCAGCACGTGCCACAGCCGGTTCTTATAAAGAATTACCTGACTTGCTGGTGTGAGTCCCAGCAGCCGGAGTCAGTACTCCCCCAAAAAATGCACTCTATCTGGAACCTGTCACCAAAGTGCTTAAAAATGCCTTTATTATCAAATTTATAAGAAAGCAAGAAATACATGAAACATGGACAGGATTTATGCAAAAAAAAATAAAGGTTATTTCAGAAGCTTCGCATTCCAATCTCTATGCTGCAATGGAATACTGCAGAAAGTAGGACATATAATTACATGACCTATTCAGGCTCTGTTTCAGTGTTCATTTTTGACGGGTTTTCCAGCATTCCATTTAACAGTGAGGCAATAAAAAGGGTGAAAAGACAACCTGCCAATATGGACCCTTATCCTGAGCCCTTCTTGCAGAGCACCCTTATTTCCACTAGGCCACAGTACCAGCAGAATCAAACCTTGCCTTCTTGATGAAGCATGTCTGAGCTTTTTCTGAGTGTTTTTCCCCATTAAATGTAGGAAATTGGCACCTTACTCTCTCCTAGAGAACACCCTGGTTCCCCAGTATTCTGGGACTTCATTCTATGATAGCTCAAAGTCTCTGATGCTCCATGCTCACACTGTGCTGGACAGGATCACTGGTCCAGATCTGCACAGGTGATGCTGAAAACTGAGGGCAAGGCTGTTTTCACACAATCTCCCTCCTTACAAGCAGCAAGAAAGCATGATCCTCCTGTGTCTGAACCCTTGAGCACAGACACTTTGTTCCATCAGCACTCTGTACTGTTTGTTCGCTTTTTTGTCCACCTTTGTATTTATGCTCGAGGGCTACACTGTGAGCTCTTGGAGACAGACTCATTTCTGTTATGGGTCACTGCACTACAATGGGATTCCAATTTTTTATTTTTTTGGCATCAGTTCCCATCAGGTACATTAATAGAAATGTAACAAAATAAAATAATAATGACAGTATTCTAAGAGCTGCTCATCACCCTTAGGCCATGAAGCCAAAGAGAATTATTTTGGTACACTATATATTTAAGGAAAATACTGGAAGTTTCACCACTTGATATGTTCTAATTTTGAATTGATAAAGCAAGAGAATAGAGTAATGATTTCACCTCTGGAGGGATTAGGACCTTTCTACCTTCAAATTCACAGCAGGTATCTGAAGGCAAACACTGAACAGAAATATATTAAATTACTGTGAGCAATACAAATTTTTAAAGAAAGTTAAATATTAAAATATATAAATAAATGACAAGTTTCCCCTTTAAAATATGCACAAGGTAACTCAGAGAAAATGTTAGAACAAGTCCATCTGCTAAATTAGTTGCAAGATACTGGTGGCTATTTTTCCATTTACTCTAATGATGAGAAATGTAAAAAGCCAGCTTCATAATTCAGGGTGTTCATTTCAAGAGGTTCCAAGAACACTTATGCTAAATGTGTCTGTCTACCTAATCAGCCAGTTTCTTCTTTCCTTTAAAGACTGAAACACAATTACAGAACCTGTAGTCCCAATCTTTTAATTTCCCTGGCCCCATACTAATATGTATTTCAATGTAAGGAAAGCTGGAAGATGATAGAGTTGAATTAACACCTTTAAACTAAGCATATTGCATTCTCTTAAATCAATGGTTTCACTTGTGCCCTCAAGCAATATGTGATTTGTAAATTTGAGACATGCTACCTTTAGGCAGTAAGCAATCTCTTAAAAACACTAAAGTAGGCAACATATGGTGGCACTGTGCAATATGAAATTGTTCTAAAGATACAAGTTTCCAGCCTCAGTGGTACAAGCCCAATTTTAAATAAAACATACTATCATATGGTCCCTGCTTAAACATTGCAGTAAAAAAAAAGCTGGCTATATGGTCATCCTCTAAACGACAGAGGGAACAGTTTACACACGCACACTTGGAAACCCACTGTCTACAAACACGCTGTTACCCACTACCTTTCAGTACTTGTAAATACTGAAATATGACAGCTTGTGTATTTGCAGAGCCTTAAAAACTCATGGATTTCTCTCTTCTTATTTTTATTTTTGGTTGAATCACACAAACAAAGCCACGGGTATTTTTTGTTGTCAACTTATATGTGTGTCTCATAAAACACACATTCTATGTTCACATTTTTCTACTGCAGAGACCAGCTGGGTCACATTAGTCATGTCAAAGCATGTCAAGGACTATAACATGTAATTCAGCCCAATGTTACGGTGAAGGTGAATCTGTTCCATTACCCATGCAGAGAGGGGATAGTGGTATTTTAGCTTGGGGACATGACTTTTTACTTAAGTCCACTCTTATTGACAAAT
Organism: Rhipidura dahli; assembly: GCA_013399225.1. Classification (NCBI taxonomy): domain Eukaryota; kingdom Metazoa; phylum Chordata; class Aves; order Passeriformes; family Rhipiduridae; genus Rhipidura; species Rhipidura dahli. The sequence goes on along the minus strand of VXAC01002703.1, from coordinate 1,175,157 downwards.
GTACATATAAATTCCCAAAATACAGCATAACTTTTTTTCCATTGGTCACAAGGATAGGAAAGAAATCAGAAGAGGCAAACCTGTTTTATTGTCAGTCATCAATTATCTGATCTAGCAGCTTAACAATTGATTTGAAAAGGCATAGGACTAGACTTGGAAAAGAAATTAGTACTGTGCTGGTATGTACATGGCCAGAACCCAACTTCTATTCCAATTTTTGGCATTACAAAAACTATTCAATTACTTTGGTCTGTAATTTAACCTAGCATATACTGTACTTTGCTGTTCCTGTCTGGAAAATGAAGAACCTCAGGAAAGATTTTCTTCTAAAATTGGGGTAAAGAAGTTATGTAAAGGCTTTCTACACTTCTGTCTTGTCTCTGTAGCCATTGCACATTATCTTTCCCACAGGCAGAGTTCAAGAAGGGAAATCTGATTGTTCTGGCCACTAACAGCTCTGATAAATCATTAATTATACTGGCCTCTTGCCTTGACTGGGTTGTCTCTCAGGCTCAGTGTCCTACAGTGTTTTTTTATGGCAGTCTGTGGTAATCTACGGGCTGTATGTTCGTAAGAAGGCAGTGAAAGAGCCATCGTGAGCCTGGATTTCTTCTATATAGGAATTTTACAGATTGTATGCCACATTATTGATGGTGCCAGATTCATCACTTGTCCTCAGCCATAGACACTGGAAAGGGAAGTAGTGCTGTGCTCCTTTGGGAAGCATGGAATTGGAATAATCAAGATCTCTTAGTGGATGCATCAGCTTATTCCTGTGGCAAACATATTCTTTACAAATGACCTCTATTGAAACTGGATACTTAAAGGTGTTTAGACATTTAATATTCATTGACATCAATGAATTTAGTCACATACCTTTAAAATTCTGACTCTTATCCTTGTGACTATGAAAGGGTTAGGGAATGGCTTTTATTTGGTCTCCATCCCCATTTGATCACCTTCTTCAGGGATTCAACAATGACAAATCACAGATAAAAAACAGTGAAAAGTCACAGATGAACTAGAAATGTTTAGTTAATTCAGGGAAGTTTACTTTTTCTCCTGGTGAAAAGCTCTGAATCCTTCTGCACTGGGTGTTTTTCAGTGCTCCCAAGTCAACAGAAAATCACTGCACATTGGCATGCCCCTTCTGTTGCAAGAGAGACTCCTCAGGGCAGACCAGTGATGCAGTGGCCTCATCTTGTCTAGAACATTGTGCCACTTAGAATATTTAGGGCAATTACACCACTTCTGAGGTGGGTATGTGACCCAGAAATAAAGACAATATATTGGTTTTACTTAATCTTCTTTTCCTGGGCACCATCTATGTTCAAATCCCCTTGAGACGTGCCTTGATGAGTACTGAAACCCCTTACTTTCTGGATTCCAAATCAACTGTGAAAAGCAGAACTACCTTTTTGGCGGGAAGTTCCTATGTGGGTCTTTCTGCTGTGCATCTTCCCTGTTCTGAAAATTTCCACAAGACATGAGTTAGTGTGCTCTACAAGGGCAAATTTTATTACAAGCATTCTTAACCAACATTTTCGTCTGCTGCTTCTAGCTACTTTTGCATGTCAGTAGTTGTATTAATATGCTGTGTAATCATTGCATTTGTGACTTCTAACTGGATTTTTGGAAAGACAGATGGACTCCTTTTGCACAACAAGGTATAGCTGTGCTGAAGTGTAATGAGCTGGGAGCTGTTACAGGAGGTATTGATCTTACTCCAGCTTTTTACTTGTTATGGTGCTAATTGTCTCAGGCTTGTTTACCTGATAAACAGAAGAATGAGATTACACGTGTGGACTGTAGTCAAAGTAATGATGCCAGGTAAATATTTTGTCACTACTATTAATAATGGCAATTATGGAGTTCCCTTCACTTCAGCAAAAGGAAACACATGGAAGACATTACAAAAGACACATTTGCAACTTGAAAAAATTCAACACTAATAGAAAGCTAGACCTCATATTGTAGAGGAGCCAGGAAACAACAACATGATATGACTTTTCCCCATGATTTTTTATCAACATTGAAATGCTTCTATTCACAGGATGCATTAAAATACTGTATAGTTGAACAAAGAGACAAATACAAGGTAATTAAATGAGCCACATTATGATCCTTACTAAAACTGGATAGCTTCTTATTGTGCTTTGACTTCTGACTTTTCTTTCCAAATAATGTCTTTTTATAGAAAAAAACACTGGTAACATAAAAATGCTCAGTGATAAAAAAGAGTCAAGTTTTGGGTTTAGTTTACAGGGCCCATTTGGCAAGAATTGAAATCCAAAAGGAGTTTTTGCTACCTTGCAAAGATTGGACTGTAACTCGGTTTATTTTTAAATTAATTAGAGATTCATTCCACACTGCCAATCGAGTATTTGGGTACGTGTCTTTGGAAAAGTTCCAAAAAAGTGACACTCAGTTACCACGGTTACACCCACGAGTGTATCAAGTCTACCTGGAAATGATCAACCACAAGCTTAACTGGTCCCCTGCGCATACAAATGCTGTGACCTGTGAATATAATGCATTATAATGATGTACCAAAATTATGTTTGCTGTGAATAAAACGAGATGAAAGAATACATACAGGATTGTAAAAATCCTGGTAACACTGTCAGACAGGGGACTTTGTGACAGCCTTCTTCTTGCTCCTTCCCCCCTTCTGCTCCCACTCATTGAAAATGGGTAGAACATTTTACCTATTGGACTGTGCTACCAAGATAAGTGAGATGTTTGATTAGATTCTCAAAACTTCAGAGCAGATTGGCCTGCACTTACATTTTCACAACAGGAAGAGGTAACATTTTTGGTGCTCCTTGGCAGCAGATAAGAGCCGGATGAAACATGGCAATTTTGATTATATTTTTATCAGAACACTGGGACTGTTGAAATGGGAAAAATCAAACAAAACAGAGATGTTTGTAATATTGTAATAGATAAGTATAAAATTTGCATGTACTTTTATTCAGAAGTAGCTTTAACAGAAATACTTTTCAGTGCAGAAAATATTCCTATTCCTGTACAGAACTGCCACAAAGATCCAAGGTAAACATACCTCTGTGAGGAGAATACACTGCAAAGAGTAGGTGATATACTTGGCAAGTCTCTCTTTTTTGTCTCTGCCTAATGCAAACCGGATTCCACATGTGATCTTTTTTTCAGACCTCTCATAAATACAAAGCAGAGGATATGTTCTCATGAACCCCTGCAAAGAGAAGCCATCAACTTCACCTCTGAGTTGTAAAACAGTATCATATGCTTCAGGTACTATGATATAATCCCACTTGCAAATGTCCTTGTGCTGTCTGGGTTTCATAAATCAGATTGCAGAACAATAGAAATCTGATGTAGAAGGAGCCTGATAAACTGTCCTGTTCACCTCATTTCCACTGCCGTATGTTGTAGGCTGTTTTGTCAGCCCTTGTTTCAAATGGGCCAAGTGGTGAGGCTTTCATAATATCCCTTACAATTTTATTCCATACTTTAATACATCTCATTGTCTGGGAATTTCCTCCTCTTGTACAGCTTGAAGTTCGTCTGCTTTAATTTTGGCCAATGATTTCTCGCAATATCCCCTCTGTGCTAGGCATAAATATTTAATCTTTCACTAGAGGTTTGAATAGTTTCAACAACAGTCAAAAGGAATTGAGCATTTGCATGAATAACAGAAATATCTAGAATCATAGCTAAAAACAACGTGGATTTTGGAAAGGAGATAAAAGGTATGTTTGAGAATTTTGACCACCTTTTTACTATCAGGAATTATAAAATTACTTTCTTGATTGCAGAATTCGTCTTGTCTGATCCTTCTGATCTTCTAGAAGTCTCCCTGTTCCCAGCACCTGCTACAGGCCACCCCTGGGGATGGAATGCTTGGAGCATTCTGTGAATTTGGGGTTCAAAAGGGCTTAAAAGCCTGCAACTGTCTGATAATTCCCTCATTCTTAAGACAGGGAAATGTGAATTTCACAGCAATATGAAACAGGTCTGAAAAGTTTTTCAGTGATTACCAGTAACCCTTATTTGTTGTGTCTGGATTAATGGGGAATAAAGGAGGGAAAAGCATTTAAAGACCATTCAACCTTTCTTTAACAATTTTCTCTACTTAAAGCATTAACATTTTCTACTATGTGTAGATCTGCAAAGGTCTGCAGTAACTTCAGTCAGTGCCAGCTGAAGTCAGAACCATGACGTGCTTGCTCACTACTCTGAGCTCTAGAAACTTGTGGTGTCTTTCCACACTTGAAATTCTTCCCCACTCTCCACAGTCCCTAATAATATCCTGGACATGTACCTTCATCTTTATTCATGAGAGTGCAGATGCAGCCAAATTAGTGGCAGCAAAGCACATTTTACACAGTAGAAAATACAATCTGTCTTCTTTTTGATTTTTTTTAATAAAAAAAGTTTTATTTAAAAAAAAATCAGACAGTAAGATTTAAATTCAGCACCACCCGTTGCAAGAGTCTGTTTAAAAATGCACAGCTGGCTTGATGATGAGTGACAAATCAAAAGTCAGAGTGAAACTTCCCAATCATCTGAGCCCTTGCCACCCGATTAGCAGAAGAAAAACAGGGCAGATGGAGGGAGACGCAGCAGTTCGGAGGGAACAGATGGCCACTACGAACTTGATATATGAAATTAATAACACTTTCTCAAATACAATTAGTAGCAGGAATACATTACCTGAATTTTCATAACTGTGAGCAAGCTGACATTAAATGAGGTTTTTCAGATTAACAGTCAATATAACATTGATATTTGGAGAGAAATAAAAAATTATATGGAAAGTAATAAGGACCTTTCTGCTTTTTGTGCTATAACTGATTATGAGTGCCCAGCTGTACAAAGCCCGCATGATTCTATAGTTTGAAACTCCCCAGATATGTGCTTTCATGATTAACTCATTTATTTCTTAAACCAAAGACAGGCAACATGAGGTTTCACACAGATTCTCACTGTGTCGTGAGAATCCATCGTATGGTGAAGGTTTCTTTGGTCTTTACAGCCAAGGGCTTACAAATATCTGGAATAAAATTTTCAGAAGATTGGTTTTGGAAATCTAAACCAAGATGTCTCACCATGGTATGTTTCGACACCTTCTGAAACCAGGCCCATTTAATTTGTCTTTAATTGGGCATCCGACACAATTAGTCTGCTTTGAGAATGCTGATTCCTGCTTTTATAGATAGTCTGTACAGAGGGGATGGGATTCAGAACAAGAACAAGGGAAAACACGTAATGCATTTCAAAGCCTGGCTCAAGGCTTGGGAAGAAACAGCATTTTAACACTGNACGAGGATCTTGCTCGGTTTCCTACAAGTCCTGGCATACCTAGGAGGATGATAAGTAGGTGGTTTTTTTAGTCATATGTACTGACACTTTTTCATAAACCAGAGGTGGTAGAATCAGCTGAGAGGTCATTTTCTCAGCTTAGAAGTGTTACAAAAAGAATTAAAGAAAACAAATGCTGGCACTCTCCTAAGTAACCAGAAGTAAAAATTATTGTTTTCAAGTTAAAACTGGCTTTTCTAGAGTGTGAGCATACATGTGCATGCACACACCAAATAAAGCCTTTTATTTTTCCTAATATGCAATTTTTTACTGCAATGCAACAGCTGTCCCCAGAGAACCTTAAATTTGGTATTGAATCCGTCTGTGATTGAATACTTCTGTCATTCATTTTGGCTTTTCAAGCTAAAATTCAGTTGTATAAAAAGGACTTTCTTGAAAAGTCAAGGCAGGATTAGAAATACAAGAGATGGGATTGAAAGTGCAAGAATTACTGCATAAACATTTTCCTGAAATGATCTGAAATAAAAATTGGCATTTTTTGTCTACAGGAATGAAATACTTTTTTCTGCATAGAACTCTCTTGAAAGTTCTAAGGGAGGGAACCTTTAAAGCCCTTGCTACCTGATACCTGGGATGATAAAGAAATGTAGTTGAATTTCTTCCTTTCACTGTCACACAATTATCACTTTTTTCTCCCTTTCCTCTCTGTTGTTATTTTCTTTATTGTTGCTCCCCAGCCATAGTCGACAGATGCAAATGTAATTTGTTTATGAATCACAGCACATATTTATGTGAATATACCATATGAATATGCTTGCAGTATGATTTCAGCTGGGTGAATACTGCAAAAGATGATTTGCAAACACTGCTATGAATAAAGGGCATGATACAAAGCTCATTGCAATCCATGGGATGACTCCTGTTGGCTTCCAGGAGTCTGGCTCAAGCTCCAAGCCAAGACTTTCCATTCAAAGGAATACTTGCTTGCTGATTGTCTGTTGTTCATGTTTATCCAGGCAGAGCTTTGTTTGTGCAAATACTGGGACGAAGCTTCTACTCAGGGTAACGCACATTTCTGCACGAATACATGAATTTTCTCTATGACTACATATGGTCATATGGAAGTGTTATCAACACAAGAATCTATGAGTAATCATTTTTAATAATGATTTCAATGAACTAAGGAGAGTTCAGGAGTCACAGACATATGCATCTTATCTGTTTTTTCAAACAAAGATTTTTCTGTCCCAAACAGAGCTGTCAGTCCAAGATTAGGAAACAGTAGTGCTGTGTCTGTAACAAACAGGTAGACCTTGGCCTCATGCTGCCTGAAAGCAATAACACATTTGTTACTGGCTTCAACACTGGCAGGTTCAAGACTGTTCTCAGCACTGTAACTTAATAAAAAATGCTGAAAATAGAAATAATTTGGGATTTAGGTTTCAGAATTTTTAAGTATTTTCTTATTACTTTAAATTTCAGTTCTGCAAAGTATCATTCCAATGGATGTTAAACTCACAGGACCTTATAGAATTGGGTTTGGGTCACTGCCAAAGAGCATAGCTGTTATTGTTCAGTCTTGTATTCATAGACAATGTCTATTGTCTTTTCCCAGATAAGCAGGTTTTGGCCAGAAGTACCATTTCTCACACCAGACACACAACAACATGATTGGCATCAGACTCTAATGAACAGTAATGAGAAAAAGTGTTCCAACAACAGAATGAAAATGCCTTTTAGTGCTAATGCTAAAGCATCTCTTTTTTTATTTTCACTGCCAACATTTAAGTTGCAGAATTTGGTAATGCTTATTTTTCAATTCTAGAAACTCTTTACAACTGCCTTCAGTCTTGTCTTTTTCACTTTCTTGCATGGCAGAAAATATCTTCAGATGATGATACAAACTGGCACCAAACAAAATCTTTCTATGTATTTAAACTTTTGCTGTTCACTTGACTCAGTGACCCAGCAGTATTGTCCAGAATTGCATTAACCAGTTCCAGGCAGTGGAGACAAAAATTCCTTTCATTCATCAACAGATAAGGAGTTTTGACAACTATCCCTTGGGAGCTAGAGAGGGGAAAAAAAGCAAGAAGAGATTACAATGTAATAATGTAAAAAGCACAGTCAAAGAGCCAAAGAAAGACTGGAGGAAGCTGTAGGGCTGCCTGGGCAGACAGGGAGACTGCTATCAGAATTGAACAAGAGAAAATCCAGATCCCCCTTCCATTCCTCTACCTGTTTCTTTTCAATGTCACTATCAGTGCACACAGTGATACAAAACAGGTCCAACAAGTATTCCAGTAACTCCTCAGGACCACCAGGGCAAAACCAAAAACATTCAGGGCTTGACACTTAACCAAGGCAACATGCCAAGCTTATCACATGTGAAAAAGCCTTGTAGAGGAAAATAATCATCTTCATGTTCACAGGGTCTGGGTGTTAACTCTCCAAAGACTCTCCTATATTTTCCACTCCTTCGACTATTGTAAATGAGGGGTTTATTTGCATAGAAATTCAAACCTCTGAACAGATTTTTGTTAACTACAAAGCATGGGAAGGAGCCAGAGATTTCTCTTTTGTATCTTAGTACTGACTATAAACAGGGCACTCACTGCAGAGGCTTGCATTGCAAGATGGCCCAAAGAATGGTCAACTTTGTGCCAACCAGAAACCACTCAAGGAGCAGAGCAGGGGACAGAAGTTCCACTTTCTCACAGCCTTCAGAGTTTCAATTTTTTTTCCTTTTTTGCAGTGGGAAAATAATTTTTTCAATAACATAAAAATGGCTTTTGTCAACAAACTGTAGTGACCCCAAAACAGAAATGGGGCCCCTGCCCGGCTGACTGCCAACATTTGCTTCATGGTTTTTTTTACCTCTTACACCTGGAGCCTCTGAGTCCAATTCCAACACGTTTGGTAGTGACACCTCACCGAAAATGGTTTTTTTGGCTCCTACCTGAGAGGACATGGAGGACTGGTTAACCATGAACAAGGAAGTCCTAAATTCAAGTCCCTGTTCTGCCAGATTCAGAGTATGAACGATGAGACATTACTCTACCCTCACTGAGAAATCACTAGGACTTCCCTTTGTTCTCCTCTCCCCAAATCACCCAGAGCTCTGTTGTAGCTTAGTGTTGTACCACTGGTTGTTGCTCATGATGAAAGAAAAAAGCTTATTTTCAAGCCTTTTGTAGGAATAAATCAGGGCATACTTTGAGTTTAGCATATGATATTATTTGAAGGTAGCATGCAGTTCATTTGCACCTGAAAATGCATGATCCTGTGTGATGCTGAAGGCCTCAGATTCTCAGCCCTTAATCACTAGTAAGTTAGGCATTAATCAATGCTAATTACAAATATCATACTCATACACATGTAGCCATTCAAGAAAATGTCACTAATTTAAATTAGATGCTTCCAAACATATTAAAATTGTGTCTTCTTTTCTTTCATTGAACACTACTTTATTTCTCCTCATTTGATTCCTGCCACCTGTATCTTAAGTTCCTCTCCAATGTAAGTCATAATTCCCCTGCATTTACTTTCTTTTGAGTGAGGATTTGAATCTCTGAAATGCTGTACATATGCTGAGCACTTGCTGAATACTCAGCTCAACAAAACTCTGACACTCAGCTTCACAAAGTGTCAAATATTATGGTATTTGGGAAACATGGTAATTAGGGAGAAAACTCAGAAATACTGTTTAAGGCACAATTTTTTACACTTCTATCTGTATTGTGGCGGGGCCAGTGGAAGAGGTGGAAGCAAAGATGAGCACAGTGTTTGCATATTCTGAGAAAAACTTCCTGAGACTTCTTTCTGAGGGGATTTGGCAGTTGCATACATTATTTCTACCTGATGCTGGAGGGACATTGAAATATTCATTTAATCAGCATCTAACATCAGTGGATTTGAGAGTACAAACTTTAATTTCTCACTGGAATCAAATGGAATGACACTGACAACTACAATTAAAAGAGATACAGACTCACAAGCTGCCCCTGATAAAAACATCAATTGCTTCAAAGTAATTCTTGGTACTGTCAGTTAAATAAATTAAAAGAGAAGATTCTTTTTAATGAGTATGTTTATGACCAATGGGAACATCAACAAGCATCTGTTGATGAGAACCTAGCAGAATTAGTGCTGAAGAAACATGACTTGGTCTACTATGTATAGGATCTCTGCTACCTTGGTGACATGTATTTATGAAATGTTATTTTTCCTGTAGGTAAAGAAAACATTAGTTAAGAAACACTTAGTTTAACTGCTATTTTTCTTACCAATCTATTCAAGAGGCTGCACATGCTGAGGGCACTTTGATGGCTCTGTAGAGATCATCTTGGTCTCTCACCCACATCATGTAGCCTCTAAGCTAAAGTGCCACAGCTGGAGAGTGGAAATAGCTGTGTTGTTCATGTGCCTAATACCATGGGTTTGCAATGATGTATATGTAGGTAAATAAACACCATGGTCCTTACAGGTAAGTCAACAAACTGATTAAACTGATGGTTCTGCAGATGAATAGCAAAAGGCATAAATCCTTATTGTTTCCTTCTGACTGGTGTCCTTTTTGCCTAATTTCTCTTTCTGGGGTTTCTGCTGATGGTAAGGTACCCACTCATGGAGTGCTCCTTTTCCTGGAGCTAGTCTAAGGATTTCTCTTCTGACCTTACGATTTCTCTCCTTGCCTCTCAGAAGAACTTGCTTTCCTGTGTTCCAGTTTTCTGGCCCATCTGCTGCCCTCCCACACATGGCAGAGGGCAACAGATGGGTGATAATCATGCGGAAAAAGGCAAATGGAGGCCATGCGGAGGGGAAATGCAGCTCTGTGGCATCGTGCCCTGGCAACACAAAGCCACCACTAGTCATCCACTGCACACGCACCGTGAATCCGTCAGTGACAAGTAAGGCGTGTGGCTGGTTGGAATACGAACAGTTTGGGACACTGCCAGCACTGGGTGGCCAGTTTCCACTCATAAACAGTGTCAGTTACACTACAGCACTTCTCAGGAGTAAGTGAAGCACACCTTGTCCACCTCTTCAACAAATGCTCGTCTCCATTTTTGATATGAGGGCAACATGATATTTCATGGTGTCTCTTTTAGGGCTCCCCTGGGACTCAGACATAAAGCTGTGGGGTAAGAGCAGTGAGCTCTGATGCTGGATGGAAGGAGGAATGCACACAGCAATAGCCAACATGTTTGCACAGGTTTGAATCTACAGCAGCTCATCTGCTTCTGACAACAGCTTGCTAGAATATGTAAAGTCACTGGCAGGAGATGACAGAAGAAATGGACTTGGCAATGTGAGTCAGCCACAGGATGACTATGAGCTATCAACGTGATCCTGAAGAAAAACAACATAAAAAAAGAGGCAATTATGGTATGAGGGTATTATCATGTTTAAAACAGCAGAAATTATGTCTCGCTGGTATGTTGGTGCATGGCTACCTCAAAAAGGTCAATAAGAAGAGTACAAAGATTTGCCTGTATGGTCCGTTGGTGTACTGCAGCACAAAGACCGTGGACTTGATGCCTTAAGGTTTCTTTCCAGTGCAACGTAACTCACATCTCCAGAAAATATATGCAAAAGCTCATTAGGGGAGATTACCTTTCCCAAATAAATAAAGGCTGCCTAAGTTACAGCTCCATCAATCAAAGAAAGAGTCTTAAACTTTTAAAATGTTTTAATTGCTTACAGAGCTGTACAGCCTTCCAACAGATACAGAAATATTAACAGGTTGAACTTTAGTATTGTGCATAAATTTCTTTAAGAAGTGCAACTTTTCTACTATGGGATGAAATGGTATGCAATTGTCACCAGTGACAGAACTTGAGGAAAAGACCTGAAGTTGTGCTAGGGGAGGTTTAGCTGGATATTAGAAAAAGGTTCTTCAGTCAGAGGGTGGTTGGGCACTGGAACAGGCTCCCCAGGGCGGTGGTCATGGCACCAGTCTGACTGAGTTCAAGAAGCATTTGGACAATGCTCTCAGAAACATGGTATGACTCTTGGGGTGTCCTGGGCAGGACCAGGAGTCGGACTTGATGATCCTCACGGGTCCCTTCCAACTCAGAATATTCTGTGACTCTGTGGTAGCCCATGTGTTAGCTAGCAAGCTGGAATACAATACACAGATGGGGTAAATATGCTGAGCAGTTGTGCATGCGGTATTACCTTATGTTTGAGAAGCCAAATGAACAGAGAAGTTCTGAACTGCTCCCTTTTATCAGTGAAACACTCACAGAATAATACCAATACTGCTAGATCAGATAGGCAATATCATCTGGAAAACTGCAAGTAGAAACTCTTGACTGTTCAGACAGTACACACAACCTTCAAAACTTTTCTTGTTCTTAAAAAGTATTTTTACTATTCTTGTTTCCTATCCTGTAGAAAAAACTTGTTCATATACATACATGAACTTGTTCATATACAGACACATACATATACACTGTATTTGAAGAGTTCATTTTTCCATTGCTTCTTCCCTTATACTTTCTCATATTTTACCTTTCAGTTACCACTCTCTTAATACCAGTTTTTGAACCGTAAAGAAGATATTTCAGAAGGATTTTAGGAAAATTACTCAAAAATTATGCTTTCCAAGGCCTTGGATCTACAACAGATTAAGTAATACTATGGTTCCCAGTTAGTTTCTACCTACAGTGAGATGCCCCAAAGTGAAGTTATGAAATAAAAAATGTATAAAGTGAGACAGTTGGAGGAAAATACACATAGAGATTAATGACAATTGATCATGTGATTTGTTAAGAGATAATTATGAGCTAGTCTGAAAGATCTGCTTGTTCCATAAGGCCATTTTATAATAAACAATACCAATAGGATTTTACCACTGTCCTGCGCAGAATCAATGCAAGGATGGGCAGTACTCATCCATAATGGTTTTGGAGGGTTGACAAGGTAAAACTAATTTTATGTTTTAGCTTCCTTGCCAGTCATTTCTCATCCAAAAAGTAAACCCTTTGCATTCCATATTATTTTCTAAGAATAACAGCTTTAGATATTTAGTTTGGCTAAATTAGAGAAGTTGACCACCTGTTTTAGAAAAACAAGACATTCTTGCAGATCGAAGTTCTGAGCTATGATGAGGAGTTCTAAAAGAAATCTTGTTGGGTGCAGAGAGTGAAGTAGGCAAAATACAGACACAAACAACCTCTTTGTGGACATTTTTGAGTGCAGGGTAGATGAAACAGAATAAAAATCTATAAATGTTCTCATCTCCAGTTTTGCAATAAATAGCAAAAGCATCATATCCTGAATTCTGCAGAGACGTGCAGGACAGTATTGATTACTGTAAAAGGAACAGCCTTGTGCTAGCAAAGAGATGGATGAGGTTCTTTATATGCTCTTGAAGATGAGTGTCCCATAAAACTGGAAATTTGCAGTGTGTATATGGTCGCTCTTATATACAAAATGGTCTTTCAGCAAATGAATTATGATGTGTCAAAATGACTCATAGGGACTTTGCCATGGTGCAGTGTATTTGAGAAAATTGCTGCCACAGAGTAAATATTTTTTATGTTGATTAACAGTAACACAGCTGGCCTCTGACTTTGCAAATTTAATGGAAATTTCAGGGTTAATGAATGAAACTAATCCTCCCTTGCTCTCTCCTTGTTTTACTTTCTCACATACGTGCAAATGCACACCAAGCTTGTACAAAAAATCTCACTTATGGTGCTGCTACTGAGAAACATCCAAACAAATTAACACACCTCCATTACACAGATACCAAAGAAAAGTACAGAGGTTTTAGGAGACTCATTCCTTCCAAAAAAACATATCCTAATGAACTGCACTGCCCTATCACAACTAGAAGTCTGCCTTATCACTATTAAAAGTTGTGCATAATAATAAAAAAATGCAAATTAATGAAACAGACACTGGGGGGAAGACTGATTCCCAAGAGAAAGGAAATCAATGAATCAGAAATGTTCCTGGGGTCTATAACCTGGCACCCGAGAGGAAAGAAAGGCCCTTGCTTTAGTGTACAGCATTAACATTTCTGGTCATAGAAAATTTTACTTGAAATCTTGCAAGGTCAAACACTTTTGCAGATGTCTGGGTCCTCTTTTTGTCAGTCAGGCTGGAAATTTCATACTTTATGTGATGATTTTGCTCGGTCTACTTTCCTGCACTGCCCTCGTGTTTACGCTCCTGTGCAAATGGCTGGGTTGGGCAGGGCTTCTGCAACTGCTTTGCAAATTCCCACTCTTGCTGTAGCTGCAGATTTGTCACCTTTAAGTGTGCATATTCTGCCATAAAGGAGACAATCCCACAGAGGATCATTCTCAGGTCCTCAAACACGTTAGCTAAAAACAGTGTTGGGAGATGAAGACATAGGTAGTGGCTCTGCAGTTTTGGGTAGGGATGTAAGATCCTTCTTGTCAAGTAATTCCTGGGAAGTGGGAGTGGATGGTGTCTGTCATTTCCAACTCTGATCCTTAATGCTGTCCAAGTTCATTAAAACACATGAGGAAAATCATGTACTTCCAGAGACAATATAAAAATGAATCTACCTGTTGAAGCCAGTGAGAAAATAGAGCAGGTGAGTGCTTATAATAGCAAAAAGAAATCTTACAAAAGGCAAAACAAATTATAAATAAATACATGTTTAGAGGAATAAAACAATACACCTCTTTTCTGAGACACCAGGCTAGAACACAAGCCTCACAGCATGTTTTAGCCTGGTGGGCATTAATCAAAGTGCTTCCTATTCTTCTCCTTTCTTCCTCCTGCTCCACCTCCCCACACTTTTATTTTCCTTAGAACAATTCTATAATAGCCACTTATATTAATTTCCAGAAAAAGGGTTTATACAATGCAGGGAAATTTGATTTGCAAATTCAATCAATTCTATATCCAGGAAAAATAGATAATAATGATTGTAGAACCAACAGATACCACTGACTTATTGAAATTAATCCACTCTAATAATGCTGATCTCTTCTCAGATCAAAGGAAGGGTTGGATAATTACATTTTTCCATTCATACAATTACATTTTGTTCACAAGTTTCTTGAGGTTCAGTTTGCAAAGGCTTTAGAGGCAGTTCTGTGTGCCTTACTTACCCACTCTTCCTGAGAAAATATTAAGCAAATTTTCCACATGATGAGATTATGTTGGCTTCTATGCAATTTTCATGCAGAAGTCCCAGGAACATTCTGTGTATTTGGTATGCCTAAACTTATGAACCTTGTCTTAGATGGTGGAGCACACTCAAGGTCTTTGAACACTGGAATGGCAGAAACTTGAGAACGGTCAGGACACTCCTGTCACAGGAAGAATGGTCCAAAGAAGGTGAACTGGGATGGAGACCAGCATCAGAGAGTTGGGCTGCCTGGTCTTTTTGTTACCGAGATCACAGCAGGGACATTTGATGAAGCCTCAAGGAGCCAAAACTGGAGGCACCTCAACTCTTCCTTCTCTGGCAACAGCAGCAAACCTGACTGTGAACTGGGTTATGGAACAGTTAAAGACAGATTTTGCTCCTGAATAGGAACGTCCTGGGCACTCTCCTGAACCCATGTCATGAAAACCCTCTGGCAGAAAGGTAATTTGAAGCTCTAAGGTTTGAACTATGAATGGAAAGTTATACATGAAAGCACATATGAAATAAAGTGGAAAAAAACCCCAGTATCACTGTCCTGTAAATAGTGCTTGGCAAACAAAAAGTACAGTCTATTATGATATATTGGTCTCCATTTGTCTGGAGATGTCACTTCTAGTTATTATGGTTTACATGTTCTTAGAAACATCTGTATTTAGTTCTATCCGAGAAAAGAAGTGACACTTTAAATAAAGGAAGAGCATAAATAGACTAACTGGTTTTACAGGAGTGGGATATTAGTCTAGTAGGACCACTACAGAGCAAAGCCTTGCCTTTCATATGAAGTGTAAACCCAAGGTCTTGGAATGCAGCTTCACAACACTATGCTCTGAATCTGTTTCAGTAATTTTCCTTCTGTGTCAAGGCCATAATGATTTTCCAGATTCATTT
Source organism: Rhipidura dahli (assembly GCA_013399225.1). NCBI lineage: Eukaryota > Metazoa > Chordata > Aves > Passeriformes > Rhipiduridae > Rhipidura > Rhipidura dahli. Next base: position 1,159,826 of record VXAC01002703.1, on the reverse strand, counting down.
CAAATGTGAATGAAATCTCCTAGAGACACATTTAATCAAATATGATGGTATCTTTATGATTCTCTTAGCTGACAGGAAAAGCCTGATGAATCTGTTGAATCTCAGCCCTTCCTCAATCTTGAACCCAAACTCAGTCTCTAGATAAGTCAGACTCAGCACTTTTTCCTGTTTTGATCACTGTGGCACAAAAGAGACAGCAGACTCTTCAGGATATCCTACTGTTGAACAGACAGGAAGACTATGGAAGATCATGAAAGCATCTCAACCCCCTTGTCATTAGAAGATTTAACTCTTGCAGAAGTGTTTCTAAGGGTGTTGGTTTGATCCATGAGAAGCACTCATGTACATCCTCACCTGAGCATGTATGATTTGTACGCACAGCTCCCACTTCCATTTGCAGGAGAAAACCACTTCACCTCCCTCAGATGTACAAAAATCAAAGCACTATACTCCACATATTCCCTTCAAAGAGCAGAAGACAATATTCATCTGTGTGCACAGGGAAATATATGTACCTGGTTATTTAGGTGCTTCTCTGCCTCTCTGGACACAAAACCAGAGCTGATGAAGTACAGCATACTCCAGAATTTTTTTTTTCCTTTTAGTCCATTTGTCTTTTAAACTTACAAAATAAAAAATAATTATCCCAGGAGAATATTATATCTGTGCAATTTTTTCCACTGTATCGATAATTACTGTATTTCACATGCCCCTTTTAATTACATAATGTCTGAGATTAAAATTCAACAGCCTCTCTCAAAGAGAAAGTGCTTTAATATCTGAAGTGCTGCTCCTGTAAATTGGCATCTGAAAGACAGGCTAAAAACGGGGCATAATAACGAACATTCCCATCCTTCCTAACAGCCTGCAATACCAATGAGCTGCACCGACTTTACACAGACCTCCCACATTCTTGATAGGATGTTTTCTAGCAGAGTGATCCACAAATATTATCATTCAATGACAATACAGTTTTATCAAGGTACGTCTCAATCCACAGGATACAAGCCCCACACAACAGACGGGGAATTTGGCGCGGTGATGCGCACACTGCGTGTGTTACTTACTGGTTATTGCAGTGGTCATACCGAGTCCCGTATGGTGCTACATTAACGAATGGCATGCAAGCACCTTCTGTTGAAACATCTGCGACAGGGAAATTTCAGGCATTTTTCCAGATATTTTTTTTTGTGCTCTCGACCAAATTTTCATTAGGGCTATAAAACCTGGCAGGCAGCATTGTTGTGTATGATTTTTTAATAAACTGGGACATGCCTTTGTTAGAGGAGTGAAGAAAAGGGCTCTTTAGAGACTTCTTCCTATTACAAAAAGTTCAGAAAACATATGACAGCGCACCAAACAGTGTCTCCTAACTTTTTTTCTGTCTCCTCCAAGACTAAGATTTCCTGTTCCTTTAGATGTATACAAAGATTTACAGGTTTTGAAATGAAACCAAAAATGTAGATTTTTTTTTATCCATCAGATTAAATGATTCCAACAGTGGCATTACTTGAGAATGTGTTCAAAGAAAGCGCAGATAGCTAACATAGATTTTTTAGCATCTTTTTGATGCCTGCTGCCAGGAATCTTACAAAGGATTTTCACATACTTAACAGACAAGGTCCCTTAGAAAAAAAAGAAGAAAGGAAAGCAAATGGGCTTGTGAAGATCAGATCTCGTACACAATGCAAGCCCAGAACATAGCCTTACTCCCTTTTCTTTCTCTTTTCCAGAAACACGTCAATGCCTGCTCTCCCTTCTCTGCTCCCCTGCAAGACAGCAGCCACCAGGCACAAAATGAAGTTCCATTTTGCAATTCTCCCTGCCACACTATGAACACTAATGCAGAACAAACATTCTTGGCAGTAAATATGTACATTATCATTATGTAAATAGGTATGTTATCATTATAGCAAAATGATGATGTTCTTTACTAAGTCTATATTCCCTTTCCAAGAATATTATGTAGTTTGAAGTACAATTTCCATTATGCCACTGGGGCTAGAAAACCACTTCAGTTCAACAATAATTAGTATACTGTACATAACAAAATGTTTACCATGGATAAAGATGATGTGCAATCCTAAATCTTTTTGGACAAACAAACAAATGCAGTTTTACATGGTAGCGTTCAGCCTGAATAACCAACAAAAAGCATTTTCAGACTAATAACCATTCCCACATCCAAGGTGAGCATCATATTGACATTTTATACCAGCAACACCATGAGCAATAACATTTTAAATTGTATGAGGTGAATGATCTACTGTTAGCATGAAGGTGACTTCATTTCTGAACCTTAAATGAACTAGAAATGACTGCATGTCACAGGCTGCTGGTACTGTTAACAGTGTTTACATTAAGTTCATTGCTCAAGCGTAGGTAAGTGTATCAGCACTGCAAAACCCAAATCCTTAGGTTTTAATAATTCAAAAAGTTCTTGTGATCAAAGAGCAAGGCAAGGCCAACTCCTAAGTCCAGCAGCTGTAAGCTACTTGTACATACCCACATACACCATGTTATTACCTGAGAATTTGAGATATGTGTGTCCTAGACTGAGGTAAAAAAAGTGCCAACTTCTTACAGAAAAAACAGAATTGCTGGCCTAAGTAAAATTGGATGAAAGTGTTAATATTTTCACAGCTTCTTTGAAGGTGAGTAAATGTAAATACTTATCTCTCATTTCTCTGAAAAAGTGGATTAGTTATTTAGAAGTATGTAAATGCATTCAAAATGTCTTCAGTTTCTTCATTTTCCTTTGAATTCTGCTTTGAACTGAAAAATCAATTTTCAGAAAGGAAGATATGCCAATTAGAATTAAAAAAAAAAAAAAAAACAACAGAAGAAAGGAAACTAATTTATAAATTATAAAATATATAATGGCCACATTCTCACTGTTCTGCTGCCCACTTCTATCACAGGATCACATACTACACTGGAATAGTGAAAATATTATATGAAAATATGCATATGATTCTCAGCATTCTTCTTTATGCACCAGCTCCCTTCAGATAGCTTTTCGTAGGAAAAATTAAATAAGGAGGATAACCTTTGAGGACTCTCACAGAGATTGTGCAAGATGATTTCTCCTTTCCCAATGCCAATAATTAGATAATTGTTTTGCATCTTCAGGCAAATATTCTGGAAGCATTACAAACTACACATTACTTTTCTCTAGCATTTCTATTCCCTTATTACTTCAAAGCTTCTGACAGACTTGTGTTCACCTCACACGTATGTAAAGTGTTTCTGCACAGTATGCAACCACACGTGTGTCACTGAGCCAGTGGTTTTCTTCTCTGACATCTGAAAACAGCTGCTGGTGTGGGGCTGCCCAGTGTCTCTGGCCAGGCAGGACCAGCACATGTCCTGCCCAGCCCACTGGATCAACAGCTCCCTGCCTGTGAAGCCAAATCAGCTGAGAGGGAGAAGCAGCAGAAGCAGCAAGGAAGAATTTCCCATATCCCTTGGATGTTTGTTTCAATTATGTTTCAAATTGATCAAACCATGGGAAAGTCTAATTTCTTAACTGATCCTCTCCAAACTTAAGCCTCCTCAGCAAAGTGTGCTACAAAATGTGACTGTGGCTGCTATAAAAGAAATATTTGTCTTTTAGACCCATTGTTTAGTAGCACCACAGATTCCCCTCGTGTGAGAAAGTGAACTCCCTGTTTACATTCTCTGAAATATCCATGACTTCATGTGCTTCTTTCATATCACCTGAATATTGTTTTAAAGCCAAAAAGTCCTACTCTGTTCAGTCTCTTTGCATATGAAAGCTATACCATACCTACGGATATCTGCTACCCTTGTCTAGGATACCTTTCCTACTTCTGCCACACCTTCTGTACACAATATACTGCTAATTCATAAGACAATCCATTGATATTTTCAGCCATTTTCCAGTACAAGTGGAACAGAAAACCCAGTTTTACATGGGCAGTTGCAGCTTGAACTATACAAATAATTGACTTAGAGAATTGCTCATCAAGTGGAAACAAGTAATCCAAATGAAAAATTTCTGTTCAAGTCAAGGGGAAGCAAATGACACCAAAAAACCTTATTTCTGCAAAGCAAAAAAACTAGTTCTAAAAAACCCTAGTATTTCTAGATGAGATAAGAAACTTTGTTTTATTCTAAGAACTTCAGCAGTTTTTAAAGAAAACTTACAGAAATGTTACCCCAAAAAGCTTACTTTTTTTTGAAATTTAAGGCAAAACACGTGTCTGGAGTGAATCATGAAAAGAAGGAGCAATATGAGCAAATGGATATAAGCAGGACCTTATATACCAGACTAGAATGCTCTAGGTTTTCCTCTCTAGTCTAAGCACCACTATCAATACATTTGTTATTCTTATTGCTTTGATACAGCCAACTAGGACATGTACCTGGCAGATCTCCACTGGCATTTACCATTAAGAGTCTAGGTCAGTAAAGCCAGCACTGGGCTGCTCACACAATACTGTGCTGTAGAAGCTCAGAGCACTTCCTATGCCTGTAAGATTTAAATGTAGCACTTGGGCAAAATCATCAAACACAGCATCATCCACGGAATATCTGGTGGCCAGTTCTTTCCAAGACAAAGAACGAGCAGAGGAGGTACCATGGTGGACTCTAAAAAAAGCAAACAGAGAGCAAGCAAGGGACCAGTTACTCAGATGTTTCTGTAAGGTGGACAGTAACTGCCTAAGTGTTGAAGCTTCTCATTTCTTCCATGTGCAAAATGCTGCTGCCATAAGAGATTGACACGGAAGTTTCATGTAGGTAGATGCATTCTATAGCTAATATAGTCTAATGGAACAATGATATAATGTAGCCCAAGCCAAAACTGGAGCAAAGCTTCTAATAATGGGAATGATTAATTCTCAAAAAACATGTTCATGGAACAAGAGGGCACTGCCATAATTCTGAAGTTTTAAACTTTCTGGAGTTAGTACTTCTGTTTCTCCAGCTGGTGATATTTTCTCAAGTTCATGCCTGGCAAAGGTCTCTCTCCTCTCTTCAGACGGCCAAGAATTCTGTTGAAGAAAAGATTTTAGGGTCTGAGAAGATTTTACAGCTGAAGAGTCTGACATATTCCAGCCAGTAGCAGGAAGGAAGATGGTACATTTTTTTCTGCTTTTCACGGACCTTAGTCATTCGCCCAAGGCCCAATAGAAGTTTCTATAAGACCAACTTTCCAAAAGGTGGTGTCACACCAAGGAGGAAGAGTGTCACAGTGGGGCTGTGCTTTGATGAAGGTCAGATGTCTGGGCTACAACATACCATTAACTTTTAAAAAGAACAGCACATAAAATGTTGCAACGCAGGCAAGGGGATCTCTTGATATCTTGGTATTTTGCATGCCACTTTGTGAAAAGAAGAAAATTCCTCTCCCACTGAATACAGGCAGCCCTGCAGATTGATTTTGGTCCATGCCATGAGGTTAATGCACAGCTTGATCTGCACTGACATGAAAATACCATCTGCATAACCCCGGCTTGCCTTGCTGGGAGAAGAGAAGATACAGGACTCAGCAGCTGGTCTCAGCTACTCTGGGAAAATGTTCATCTCCAGACCAGCACAGACCAAGTTTGGATCTAGCCATATCTGGCAAAAGTATTATAACTATATCACATGCATACTCCAGAGAAATCTTAGGAAGCTTAATGGAAGTTCAGTTCATATGTTGAGGCTGTTATATGAAAAGCATCAGGAAAAGCATAAACTGTTCCTATTTCAAAATTGTACAGGGAAGTATGGTCTAATAACTTCACAGGACTGTCACGAGTTAGTCAAATATTCCTAACTTAGCATACATAATTCCAAACAAGAAATTTTCTTTCTCTTTGGTTTATATCAAAGTAACAGTTTTCACCCCTGAGCTGTGCAACAGAACACTGACTTCCCTTTTGGGGGGGCAGGACACAATACTGAATCTTGCCATAAGGATGCAAGCAAAATAACCTGTTTTGTGCATTACACAAAGGAAGGTCTACACTCAATCTCCTGAACTTTCTGACAGCAAGAGTGCACATTTTCAAACAATGCTTGTCCCAACAGAAAAAAACTTCCTGTATCAGGTCCTTTCCTATTACACAAAAGAAAAAGGCTTTTGTCTGTTTGTTTGCCTTGCGTGAGCTTTTTATTGGGGGTGGGGGTGGGGGGGGGAGTTTGTTTGTTTGTTTTGTTTCTTTAAATATAAGTGTACACTCTATTTATTTAAAAGTTTATTGACTTAGTAAATTGATGCAATCTTTCATAACCTAACAGATTTCTAAAAATACCAAATTTGCAATCAGTTTAGGGTATTGTTCCACCAGGATTCCTTCCACTGGATGAGAATAAAAGTAATTCTACAGCAACAGGGCCACATTCACCTCAGCTAAAATCAATGTATGACTGTTCTTCTGTGCTCAGGGGAGACTCGCACTCCCTATAATGCATGGCAACCCTGCTGAAGAGTGGGAGCAGCGCTGTTAAAAGATTCCTTGCCCAAAACCATCCCCACAGCTTCAGGAAGCACCCACTCCTCCTCGGGTGCTGGGGGGCTTTGCCCAGCAGGGCTGGCCCTGCCTCCCGCCCCGCGCACACGCGGCTGCAGGGAGATTGCGAGGTGACATGGTCAGCCTGATGAAGTACACAAAAGCTTTTGGCACTGCATATCTGCAATATCATGGACAGTCAAGGAGGCGCCTGTTATAAAAATACACAGTGAAACACAACTGGAGGACTGCTCTTTCTCAAAGGCTAACGTAATGCATTCCTTCTGTTTAGGCTCATTTTCCAGCCTTTCACATTCTTTGTGAACAAGAGTTATAAAACAAGCCTGATGCAGTCCAATTATTTTTACTTTGAAGGCCATTAATCAAGATTGACTAAGAAAATGAAGACAGCTAAGCAAAATTTCATATGTGACTAGAGTGAGATTAAAATAAAACCAGATGGGGATGGACAGAGACGTTAAGCTGCTTTCTCTCCCCCTTCCCTCCCCTTTTTTTTCTTTTTTTTTTTTTTTGACTCATGTAATAAATGTCTTTTACAAATTACAGCACTCTTATTTTCTTACAGTAAATCAAATTGGGTCATAATGTACAAGTGGTCTCATTGCTGAAATGTCAAAAATAGAACCCGCCTTGTTCTTCCAAAGCAATTCCTCAAATCTAAACCAGCAGTGTGGCCTGACAGTCTATAAACCATCTACCTGGATGCAGATCCCTTTTAAGGTAACTGTCTGTAGCTGATAGAAGTATTTCACAAGCATCCAATATGAACCATAGGCAGAGATCTATAGCATGCAGTCATTTGCAGGGGTCTAAATCTGAAGGTCTTACATACATTGCATTTCTAAAATTTTCAGGGGGTTTATGGGACTGGGACTTTTTCTCTGAAGATCAAACAACTTTGAGTTAATGCCAACCAGAAGACCTGTAAAAATTATATATAAAAAGCTTGCATAATTTTCACAAAGCCCCTTTTTAATTGATTAGATGAAAGCCAGTTTATGCACTGAGGCACTTCTTTAGAGATTTCAGGACACAGCAAGGAAAAAACAAATCAGAAGGACAGGTAAAAATCCAGAATGATGGTCACATACCATGAGGATTTTCTTTTTATAAAATGATTACTACAAATTACCTTAGGTAAGAAGATGAAACAGTCATGTACATATTATTACCCTTTTATGAAATAATTTATTGGATGAAAAGAAGGGAAAATTGTTAAAAATATTTTTAGAATCAGAATTTAAAATAAATGATGGTTTGGAACCAGATTTTCAACACATCTGTACTGATAAGTAAGCTCACTTACAGCAGTCTTGATCTATCCAGGAGCATACTTGATTAAACACAACTATCTCACTGACAAGAGAAAAAAAAAACAATCAACCCACCAAACAAAAAACCCAAACAAGTAGTTAATCAGTATCTCATATGGGGGTCCAAGACATCCCAATTTTGCAGAAAGGTCAGCTGGTACAGTCCAACACAGAGGCTACATCCCCCAATTCTACTGTGCTTGAAATGTTAACTGGGTCAGATATCAGCCCCTGTTCCTATAAGAATATCTTGTTTTTAAGAAGGGAAGATCATGCACACGTAAGTTGAAATTTTCTAAGTGCTATGAGTGCATATTTCTTTCCCAGACTCTTTCATGCATCACCTCTCCTAATTCATTTAAACCCATAGCTTTCTTCTACCCATTCACTATAATATTGCTGAAATAAGCCTGGAAGGCATCTCAAGGGATCATTTAGGCCATCCCCTCCACCAAGTCAGGATCAACTGTTCCTAAATTATTCTTGACAGACGTTTGTCTAACTTGTTTATCAGCCCTCATATAGTGAAGTTTGTACAGGCTTCCTACCCAATCAATTCTGATACTATCACAGAAAACATTTCCTCATGTCTTCCCTTAATCTCTTTTCCTGAAAGTTAAGCCCACTACTTCTTTTGGACATTCACAACAGTTTATTACTTTCCTCTTTGCAGCTACCTTTTAAACATTTGAAGACTTATCATACACCCCTTCAGTTTGCCTCTTGCTAGACTAAACAACCTCACTGCCTTGAGTCTTTCCTTGCAGGTCACGTTTTCCAGACCCTCAATCACTCATGCTCATCTCCTTGGACTCTTTCCAACTGATTTGCATCTTTCTTGAAATGCAGTGCCCCAAACTGGACCCAGTGCTCCAGATGAGGTGAGAAAGCAGAAGGACTATTTCATGTTTCTTACATATGCCAACATTGTTTATACAACCCAGTATGATGTCTGGGGGGTTGGTAACAGCCTGACCTTCCTCACTCATGCTCCTTTTGTGTTTGCTCTGGCACCCAGCTCCTTCACTGAAGAAAAACTGATTTGTCATCCACTCCACCCTCTTACAGACCCCATCAAAGCCCAAGCACACTGCCTGCTCTTCCACACTGGTTTGCACTCTCTTTGCTTTAGGCCATTGCCCCAGTTTTTCAAGATCGTTTTCATCTTTCAAAGCCTTTGCAATCCCTCCTGACTTGGTATCATGTGCACTCCACTCTTTAGGTTCTTAATTAAACTGACTAATAGAAGTGGGCCCAAGAAAAAGCTTGAAGAATCCACCCTTCTGGTCAGATAGTGAACGGGTGATAACTTCTTTTTGTGTACAGTTACATTCTGACAAGGTATCCTTCAATTATTTTTATTGAACATCACGTGAGACAATGTCAAAAATCTTAATGAAGTCAAGATGCATGGTATCTACTTCTTTGCTTTATCCTATAAACCTTAATTACTTCTGTAGTGTTATCTGGCATGTTTTGTGTCCTTCCACTTGGTAATATATTGCTCTGCTATCTTGAAGGTGCTCACAGGAGTCTTGTTAGATGTTTGCATCTTCTGCAGAGGAAATGAGTCTTAGTGACTTTTAATTCTATTTGTCTACCTCTCTTTATTTTTAGGTGGAAATTATTTTTCACACACAGTTTTTCTTTTTATTATTCCATTAAAAAAAAAAAAAAGAAAATTATGAGGTTTCTATTTCTAAGAGTAGCAGAATATTTTAAAGCAATAGCCTGCTTCATGTAGTCTTGAAGACCATATTCTCTTTGTGTTACATCTTCCCACTCCTGCTTGGGTCTCCTGTCACAATTTATTTGTTTATCTCTCTCCTCACGGTACTTGCTCCATCCCAGCCTATTTTCCCCTTCGGTTCTTTCTCACTGTCTCTTTTCTGACTGATAAATGGAAAAGTAGTTCAACAACATTCAAGTGCAATTTAAGCTTTTGAACCCAAGGTATTTGAGGTGCTTTAGTATAAAGGTTAATTCACCTAATTCCTGATTTTCACATTCAAATATCCTTATGAACAGTAGATCACACGGTTGTCTCTGAGGGGAAAGCTGCTTAGGAGCATAAAAAGTCTTTGCACTCTGCCTTGTCTTTTCTCAGGTCAAAGAGATTTGAGTGGTGCTGATAATAGCTTTCAAGAGATGTTACTAGTGGCAAAATTCAGTAGATGTCTTCCTGGATGCTTGTTTATCTCTCTCACATTCCCTTTCCTTAATTTAGCTAAACATATACCTAGGCCAACTCTCCATTGTCCATTGCCCTTGATAATGCCTTTACTCGCCTCATTTCCCATGTCTCACTTGCAGAGGAATAAAAATGCAGATGTATTATTATTACACTGTACAGAGAGGGATGAAAGAAAAAACAGAGACCTGTTTTGACCTCTGCAAAGCCATAGTGTTTTGGAAGGGTGTTTTTGTGGCATTGGATTTCAGATGGTCTCCACCCTGAAAAAACAAAGCAAGCAAAATGAAATTTTGAAATGATAAGGCAAATAACAACTTAAACTTTCCCATTTGCTGGAAGGTGCTTTGAACTAACACTATTCCTCTGAGTCTGTGATTCTGTATCCCATTATATCCATTTTATACAGGGCTGAGAAGCTGAGACTTTCCTGAAACTATAGCAGTGGCAGATACCTGAATCAGCTGCAAGGAAAGCATGCACCCTGCCAGGGCTCTGCTTAACTCACCTTGCAACACAAGCAGAAGCCAAGAACTGATTCTCCAGTTACACTAGTTACCCACCACTTTCCCAATCTCTGCTCTCACATCTGTCCTTCCAGCTCTCTCTGATGCTTTCAGACACAAACTACCTTTTTTTTTTTTCTCCTAAGTGACTTGATAAATAAAGCAGCCAATACAACCTCTCATTGAAGGAAGGTGTTTATCAATTTTTGTAAATAACAGCTGTGTGGAGTTGGTGAATGCTCATTTATCAGCATTTCAATGTATTCCTATGGAAAGCTGCAACTATTCATTTAAAAAAAACCCAGAACATGACCACCTTTATTAACCTGGTCTACTTATTATGTTGGTCTGCTATGGACTCTGTTTGAAGTTAATGGAAATCCAGTAGATCCCGTCAGTCTTCCAGTTCTGTGGAACTGTCTCACCAACAGAATAGAGCAAGTATCACTTGAACACTGCTTTAGTACCTCACTGCTTTTGCGACATCAAAGTGGGAAAAACTTCATTCTCCATTCTTCATCTTCAGCTTCAGCCCAGATACTTCAGGATTCAGCTATCACATACCTTTAAAACAAGAGAAAGATTAATCCATTTTCTTACATTTTTCACAAAAGTTCAGCATCTCTCCCCACTTGCACCTGACCTTAGGAGGTGCACTGCCATGCTCTGCTAAAAACATTGGTGGTCTGAGGCTTTCCAGGTGCCTTACTCAACCTGTTCCCTAGACAGCAACACCTGCTTGTGAACTCTCCTTCCCTGCTCAGGTGTTTTCTTTGTCACATGTACCATTAATGATCTGCAGATGGGCTGAACTGCTGGCCAGTTCATCACTCCAAAGCTTGACTCAGGGAGGAAAGACTTAATCCAGATGGGATTTAACCTGCAGTGTGTTACACAGGCTGTCCATTTGAAATTATTGCCCACTAGCACAGAATGAAAAAACATTTTCCACAGTGTGTGGTGAGAGACACTGACACTGCAACACACTGGTAAGTAACTAAGAAAACAAATAGTATGTACTTGCTAGTATTCACTGACAATTTATGACACAACAGACAGAGCCTCCCAATCCTGCTCTTTCACATGGTTGAGGCTAAAGATATTCTCTGGCCTACTCACCAGACACATTTTATAGCCCAAGCAGTGCAACTCAGTGAGGTGTTTCAGCCAATGTTAATGAAGTGGAATTTATGGCAAAGGTTGAAAGACAGAATAACAAAGCAGGTAATTTGCTCTAAGAAGTGTGGGGTTTGTGGTCTGTTTCCATTCCCAGAGGTAAGGTCAGGAAGGAAAACCTAATGGGTAACACATAAGAGTCTCAAGACTTGAGCTTGATTCAAAGTCGTGTTTTAAACTTCTTGAGCAACCCACGTCTTTGTGCCTCCTTGTCTCAGTGAGCAGCTGTAGGTTAAGATCATGCATGGTGGCAAAGAGCAGTGTGGAAAATCCTGACATGGAAAAACACCTCAAGAGGAAGCTGTGAAGTTATTTCCTGGTAGTTTGAGACTGGACGGAACACAAGCCTGTATTTCATCTGAAGTGCTTGCATAAGACTGTTGTGGGAGTTTCTCAAAGACCCTCTGTTGAGTCCAAGTTACAACTTGTTTAGGACACTCAGAAAGCCAGGAAAACTTTCAAACCATAATATGAGTTACTGTTAGCTCCTATAGAGAGGCTAAAATATTAAAACAGTGTTGCAACAGCATCCAGGTGTGTATGCTTGGACAGGAATCTGCCTTCAAATTTGTCCTGCTCCGTTTCTCACCATCTTTCCACCACACATCCTCTCTGGAAAGCCCCAGATTTTATAAAGAACTGGTCTCTGCTACCTGTGGTCTCACCTGTTCCAAAGACCTCATCACAACTATGTCTTAACCCATGCTTCCAGGGTTTCTTGCCAGCAGAGAAGGAAAGCTGAGCTGTGTGGTTTCCTACAGGGACACTTCTAATAGCCAGGCAGTCCTATCATCAATTTCCAGTCAGGAATCCAGTCAGCAGCCCTTTCAGCACATGATATGATAACATCAAACCATTTTGATATAGTCATATTAGAGTTTTAAAAACACTTCTAAGAAGTACATTTAAATGACATTTTATCTGCTACTGTTTAAGGCTACCTCAAACCTTCAACTACACCATCAGGCAATAGCTGTGCTCCTGAGGAAGATTTTGATGGCCTCCCATAGCAAACAGTCATCTCTGTTTGCTCCAGACTAGCAACAGTAAATGAGGAACAGTTTCTGGAGCCCTTCTAGTTCTGGAATCTACCTTGACTCCTTGTATTGTGTCAAAGATGTATTTGCTGAACTTAGTGCCTTATTTCTTCCATCACCAGTTACTGATACCGCTGTTGATGATTACGGCTATTGTATTTACCAGAGGTCAATGAAGAGATGCATTTGACTCTTTAGTGCAGAGAAGACCGCATTGCAAATAAAAATGAGGATTTTTTTCTCCAATCACTGTCTATTTGGAATGAACTCTGAAGGAATTAATTCTGTTCTCTTCTGGATGGGTGAATTCACATAAAGAAAGAGAAAAAAAGAAATATTACCTCTTGTAGGGAGGTAATGCTTCACTCTAGGATAGAAGATAAAAAGGATTATGGAATTTTAGAAATAATTTCTTTCTTCCCTCCTGGGCTACCCTTGTTTTGCCTACGGTATCGTTCCTAGAATATCTAGGCTGCATGCAGTGTTGAAGTGTAATTTTCTGTCATTACAGCCACACAAAGTAATATATGCATATGCAGTTCTAGTTAGGAAGAACATGGTCAGATCCTTACCTGGCTACTTTAAATTCTTTTGCCACACGATCTCTCATACCAAAGAAATTGCCAGGAATTGCCAAAGAAATCATACAGAAACCTTTTTCATGCTGTAGAAGACAATGATCCATTCCACACTAAATTCACTATTTTCAGTAGTTGGGCATAACGGTGAACTCTCCAGAGCACGCAGCTCATTTCCAGTGTCTTTGTGCACACACAGTTCAGTTGTTCAAATATCTCTGACTCTGAGCATGAACATACAGCAAAGAAGGCACTCCAAAGACTAAGCTGTCTGCCACTGTTTTCTCAAATCTTACTGTTTTACTGAATGCTCTCTGTCTCTAGCATGTCCATGCTCTGCTTTCACATACTTCATTGGTTTGTTTGATGTTTTTTTCCACATATAACTAAATTGCAAAAAATATTCATTTGAAAGCCAAGTATCTGCAGAAGTGACAATTTAAAGAGTTAGATACAGTACGTGGCTGGCATGATCCCATTTTGCCTACCACTGTACTTGAGGTGTGCCAACTTCTCTAACTAAAAGCACAGAGACAGACAGGTGGTTTTTAACATCTGATGGCCTGTGGTTCCTCATGTGGAACCATACAGTCAAATGCTGGTCACTGCTCCACTGACAGGGAGGAAACCTCAGAACAGATCTGTAGCAATGTGTGAATTCGTGCCTCTGGTCTAGGGTCCAGGAGTTAAGGCAGTTCACTAACACCCCATACACACCAGAAGAGTATAAATTAGCATTTTCAGTCTGAGGAAACAACACTTAAATTAGGTCTACTTCTTGATCATCACCACCCTAAGAGAACTTTTTCTCCATTCTACTGTTTTGGGGTAAGAAATTAACCTCTGAGATTAAAGTGAGAAAGTGAACTATATATGAATGTATCAAAAGAACAAGGAAAAGAGCAAGCATCTGGAAAAAATCAAGTTCACTCTTGCTTAAACAAGATTCTTAAAAGTTTTATTGGGCACCTGAGAAATGTCTCACAGCCAGGTTTTTCACCTGGTGGAAAATGCTGGAGGTGCCAGTTCCAGAACAGCCATCAAATCTATCACACCTACTTCTTGTTCTCTAGGCAAGTAGTGGACTGATATTTCTAGAGGCCTCTTGTATTTGCTACAAGTTTCATCGTGTTCTCTGCTTTGTGGCCCCACATTTTCATCAGGACCTCTTTCATCTCTCAGTACTGACAGTAGCTGTCTATGTGAGGCACATTATGGACCATCCAAGTACCCGAGCAGATCAAGCATCCATGTTCTACCTCTGTGCTTCAGCAAGATTTCAAATACTGGAGAGCTCAGTAACAAGCACTGAAGAATTTCTAGACAGAGATGTAGTTGCCAAAATTTTAAACTACTGTGCCTGAGAAAATACTGTGATGTTAGGTGCTAGTGAAGCCACTTTATTTCTGTCAGATCTGCAGAGATTGAGTGTGTTTGCCTCAGTTTAGAAA
>VXAC01002703.1:967739-1144979 GCA_013399225.1 Rhipidura dahli | reverse complement strand
CCCAGCTGGCAATTTCCATCTTGGACAGGAAAATTGGTGCAAAAATGCTCATCAACCTTACCAGTTTACCAGCAGCCTCATCCCCTTTAGCCCACACTGTCGTGACCAAAGACATCTTCACAGATACCAGAGCCTGCCTTGCAGAGTTAGTCTCCTCAATTTATTCTAGTTTCTGTTGGGCATCAAGGTATTTTTGTTCTACAATTCAGCTGAGACACTTGAAGGCGGACATAAAGAACAGTTTTAACACAAGCATTCTGGCTTGGCAGCCTCTATTCCCACTGAAGCAAAAGTGAATTTTACAGATTTCATTGAAGACACAGCTACACCAAGAACAAATATGTCCAAGCACCTCACTCCAGCTGTCTTGTCTTGAAGGTGAATGTTCTTCCCTTTAAAGAGTATGCTTAAGGGGACTAAACATATATGTAGAGGGATTATCTTCTGTGACATCTGTGACATCTAAGATGAATGAATAGTGGGTACTTAAATTGAAATTCAAGAAAGCATTGAATGAGTCAGAGCAATTAATTCAAGGTCTGCCAGACCAGTTAGCCTATGACCCCTTAAACACTCAAAGAGAGGTAGACACAACATTTGAGTTAAATAATTATAATGGCAGTCTTACTACTACCATTGATTCTAGAGGGAACCAGGATCTGTTAGACTAGGGAAGAAATCTAAATCAATCATTGTCCTCTAGAACAGAGACAGTGATGTATACAATCCCAAAAGATACCTTCATCAGTCTGAAAAGTATGTGGATCAAGTTCTCACCTCCTTTACACCCTTGGCAGACATGCTGGGGTCCCATGAGATTTTACAGCTATAATAGAAAAGAACTTAAAACACTGAGTCATAAAGACCACATCTGCATCTCCTTTCTGCCTTCTCCCTCTTCCACCTTTTCATTGCATTCTGTTTCTGAGATACTTTGAATATATACACATGAAAATTGCATGGAGATTGTTCTATTCATCTAACTGATGTTAGCATTGCAAATTAAAAAAAATAAAATTAAAAATGTACAAATTTGTGTTGTACTAGGAAATCACTTTTCCTTTCTTATACATTTTCATAAAGGTTTTTTGTTTGTTAGCTTTTTGTAGCCTGGATTTTTATTTTTTTTGTCTCCAGGAGAGCATATACAAATTGGTACAACAAACCCAAGCAGATCCACAGGCAATCATTTAAGGGAAAATGTTTGCCTTATACATATTCAATGACAAACCAAAGTGTTCCTGTACAACAGCTACATAATATATATTTCAATAAATTATTTAAGTGTGTATTTATGTAGAGGATCTGAACAGCACTAAGAGCACCTTTCTGATGCACAGATGGGTGTTTTAGTGTGGAGAAGAAAACAAGGGGGCTGCAAGCTTCATCACTCCACACCCTCTCCCAAGGACTGTTAGCTTCAAAGCTACTGAAGGACTGACAGTGCCCTGTGTGCTGCCAGGACACTCCTTGCAGAGCAGCCTGTATTTCCACTTTCACTCCTCCTTGTGCCAGGGTAGCTGTGGGCACCTTCCCTGCCCAGCTGCCTGCATCACCAGCTGGGTTCTCACTGGACTTGGTGGTAAACAAGTGCTCCCTTCCACTCACGTGCCCCCAGCTCTCCCCACTGTCACTGAGGATTATTTTTCTGAGGATTTGACCATTCTGCATGTCAACACATTCTATAAGGAGGATGGCACAGATATGGTATAGATTGCAGAAGAGCTATCCAAGCTGAGTTCAGGATGCTGCAGCTGACAACATTTAAATAATAATTAACAAGCCATGTGTCCTTTAACAACATCTCTCCCATGATCTGTCCCAATCTCATGTTCTTCTGACATCAGATGAACAAGACAGGCTTTATGATTTAACTTTGCTTTTTCAACTTTTTTTTTAACATACAAATCCATGACACAGATTTTGCTTCTTTCTGCCAGTCCCTTCTCCATTATTCAACATTAGTTAGAGAGATAAGACTTGTTAACGTAAATGTGTGCAGAGTAGAATATTTAGATTGATGTATAGAGATGTTGCTCATAAAAGTATGCACAAGGCCTTGACAAAATCATGCAACCTGTTTTCTCCAGGCAGTTAAAATATTTTCCAATTTAGCCAATGACTAGACTTATCCCCTATTTTATTCATGAAAACAGTGTCAAAATGCGAAATAAGGGCATTCTGCTTCCTCCCCTAATTTGAAATATCATTTTGAATTGGAAATGAAACAGTTTTTAAAAAACCTTACATGCTTCAAACTCATGATTTTTTTTTTTATGCCGAGACATTTAATTCCCTCCCCTCTTTCAAACTGTGATTTTTTAGACAAGTGAGGTTTTTTCCAAATGCCCTCAACTCCCATGAAATAGTTCCAAGGCATCCTCTCCAGTTATGTCAATCAGTTTCAGGCAGTCTGCAAAGAGACATGACATTTCATAACAATGACATACCAGCCTGGGAAATGAGTGGTGGGAAATAAGTG
Source organism: Rhipidura dahli (assembly GCA_013399225.1). Taxonomy (NCBI): domain Eukaryota; kingdom Metazoa; phylum Chordata; class Aves; order Passeriformes; family Rhipiduridae; genus Rhipidura; species Rhipidura dahli. The sequence continues at coordinate 1,142,497 of VXAC01002703.1, read as the reverse complement.
GTTTGCTTAAAATAATCTCATTCATCTACACAAATTCATATATATCTATATATACATATATATATATACAATGTTATCTTTCTTCAACTTAATCTAGTTAAATGCAAAAAAATATTAAAAAGTGAATTAAAAATTGAAAGGCTTGCTACCTGGAAAAAGATTCAGGTTTCACAAGTAATGAGTGGGAAGAAAAAATGTCTGATTTCTCTGCTGCTCATGGGTATTTTGATTGAATTTAACACATCTCAAGCTGCCAAAAGCCAATGCTACTCATATGAAGCAGCACTGCTTCTCCAATTAAAAAGTGGAAGCACAGCTGCTTCCAGGCAAGTGGGAAGGAAAGTTGGATTGAGTGGCAGCTAAAAAAGAGGTAAAAAAAAATGCATATGCTAATTTCTTTATAAGTTTATTATTTGGTTGTTTTTGCAAGCAGTTGGCTGCTGTGGTGGTAAGAAGCCAGGGAACAGGTGGAATGGCTGTTACTGTGTGGTACCAAAGGAAACACAGGAACCTGAACTCCTTCCCTGACCACACCTTGTTTTCTATTTAACATTTTTACCAGCCTTGTTCCCTCTCTCTTTTCCTTTCCTGCCGGGAAAAATCTGTGTATATTGGACCCTTGTAGTTCACTTCTCCAGGATGAAAAGATTAACAGAAACTTCTTTTTGAGATATCTCAGGAGTAAGATGTCTAGATATGATGTGCATTCTTCCATGGTGTTTGATCAAATATAGATCTTTTAAAAGGACAGAATCCAATCCAGCTGGAGTACTGGTGTTTTCTCATCCTTCCTATTGAACTGATGTGCAGACTAGGTCTAATACTAGATCATCTGTCAATATTGTGCTGCATATTGTACACAACAGGAGCTGTGAAAAGCAGTAAAACTCTCTTCCATTGCAGGATAGTGCACAGACATGCCTAACATCCAATATCCACCACATGCAGTTATTACTGTTATAACATTAATTATCATTCCAGTAAGAGAACAGAGAAAGTAACCATCTATCACACTCTTGTCCCTTTTTCTTCAGACCTGTGGCTTTATGCAACACAATTAATTAAATAAATGCTGCAGCTTAAAAAGGAAAGCTGCACGCAATTAAAGATGGGTACAGACAAAAAAGTAGGACATTCTCAGATCCTAGGATATGTTAGACTTTGGAAAGTACAAATTGCTCTGAACTTTCCCAAATATCCATAAATCATTATTGGGTCAGACTCTAGATCTGACAGCACACCTTTTGAAAATTCACCTTTGGAAACCAGATATGTTCAAGAGTACATCATAAGAGCTGAAAAATGCTCAGGTAACTGTGAGATACAAAATCACTACATATGAACTAAGCCAGGTTATACATGGGCTTTCATTCTTCACCAAATGTGAAACAGTTTGAACAGGCTCAAAATAATTCCTGTAATTTTGCACTCCCTGTGGCCTCTGCATGTAGAGTCTATTCACACAGAGTTTATTCATCTCTCCTGACTTGGAGGTACTTGTGCTGTGATACCAACTCTGTCTTTCAAAGCTGATTTGTAAACTATGCATATAAATAAGAAAAACAGACCAAAGAACAAGGTCTATACCAGATAATATGTGGTAGTGGAAAAGGGATCAAATACTGTCCCACCCTACATGGGTTCAAGGTCCAAGAAAGTAGGCAATATATGTACTTCCCCTAAATGAGCTGTGAGATGGACTGAACTTTCCAAACTGCTTAAATCACACAGGAACTTACACTGCATTTTAAAAACGTGAGATTACTGTCCAAAAGACAGGGTTTTCTAAGGCAATTTGGCATTAACATTGCAGGTAGATGTCAAGTGGGATTTTCAGAAATGCCCAAACCCCACTTAAATCGATGGGACTGAAGTCAGTCCCACTGAAATCAATGCTCAGTCAATACTCCAATGTTATTTCGCAGTGACAGACAACTTTTCCGATGGCTAAATGCAATAAGGGTTGAACCCTGCGCCAAGTCTCTTATGCCAATGACTGTTAAATAAAATAATACAGAGTATTTAAAAAAGTTCACTGCTCTCTGCCTTTCAGATGTACTTGCAATATTCTGCTGGCATGCACTGAGAATAAAGAAAGTATTGGACAGCTTAGTGCTAGGCACATGGCTAAAGCAAATCATACTGCTGCCATGTCAAATAGTTATTCTTAATGAATTATTTGTTATTTAGGTTAAAACCTAGACCAAATAACAACACAACTCTCTTCCTGGAGGAGTAAAATGGCAACTCAACTTTTGTGGAGCTTTGCTGTAAGGAAGATCAACAACAAAAGATTTCTGTGCAAGGGCTTATAAGGTCAAAAGAGTGAAAATATCATTGCTATTATCATTCTTTTTTGTTAATTAGATACATATCACCATGAAAAAAACCTTCCTCTTAAAAAACCAACAAACAACCACACACCAAGCAAAAAGCCTCTAGCAGCATTTCTGGGTTTACTTTAGTTCTATTTCTAAAACCAGATGAAAAAAAGGAAGAACAGGGTGACTGTACTGAACTAATTTATTGGTAAGTAGTACACTCACCACAAGAAGAGACTGGAATTATTTCTAACTTAAAATATCATTCTGAAAAAGAATATGATGAAAAAAATAAAATTCATTGAAATTTAAACACCCCCCTTCCAACATTGTGGGTTAGGCTAGTATTTTGAAATAACTAGGTTTTTCAGTCCACTTCCTTTGATATATGGCAACATTATTTTATTAGTAATAGGTTTTGCTGCTATAATATTTTTATTTGCTGAAATGCCTAAGGTTTTCTTTGACTTCACCTAAATCAAAGTTCTGTTCCTAAATTTTCTAATCTTTTATCAAAGTAAAAAAAGTTTGAAACTCCAAACCATTATTTCTTATCCTTAGCTAGTAATTCGTGGGTAAGGGCCAATTCTTCAAAAATATTTGTACACTATAAAAATCATTATTCACAAATTTGAAGGCTTCATTCTTAAGGCATCATCTAGAAATGCTTACTTGACAATACCTCATCTGAAACAAACACAAAGTAAATTTTTCAGAAGTACCTTGGTGGAGTGATGCCCAAACTTCTGAACAGCAGGCCCAATGCATTCAGTTCATGGACAGACATTTTCAGATAAAGAATTTTTACCAACTTGAAAGCTGACTTTTGCACATATATATTGTATCTCTTGAACTGTCAACAGAACTTGATAGAATCCTGACAGAGCCAAATTCAAACCTGGCTTAAGACCCACTCTTAGGAAATAAAAAGATTTGCTGGTGAAGCTCCTTCTCCTTGGAGATCCTTCCGGTACAGATGCGATGCTTATCGACAGGAATGCCTCACCCACCCCTCGGATGAAACAAACTCTGCTGGCAGGCGGATTTGATGTTTCAACTAAGAGTATGCTAGGGAATCTGTCCTAGTAAAAGTGTCATAAAAAATAAATTACACTACCAGCTCACACAACTGCATTAACAAAAGTTGTTAAGAGAAGATCTGGATTTTGCAGAGCAGAGGATCATTTGGGCAGGGGCAGGAGAAGCTTTTGAGATAACTTCAGGTGAAACTAAGCAGACTTTAAGAGCTCTGACCCGGTGCTAGGCAGAGCTACATGTTTTTTCTCTGTGAGGCTAGGAGCACTAAGGCTTCATGCAACTTCATTAGTGCTGGGATTACTATCTGACCTTGCTCGCCAAGCTGAAAGCAGACTCAGATCCTCACTGTTCATCATTACAGGCAAGGTGTTACCAGATTTAAATAGGTACCCTCAAAGGAAAAGAAGATCAGTACATCAAAGTATTATCTCTAGTTTATTTAATGTGGAATGGCCAAATGGCAGGCCTTTTTCATGTTTGAGACTAGAACTGTAAGCAATTATATCTGTACCATTGTAACTGATACAGGCAAGCCTGTATACTTACCAGGATGTCTTTCATCATGTTTAGTTTATATAGCATTATCACCCCTAGGAGCTCACATTGCTTTCACAGTTTTCTAATGTTTTATAGACATTATTTGGTCTCTAGGGATGAAATGAGTTATAGAAAAATAATAGTCAGTCCCATCTAGATATGGGTATCTGTCTTTATCTGCTGCTTTAGCACTACTGTGACACACATGCTATTTTTACAGCTTAAGAAAATATCTGTATCAAAGGAACACAACAGTAAAGCAGCAAAAGTACTGCATAATTCCAGATTCCTGCTAAGCCAGATCTGAGAAGGATACACTAAAAGAGAGCTAAAGAGAACACAAGTGAAGATCTCTGTGGTGTCTGGCTGCGGATTTATTGTTGTCCCATGGCTTAGGAGGCCTGCAGAAGGCTAATATTATTCAATCTCCATTCAAGCTAGCCCTGCAACCAAATCTGAGCATTTCCCTTAATTTCATTTAGCACCTGAAATATTATTAGCTTTCACTAAAAACCTCTTCAGGGGCAGCTGTGCCGCCTTCCCTGATGCCGTGTCCCTCCTGCAGTGTGAAAGACACTTCCAGCTGTTCTGCCCTTTTATTTCCCTCCAGGGACCATCCTCCTTGTGAGGAAGGCTAAATGCTTCCTCTGCAGGGGTACTTCAAGGGTGTTTAGCAAACTAGGCTTGTAACACCCAGGGCAGAGTGGCATACAGCCCCAGGGAAGGGCACTCAGACAGCAGGGAACTCTGGACACTGGTGAAGAACTCTGTTTTCCCACATAGCTTTTAACAGCATTCCAGGCATGGCCAATGCTGTCTACCACCCAAACAATTACCTTCTGGAGTAACTCTTCCTGTATGGAAAATGTTCAGGGGAGGAGAAGACACAGGAGAAGATGAAGCGTCTGCTATGGTGAGTGGTGTGTCACCACCAAGTGACAGCCCTGTTTCAGCTTTTATCCAGTATCATAGAGCTTTTGCCTGAGGACTTTCAGTTGAAGGCTTTGTTCTAGGAGATTGAGAAGTAATTTGTTTATGGCAGAAACAGCAGCAAACAGGCAACGCTATTCAATATTTTGAGAATGTCCCCCTCTCTTTCTTCATGAGACTGTATCTGACCACAGTGACACCACTTACTGAGACTTCATCTGCCAGAATGGCTTTGGACTGTGGATGCCTTTGGCTCCTATGCACAGATGAAATACCTAAGTATGTTCTTCTACTTAGGTGTGCATCATTTGTCTGTGGTAGGTTCTGCTGGGTCACAAAGCTGCTTACTGTTCTCTGTTCAACTCAGCCTGTCCTCAACTGAGTTTAGTGAGACATTTGATTTTCCTTCTCCTTTGCCTGTGGTTTCAGGATATGAATCCAGGAGGCTGGAGGTCTATCTGGAGGACCTAAACCTAATGTAAGCTATGAATGAACAAATGTCAAAACCCAGATGGACCAGCACAGAGATCTATGGATGCTTTTGTAAAGGAAAGTTGTGCCTTCAAGTAAAGTAATGGGGAAAAAAAGAACCTTCTGTGGTATGGCTTGAAAAGCTTTTGAGTCTTGAAAAGAGAATTATTATCATTAAAAAGAAGGAAAAAATCAGGCTTTTTTCAATTTAGAGGTAATGAGTGTGCTATGTAGTAATGTTGGTGCAAGACGTAACGATTAATATGACCATATGACTTGTAATACAAGCCAGCACTTCTGGAGCACAGCTTAGCACTCCGATTTCTCCAGACTGGAGAAATGAATCTTGCTACACACCTCTACAGGAGAAAACTCATCTCTCAGTCATATTATTTTTAATGTGACGGTAAATGCAGTCACATCAACACAGACTGCTTCAGCAGGCACTGGATGGGAGGTGGGAAACAGGAAGTTTTTTCAACAATGAAGAAAACTAGGATTTTCCAGGCCTAAAAGCCTGTATTCTTATTTTTCTGCAATGGTTTAATACCAGTAACAGATAAGCAATGAAAGTTCAAAACTTCTTTGTTGTGGCCGAATCCTGAGGCATCTAAGGAAAAGGAAGTGGCAAAATGATACTCATATTGAATAGAATGGTGGAAAATGGGTTTTTCAGGAGCCTTAGGGAGCCACAACACAAGGGTGTTCACTTGAAAAACCAGACTGTCAGGGATCACAAAACTTAATGCATAAAAATCTGTTTCTTTCTTAAGAAGTCTAGTTCAGTGCATGGACAACAAAGTGGCATGCAGCTCTTTTATGCTGGGTTTTACATTACCTACTTTTTTAACTTCACTCAGGTTAATAATGATTTTCGGATAAAGTTACATCTCATTACCTAAAACACTCTAGTGACAAACCAGTGTTGAATGGTAGTCTTCTGCTTTCCCTTCCCTCATCTTCACTCCTTTTCCTTGCACAAGCTCTGAAATTCGGCCTTGTACTGGGCTAGGTAAGTTCCCTGGCAAGATAGGTAAGGTGACCAAAAAAAGTGACCATGTGCCTGCCAGCTTCACAAGCTGAACCAGTGAAAGGCCTGATGAGCACCAGATGTAGCCCAAAAAAAGAAGAGGAAGAGCCTGACTGAGAGAGGAGCAGGCAAAAAGAAGGATCTCCCTCTTGGCAGCAGTGAGCTGTTAAACTACCCCAGCTTCACTCTCGGAGGAAGGAATGTGAAAAAGGGCAAAGTAAACAAAACAGCAGCAAGGTTTTAAAGGTGCTGGTGGAACATGCTGACAGGGGAAGACAGCCCTGGCTGGGTTATGATGACCTGTTGTTTTTCACCCTGACTCTTGCACTTGAATGCAGAAAGAGCTGCTGAGAGCTGCAGCCTCAGAGGGAGATGAAGGAGGAGGGGAGGGAGAGAGAAGGAAGCAGGAGGGTCTGCTCTGGCAACACTGATTCTGGATAATTTCTCCTATTCTTTGTTAGGGAAAATAGCTTCTCTAGGGAAATACAGAGCTTTTGATATTTGATGAAAGTTCTCAAGAATATTTTGGTATTTCAACCTACCAGTGACTCCCATGGACAGGAAATGTCTTATGGGAAGCAGAATAAAGCAACTTTTAGAGCAATCGTCATCATATTTCAAGCACTACTAACTAACAGGATTCTCAAGTTACTAAAAACTTTCCTCTGGCTAATATAGAGCCTATTAGTATAGAATTATATTATTTGTCAAGAATGCTTTATAACACTGCCCATGCCTGCCTACATGAACTAGAAAAGTACAGTCAGCAGTTTGCTAGCAAGATTCATATTTAAATGCTGTTCAGGTGCTTGCAGCCTGGGACATTGGGTTAAATAAAGTCTTGCAGAGGAAGACACAGCCAGCCAATTCAGAATCTGAGCATGGCTTGGTGAGGTACCAAGGTGGTTTGTATTGCTGCTTCTAGTGACAGCACCATGGACAAGCACTTGCAACATTCTCCTCTGGATCATCTTCATTTTCCATCTACCTCCCCTTCATGCCCATCTCTTGTTCTGCAACCCGGTGTGTAATACAGTAACAGAGTGGAAGGCAAGACCAACATCCAGAATATTTACTCTTGAGTCCAACCACCTCCCACTCTAAGCATGTATACTATTATTACGGTTGATCTTCCTCTCTCTGCATTGCTGTTTGAGAAAATGCAGCCATGGCTGTTTTCTATTGTTTTGCATGCTGCCTCTCAGCTTTTGCTTAGCTGTAACAGGTACTGGTGTAGCAAATATTTCACAGTAGCTCATCTCCTGCTAATGCAGCTGCAAAACCAAAATATACAACGCAGGAGAAATACAAGGTTATAAACTCTTTTAAGGCTTTTCAGAATGCTCGTAAGACTTTTAGCAGGAAAAAAGCATGACTGATCAAATTATTTGAGCACTGTCACTGAGCATGATGGGACATGACTTTTGGTTGTCTTGTCACATCTAGTAGAGAGGATTCAAACTGGTCTGGAAAGAAAAAAAACAGGAAGAGAATGTGGGAAACCAAGGATCAGCCCATGATCTCCTTAAAAGACTGTGATCAGACAAGAAAGGATATGCTACTCCAGGATTTTTTCAGGAGTGACCAGTTTAGAGAACACTTTTTCTGAAACAGAAGAGGGGAGAATGAAAATGTCACTTCATCAGACTGATTACACCACTCAGCCACAAGAAGGACAACTGTGACACAGTCCCTGCTCTGATTAGTGTTAAAATTGTAATGGATCTTAACTAATTATTAAGAAATTATCATAAGGGAGTATAATTAATACCTATTATTTGTAATAGGTATCATGCATGTGGATGCATTTGGGAAGATGAAATCATCAATCAGACGTAAGATTCAGACTTTTTCCTCTAAGTATCCAAATCAATCATTAAACCCTTTCAAATTCAGGTGTCACACCTGACTTTAGTCTGTTCCTGGGAGTGTATGTTACACACTTTGTTCTACAGTCTGCTGCCACAGAAAGGAGATGCTGTCTTGAGAATCATCAGTGCCTCACCATGGCCTTGTCTGGCCCACTTGGGAGTGACAAAGGCTCCCATTGTGTGCCCTCTGTGGGGAGGATGGTGGGAGCTGGCTGGGGGCCGAGTGCCTCTTGGCTGAAGCACAGAAGGCAGTGCAGGACTGGCCTCAAAGGAAGGGGGATGGAAGTGTGCTGGTTTAACACCAGCAGGAATTTAACCTCCAAATAAGCCACTCCCCTTCTCTGCAGCCCTTCTAGTAAGGAAGGGACAGGAGCAGAGACTAGGGGGTGAGAAAATTTACTGAAAGCAAAGAGCAATGGAATAAGAAAGTCAGAGTAACACCAGCAATATTAATAACAGAAGTATACAAAAAGAGGTGTTTTAGCCTCAACAAAGGTGTTCAGCACCAGGAAAAAGAACAAGATGATGGGCACCTCCTGTAGTTGGCATCCTGCTGGCTTCTCCAGACAAAGATAGGATGGCGATGTGCTGTTCCTGCACATGGCAGCCAGGAATAAAGGCACCTTAGGGATAGCTCCAGTGAACCCTGGCACAAGGACATTAGGAAAAAAGGCAAGATGTTGAGGGGGCAAGGGGGCTCCCACAGCTAATGCTCTGCCCCTCCCAAGCCAAAACAGCAAAAAACAATGCCAAACCCCCCAAAAGCTGCATCTTCCAAGTCGGGCCGTGTCGCTGCTCTGCTGGGCTCAGTTTGCACAGGTGCCTGTTCTGCAATTTCTATTGCTTTGCCACGCTGGAGGTTGGTCCCACAGGTTCATTTCCCACTGCTCCTCTGCGCTCCTTTCAGCTCAGCTTGGCTGGACTGGGCTCGGCTCAGCTCCTGTGGGCTGGGGGTCATCCCCACCTGTCCATTCCCCGCTGGTGCTGCCATCCAGCATCCACTGATTTGTGTTCCACTGCTTTCCTTTCCACATCCTCTAACCTCACTACACAGAAAAGCACACAGGGGCCTGCAGGGCAGCACAGGGGCAAAGCCCAACAGAGCAACCATTTGAAAGAGAAAGAGGCAAAATGGCAGCAGCTCTGGGGGTGGGATTCCTTTGTCCCTGAAGCCACGCCCCCATGATGATGTAAGCTGTAGAGAATGGCACCTAGCCACGCCCACACCACGCTAAGCTCCGCCCCCTGCAGTCAGGACGGCGTCCTGCTGTGTCGGACTGGGGAAAATTTGGGTCCAATTTAGGCACAAAACAGCAAAGCCCTTCACAGCTGAACAGAACCAACATGGACACAAACACTCCTAGAGGCAGCTGAGCCATGTGGTTCTCCAGCAGTAACCTGATCCGTGGGACACTCCCAACAAAAACTGGAATTTCTATTTTTCTATTTTTTTCTGTAACATAAGGCCCTTTTTGTAGCAATGCACCATAAAAAATTGATGGTCATTTGGTGTTGATTAAATACTACAACACCAAAAGACATCGATGGAGCTCATAAAGCTCCAGTATTTCAGATTGAATACCTTTGTCCATTTTCAACTTCTGATTGCAAGAGCCATATGAAAGTGTTATGGGACATACAGCAGCTACAGTGGTGAGAGCTGTTGAATTGTAAAATAATTTTGTCTTTTCAAGCCTGTAAAAACCTGTGGCTCCATTCAAAGTTTCATTTCTGTCTCCTTTGCGTGAGTCAAGAGCTGCTTCATGGGACACAAAGCACTTTCTCATGGCCCAGGTGTATCCCAGGGGTACTCTGAGGAGCACCAAAGGGTGATTTCAGTTCAGCAAGAAGTTTCAGCTTGGAAAGAAAAAAAAAAAACAACTTTTTCAGTTTGGTCCCTTTTCTAGTTGCAGGTGTCTTTCCATCCTTATATTTGTCACAAATCCACAAAAACCCCACCCATTTCTGAGAGCAGTACGAAGTACTTACTTTTTCTTTGAGATTTCGATAATACAGTTGCACAAGTGTTGCAAATGGCCAGCTCCTTCTTTTTCACAGGGTTATGAATCAAGCATGTTCTTTTCAAGTAACATGGAAACAGACATCTGTAAATCAATCTGGACATATTAAAGGGTAAACCTTATTTATTCAAATATTACCTCTTTTCTCTGTGTCCAACTTCTGGCAGACTGAAAGACTTAAAAAAAGTCACATATCTAGAAAAGCCAAGTTGTTTAAAATCTTGAGAATCATTATTTTTTTGTGTCTCCCCAGGTGCCTGGATTGAGCAAAGGTTTAGATTTTGTCTCAGAACTGTTGTAAGAAGTTAATTTAAGTGAACTGCTATATTCATGAACAAAGAGACTTTTTACACTCAGTGATGTGGGTCCTTAATTGGACATCTCATTCATCACAGACTCTTACCAGGGAAAACAAAGAACAAGAACAAAAACAGGACCCTGGCTTTGTCAGAAAAAAGAAAAAAAAAAAAAAAGTTTAAGGAATCTGCATTTAATCAAAACATGCAAAACAATCTCCAGATACTGTCTGGCAACAAATTTAGGATTTGCAGAGCTGAAGTGTTCATTTGCTTGGCTGTAAATATTACACTGATGAAAGACAGTCCTAACTCTGTCTTCCACCACTTCACTTCTGATAGGGAAGTTAAGATTTTATGTGTTTGCTTAGAAACCCATTAGATCTAACCTTTCCAGGAGAATTACAAAGGGGAATGATAAATGACCATGTATCAGTTCAGGGGAGGGAGAGGTTTCATCTGGGATACTGCAGAGGTAAGTACTCAGTCTAGGCATATTTGATGTTATCATTCATGATGTATCATATGAATGAAAATCAAAGATTACACTAAGGTGGGAGGAACTGCTAATGCTGGAGAAAAAAAAATAATTAATATGACATCAAGCGGTTAGGAAGAGGAGCAAGAAAATAAGAGTGGAAAAATGCAAGATATACCTGTGAGAAAACACTCCAAAGAGAGATTTAGTGGAAGGGAAAAAACAATAACGCCAGGGCTGAAGTTGAGCAGGATATTAGACATACACTTGCAATGACAACGACAACAAAAGCCTAATGAGCTGTTTTGCTTTCACAGGCCTTAGCTCACTGTGCTAGCTTAACTAACTGTGGAATTAGTAAACCTTTTCCATATGAATTGGCAGCAAAAAGACATTTAGAGAAAGGAGATGATCTGTGAAGTGTGTGAGCAGAGTTTTGTATAACCAAGTCAGAGTGCTGACTCTTGCTGACCATTAGGTTGTGCAGCATCTTGGCAGAAAGTTTTTCGGCTACCTATGCAAGCCTTGGCTCAGGTCCCTCTACAAGAACGAATGTGAAGTCTGCAGAAGGAACCAAGAATTTGGGGTTAAATTTTTGCACAACGGCCTCTCCACTGCAGAATTTAACCTTCAGTAAACACAGAAGAGAAAAATAGTGATCTGCATACAAATAAAAACATCACAGATGTAGTCTGTTCTGTGGCCTTAGCACTGCATGGGCTGTGCTAATTACTAATTTTTATTTGAGCATCTGTATTGGGCTAAAATAATATCCTTGCAGTTGAACACTATCAAACTGAAGTATTTGGTGGTGGAGTTTGAATATTATTTTGAATGCAACTTCTTGGGAAAATATGGAGCAGTACCATAAAATTTTATAAAGCGTTTTATTCTGTAAAGCACAACACCTTCTGAAAGAAACGTCCCACAACAGAGAACAGTAAATAATAAAAAAAGCCCAGGAATCAGAGAAAAATAGTGCAAAACCATCTTTTAATTGGTGACACCAAATGTATGAACACCACTATTGCAAATATTTGCTAAAATCTGTCCATTTACAGAGCAGTGTATTTAGAATACACACAACATTTTATCCTCCTTAGGATTAGTGGCTGCTATTAAACAAAAAAAAAAAAAATCACATGAAGAAGAATTTTTCTCTACTCAAATATAAATGTTCACACTTTGTCTAAAATTTTCCACACATAAACTCCTGGTCATGTTTTACACCATGTTACCTGTTTAAAAACTACTCACAGTCAACCTGGGAGAATAACACCAATTTATCAGGAACTGGGCTCAGCTATGAAAGATTATCAGAGAACACCACAAAAATGCTGCTCTTTGCAAGACACCACTAGGAAAGTTGTGCCCTGCAAAGCAGCCAGGGCAGTTGTATTAAGGTCAGATGGCATTTGAAGACTATCACAAAGAAACATATTAAAAAAGGCTTTTATAGAATGGTCCTGTTGTGAAAACACCTTAGGGACTTAAGTGCATGCATACATTTGTTGCTTGATTTTACTTCCATGACTTCATGTACAGCCACCCAGTTTGCCAGTGAAAAGGTTTTCTGTCTTATCACTGCTTTTCCAAAACCTTACTGTACCTGCCTGGCATGGAACTCTGTGTGTCATACAGCATGAAAATAAATCAGGCTTCTGTCAGTTTCACTGAATATGTAAAAAACCCAACAGAACCAGACAAAAGACCAAAGACATAAGATACAGGATAAAAAAAAAATAAATTCAAAATGCATTCTTTTATAATGAATTCATTTTTAGTATGTTAAGACAGGAGTGTATTTGAATTGCTGTCCCTTTGAAGACAGACACTGAACCCAGCAATTCAGTCTCCGAGGAGCTAAGAGAGCAAAAGCAGAGAGCCAAGTTTTAATGCAGCAGGACCAGGAAGGGAGAAGGAGTGTACAGCAGTGCATCAGCACAGTCCTGTTTCCAAGCTCCTTTCCCAAAGAAACAGCTGTTGATTCTGCAGCCAGAGGATTCTGCAGTCAGAGGTAGCCTTGCAGGAGGTAAACAATCCTGCTGGTGAAGTCTTGAGACCTTCCTCCTTTTTTAGGTACATTGAGAAGCACACTTTTTAATGCTGGTTTAAAAACTTGCATGAAAATGAAAATGTGAAGACAAAAACCATTCTACAAAGTGTTTTCTTTCATAAAAGCTGTACTTCTGACTTACCTACTGTCCAAGAATTGCAGCAATTGCACCATTTTTTACATTCATTAAATCAAGATACCACGTTATTTCTTAAAATTGCCTTGACTATGCCAAGGAGTTCTGGATTTTTAAGAATCAGTGTGGTATAGAACTATTCCAGCTACCAGACTAATTTTGCACTGATTCTCTGCATCTTCAAGTATCCTTTTTAAAGTACAGTCAACAATACTGGAGTGACATATCCAGCATTATTCACAGTATTGCCATCAATATGGTAACATTTTCTCTGGATTCATAGAGCCCAAAGTGGCTTTTACATCCTGCCATTATTTCATGCAGATCTGGCTGTTTATACTAATATCCCCTCCACCTTTCCTAGTCCTAGAAGACATGTTTGCAGGAGGAAATACTATTTTACTATTGGTTTCTTTGTTCTTAGAAGCATGACTTGACATTGTTGTGTTAAAATGAGCTCATTTTCTCAGCATATCTTATCAGTCCCTGTAGTTGTTTTCTATTTACCTTTTACTTTTTAATCGTTTGCTAATGTTACCAGCAATGATTTTAGAGTTTTTCCTACCATCACCAAGGACAGTGTATGTAGACAGAGAATAGATCCCAGAGGGACCCACTAGAAACCTCCTGCAGGACAATGATTGCAGTTTACAATTGCCTTTTACATTCCGTTGGTAGCTGGGCTTAACCTGTACAATATTTCCTGTGTGTATCCCATATACTGTATTATACCAAAATATTGTGGGAGACTAGATTCTTTATGGGTATTTGTTATTTGAGCACACTTTTCTTATCAGTCCAGTTTGTGAATTTAACAAACCATTTTTTGACAGATCTATTTTCATGCAAACCTTGCTGAATGTCATTAATAATTACATTTTGAAATTTTTTATTATTATTATTTTCAGCTGGATTGGCTAGATCAACATTTTCCAGGTCATGCTATTTACCCTTTTGGCAGTAAATGAAAAACAAATAAAAGAAACTAAATGCACAAGCAGAGAAAGATACTAGATAAAGACAAGGTGTATGAATTTACATTGAGGGCTTTTTTGAAATTATCATTGTCATGAGATGTTCAATTTCATTACTGGTAAGACTTTCTCATATGATTTTAGTACTATAGCATTTTATGTAGAAGTAAAAATAAGATTTATATTTTAATTTAGTTTTTTTGGTGGTGCTGGGAAGAATTTAATATGTGTGTACATATATTATTTAAGTAAAGTACATATATTATTAAGTAGAATTAGAACACAGCACACATTTAACATCCATGTTCTTTAAATATATTTATTCTATTGGAAGATAGAGACTGACAGTATTTGCCAGATGACAGTCTTTACACATGATTTGTTCATGTTACTTTGGACAGGACTTGGAATTCAACTACGATATACAAAACAGCATTCAAAATATCTTTATTTTTATTAGTTATTGCTATTTGCCTGTGCTGGGCACCATGAGAGAAGAAAGAAATTCTTAGGAGCATTTTTTTTCTCATCTTAAAATAAATCTGATTTAGGGAGTGTTGTTTGTGATTAATAAGTCTAGACCATCAAGAAACTTCTTTACGCTTCATCACCTAAGCAGGACTGTCATCTTTGACTCCTTTTGGTTCTCTGCAGGCTTGAGATGGTTGCAAATCCCTCAAGAGTGTCATAACTCTGAACTATAAGTATTTGATGATTTTCTAGGAAGTGGCCATGAGTACAGAGTGATTTACAGCAGCATTGTTGTAAGAATCCAGCTGATTGAATAACAGTAGATATATCCAGTCAAGGAATTATTATAAGAAAAAATGTATACATAGTGAACAGAACATATGAATAGGACAACTTTGAAACAGTACTATTGAAAATGAATATAAAAAAGGTATTCAAAAGGAAATACTTTTAAATACTTGTAAAATGGAAATTAGTTTCTAAAAATTTCCTCTCAAGAAATTCTAAAAGCAAAGTTTGTACAAATATAAAGTTTGTTGTCAGTACCAGCATTATGCTACACACTGTTAAAATGCAAAAAAATCTTTTATCACTTCTTTGGGTTAGTCATTGAGCTTTCTTACTGTTTTCAAATACAATCAAGAGAAAAAAAGCTGCAAACCTTGGGGAAAAAAAAGCAGTCTGAAGCAATCAGGAGCTTTTTCTATGGTCTTAAATACACTCCAGAGGCAAACTTGGTTGGCCTTCACAAGAGGACTTGATTTCCCTTCACTCCATTATTTTCAGACACATTTCAGATCTCCACTGATTCAGTCACTGGGTCCCAGGTGTGAGTGTCCTCACTGAAGTTACAAGTCATGAATTTCACTCTGGTGCAGGACAGAAAGGAGGTCTCCTTGGTGCAGGAAACTCACCCATGCCACTTTTGGCCCTGCAGCAGACTCAGAAAATAAAGTTTCAGATAAAGTTTTCTTCAAAATACACAGACAGCAGGAATACATTGATGGTATTTTGGGCTAAAGCAAGTGGTTCCAGGGCTGTTTTTAGCATAATACAGGACGTTGTTGAATGTTAAACATGAGTATTAAACATGGTTGCAGTTCCAATAATTCTTCCAGGATTGTTTCAGAAATTTGCATTTCTTTAATTCAGTCTATCACAGTTCTGTCACAAGCCACAAGCTGGGGTGGAGAAACAGAAATATTTTAAGGTGAACTACTTTTAATGGGATTTGAATGCCCAAAATATTTGGAAATCTTAGTCAATACTCTTCACATTAGAAGCAAATGGTCTTAGTATTTTGGCAAAAAGTGATCCTTACTCAAATGTTTATTCCCAGTGAGCATTCAAACAATACCATAAAGAGTTTGCAATACCATAAACAGTTGAAAAAAAAGACTGATCAATCCAACAAACCTTAGTGCCTTTTGAAAGGTTTTAGAGTATGGTGTAGATTCAAATACAGAATGCAAAGATGATATATCCTAGAAAATTTATTCCCAAGTCAGAAGCCAGAAAATATTTATAGTGCCAGTGAGCATTAAAAAAGGATGAATAAAAGCAAAAGCTCCAGAGTTTTTCCCCTGTTATTATTGTTTTTATCATTAATATTGTATCTAAAGCAAAGACTATAGAAAAGTGGGAGGGGAAAAAAAATGCTTACCAGCTGCCAGATCATTTTGGAAGCTGATCAGACATTTCCAGTTTTTCTGTGCCTTTTTTTTCCCCTCTTTCCTTTCAACATAAAACATTGCAAAATACTGCAGTTGTGAAGAACGAAGTGAAGGGAAGATAATCCTGGCCACCAGAAACATGCCCTAGATCCCATAGGAAGATCATGGAAGGAGGGAGGGACAACTATACCCCTGAGACATATTGTTTGTGGTTTTAAAAGCAACAGTAAAAAGAGTCTACCCTTTTAGACTCATGAAAAATGAAATTATGACAATCCAGTTTGGGCTTTCTGTACATTTTTGGATGCTACTTAGAAGCACACCAGCATCTACTTCATCTGCCAGCTGAAATTTATCATGTTACATAGCAGTTACAGCTCAAAATACAAATTAATTTCAAGGTCTCATGATTTGGACAATTTACAGATATCCACCAGCAGGTGAGTTACTTGGAGATGTCAAGGCTTCTTGTCATAATTATTACACTTCCAGTGTCCAAACAAGCCAGGTGCCTCTTCAGATGAAATAAGCATGAAACCTAGGCCAGATAGACATGAGAGATTTGGGAAACAGAGAAAACAAACCAGCATTTGGTCTGGGTTTTTGACGACTTTATCACCAATAATGTCTGTTTGTTTCAAGGGGATGTTTTTTCAGCATTAGAGCAGTCAGAACCAGCTCTGCTGTGGCCTCTCAGGGTGATGACTCGAGGTAGCAGTGTGGAGCTGAGGTTGCCCTGCACTTTCTGGGGCTGGAGGCCTGCCACCCATTCCAGGAGAAGGCCATCTACCTTGGACTGCAGCCCTCTAAGGGCAAAATGCTTCACTCCTTGCTGGTGACACAATTTCATTTCATGTTCCATTGTTTCAGTGGGAAATAAAGATGGTTGCTATGGGAAGTGCCCGTTTCTGAGTGCAGCCGCCTCACAGGGTTCTTGTCTCTCTCTGTCCACATTGTTATTTGAAACTCTCTTCAAAGTGAGGACAGATGGAGGTGAGAAACCACTGCTGCCTACAGAAATAGTTAACTTAGTCAGGAGCTCATTTTTACACAAGGCTTTGCTTTGAAGACAGCTGCATGGGTCAGTCCTTCAGCAAACTCAGGAACACTTCTGAAGGAAAACTGCTTAATTCAAAGCTTTGTGGCAGGAATTAACCAACCAGCTTCTCAACCATCTCTAAGTAGGTGCCAAGGATCACTCTAAAGGAGCTGTAAAGACAAGAATTCCATAGGGCATTGTGCTGAAGTGCAGGAGACAGGTCAGATTTTGCGTTTTGACTAAGCTTGTGAGCAAATCTTTCAGTCTCTGTGCTTTTATTCTTATCTCTTGAAATTTTCTTTTTCTGGTCAGACTGGTTTTCAGGGAGACAGTGTCTCTCAGCAAGTACACCATCATCACTGATTACAGTGTTAGCAAATTTGGGATTGGCTAGAATTTCACCCCAAGATCTATACAGTTCTTTGGGAATAGACATGTTAGACATTTATGTTATGTTAATAGATACCAAAAGATGTGGAAATTTGAAACCCAGATTTGATAAAACAGGAAGGAATAATCTATACTTGCTAAAATATGTAAAATCTTTTTCTCTAACTTCTTACTTTCTTTCTCTGATTAACATTTTGTGATGAAATGTATTGTAAACAGATCAACATTATTATTCCATTCACATTTTTAAAGTGTTAATAAACTTTTTTTGTTTGCAAATCAACAAAACTGACTTATAAAATCTTTCAGATTAAAAGATAAGGGTGCTCAGCCTCAAAAAAACATTTGGCTGGTTGATCTAGCATTAACAATTATGTTTAGGAAACAATTTAACAGCTACAAAACACAACCTTGTAAGCATTAGGCATAAGTGTTACATATTTCTGCCATAATTAATTTCCAAATAAAATACTGCATTGTTTGTACATAATAAAAATAAATAATAAATTGTATTCTTTAACAAAATAAGGTATCACAAATACCAGGGGGAGAAGAAGGCTTTAGGGTTTATCCACAAAATTAGGGCTGAAAACTTCCTGACAATAAAACCAACTGCAGAGTTACTTAACTGGAACAGCAGTTGGAGGAGGGATTGCTTGTATCAATAATTTTTGTATTATAAAATACAAATGTTGGTGGACAGCAGCAAATTTTAGACAATTAGATTTGAGTTGGGGCCAAGGGCTCCAAAAGTCAACTTTAGGAAGAAAGGGAAATTAACTGTTCTCGTCAGTGTTCCTTCCTTTCCTCTGAGAAAAGCCTGAAGTAAAACACTGCGCGCGTGCACACACACACACACACACACAGAGCTAATAAAAAAATTTAAATCTAATATACTGCAAGGGAATTGATTCAAATAAAACTACTGCAGCCTTTAAAAATGAAAAATGTACCAAATCAGCTCTTGCATGTTCTTTTATGCAGTCTTGAGCACTTTTCCAAGGATATGAAGTTATTCTGATGGCTCTAATTTCCCAGGGTAAGCCCTGGCCCTATTCCATCCCGTGGAAGACATTAATCCCCCACAGATTTTCAGCCATCTTCTCCAGTGGCTCAGCCATTGTCTTGGACAATGGTCTAAGCACTGCAGACTGGATTCCATCAAACTCAGAAGAGTGCAGAAAATGTAGTTGTACTCTTCAGTTTTCCTACAGAAGTAATAGAAAGTAAAAAAGAGTTGGATAAAATATTTTATGAGGTAAATATTCTAAGGCATAATAGGATTCACCTAAAACAAAAGCTATATCCCAAAATATATAGAAATATATAAATAAAGAAGGAGTTCTCAAAAATATGTGTTTCAACTCCTAAAACGCATATGATAATTAATTTTTCATTATAGCAAGAAAGAGAAAAAGAAAGGAAAGTAGATAACATCAAATTACCATGATGTAAAGGCAAATTGTTAAGTGTAGTAGGTTTCCCATGGTGAAGCTTACAAGACTTTCAAATTGCTGTATGATTGTCAATCTTGGTTGTGAAAATTTTCATGGTTGGCCATTCTACAATGAGAATGATTAATCTCCATGTAGATGATATTTATTTTAACTCAATGAAGTGTTGCTTTGGCTTATTTAATTAACCAGAAATCCCTAACACCAATTGTAGCATGTCCAGTTTCATGGGATACAACGTGGAGCCTGATCTGATCAACAGCCCTTCCCTTACATGATAAAAAACTAGAATCTCCATGCCTTCCATTGTATCCTTGCATTGTAAGTTTCACACCTTTATGAAATCCCATCTCATCTACTGCATGTGTCAGAATCTCACCCTTAGGTTGGGTTCAAATCCTCCCTTTGTTCATTTCTATGTGAACTATGTTTTATGTTAAGAAAATATTTGTGGAAGGCAAAAACAAGAAGTGCTGCAAATCCTCCTGCAGTGTGAGAAAGCTGCCTCCAGTGTTCATGCAGCATGCCAAAACAGCTATCATGGATGTTTTGTAAAAAAACCAACCAAAACCTCTTGAATCAGCTAGCTTATGACAGTGGCAATACCATGCCAGCTGTGCATAGACTGACACATGTATTTTTGGCCACTGGAAGGGTTCCTTATGTGTGTTGTGGTGCTTTCTACGGGCTCTCAGATATGTGCATGGGGTCCATGTGGAACCTTAGCACAACTATCAGGGATGTCTCCAGACATCTGCCTCATTCACAAAGCAGTTTCAAACACAGTGGCCCATTTATACATCCCTCAATTCAATGATCTTTGCTAAGGACTTACAAAACATGTAAATTCAGAGAGAATCCAATAAAAAAACCCCAAGCCCTGCAGGCAATTCACCAACTTTCCACTGGTTCATAAGTAGGTTTACAACAGCAGTTCCCAAACTGTTGTTCCCAGCTAGCCGGTGATCTGATGATCTGGCCCACAGAGTGATGCCAATTTTGTCCTGTTTTTAAGTAAGTAATGATGATAAGGGTGCATGACAATTCGTGGAAAAGATGTGGTCTTGGCATGGGTCTGGGATACCTCCACCCCTTCTCTTCCACAAGAACAGTCCCGTTGTCTGTGCTGATAAATTGATCTGAGGGACTCACAGCAGAACACAGTGCTGGATTTCATCTCAGGAAGATGTTTTCCAGAGACCTGAGGGACGGGCCTCCTCCAAATTTGGCTGGCACTTGCATGCCTGTACACCCTGGCTGAACTGCAAATGGAAATGTCTTGATGGAACACACTGACAGGGTAAGCCAGCAGCGGTGCTTTGACCTGGCTCACTCAGAACATAAAAATTCATAATCGTCCCAGAGCATGTGGAATCCAACAAATCATCTTTAGAGTTAAAATGTCCAAGAAGGCATTATGGACGTTACAAACAAATTAACAGACATAGTCAGCCAGATCATCAGCTGGTAGAAGTTGGCAGAAATCCACTGTAGCAACATAAGTTTTGTAAAACTAACCTGAATTGCGCCAGCTGAATGACTTAGTTTAATTTTCTTCTGCCACTGTGCACATGGAATAACTTGAGTAATTAAGCCTTTCTTGTTTGGGGTTTTGGGGTTTTTTAACTTTTGATTTTTGAATGAATCTTGTCTTGATATACACATGCATACAAATAAATTAAAGGGTCAACCCTCTATTCCATCTGCTCTGCAGCAAACCATTTGTTGCTCTTCAAATGACAGCTGCTTGGCCCAGGAACACACTTGGCTGCCACTGTGCAGCACCCATGTGTGCTGCTGGCACAGCAGCTCAACCCCCAGCTCCACACTGCCCGCCCAGCCCCGGCCAGCCTGTGCCCTGCCCTGTGCAGGGAGGCAATGCTCAGGTGTCACTGCAGAGCTCCCTTGAACAGGAAACATTTCCCCCTGTTGTTCGTATTTTCCATGTTATTATAGCAAGGGCAGGAGGTCCTGGTCTACAATCATGCTTATGTTCCAAAATAAGAATAGCATAAGAATCATGTCTAGGACTAGTTCATAATTTCAGATTTAGGAAACACTGAAAGCTGCACAGAACTGAAGCAATGGTGCCCACAATAGGGGGCTTATCAAATTCCTGCATTAGGAGCTTGCCATTAAGTTTTATTAATTAAAATTATCTGCTCTCACCCTCTTGAATTAATAAAATGCTGCTGGCATTCACTGCAATGTTACAGGCCATGGCTGTTCTGAAAATGCAGTTGCTAGGATACCTTCATAATTTCATCCTCACGTTATACTGGTCTTTCAATTAATGAAGAAACATTCAAGTCACTTCTCAGCACTTCCATGCACGTGTTTGACCTGTGCCTTCACCCTTCTTGTGTGACACTCCTCTATGTGTTTGCCTTCTAACCCCAGTGTGGGAAACAGCAGAGTGACCACAGCCATTTGCAAGCTGCAGTAATGGTGCAACTCTTCTACTTGGCCTTTTCATATCTTTGTTATTATGAGGACAGAAAACCAGATGTCTTTACATCCAATATTTCTTCCCTGAATGGACCTGAGAAAATAACGCTTTTTAAGGGGTAATTTTGCAAACCTATGCTATCCATTATCCATTTAAAACTTTTTATAGAACAATCTCAGCAGTGTAATGCCTATTAAAGAATGAGATCCTGCAAAATTATATATTTCTCAAGGCAGTTATCTAATAAAATACATGAGGTATTCTCATTAGATAGGAGGAGGCAGCCAAGGCTCTGGAAATACTCAGTCCCAGGACTGAATTTGTTTGAAAGTCTGATGCAATCTGATAGACTACAATGGAAACTCACCTTGGATACACATGCTAAGCATTATACTCTGCAGGAACACAGACCCTGCACAACACAAAAAGCCTGACACAGTCTAAATGGAAATAAAGTAGGAAACAGGCAGTATACAGACTTTTTGTATACTGAAATTCACAAGCAAAGCAGAGTGCACCCTTCATGTCATTCCCAGACTTCCAGAGTAGGACTGGATATTCAGAAAATACTCTGGCTGAATATTTAGTGAACACTGAGAGACAGAGAATAAACAAAAGTCATATCTGTGTTTCAAACTCTGTTTAACAATCAGACCAAATATAATGTGATGATCAAGTGAACAAACAGAGCAGCTACTGACACTTTCAGACAGATCACCACATCTAAACAGCTGATCTATAAATAGTCTGCTCACAGTATTGCAGCACATGCTGACCACACAGATGTGATCCTGCAAAGCAAGTACCAGAGATTGTACACAGCTGTTTTCACTTGGTTAAAACCTGTGTGGTCTTTTCTCCAGTATGAAGACATAGTCTCTTTTTTTTTTTTTAATTACAACTTCTACTGCATGTACTAATAGATTTTTTTTTATATTAAATAGGTTAGTTTTGTCCTGGAAATTATCAGTGGCTCAATAAGCAAATAAAGGCTCTCAAAGAAACAAGCAAAGTAGTTTGCATAAAACATTAGGAAAATATTCCCAAAGCACTCCAGAAATTTCACAAGTTATTAATAATTTGACATTATTATGTATGATTTGTTGAACACACAAGCATGCTTGAGCAGACAGAAGAAACACCTACAACTGCCCGAGAGGCACTTAACTTCATCCAGGAGCCTGACTTTTCAGGGTGCTTTGTGTGAGGAAGTACTGAGTATTCTTGGCTCTCACTGAAACCCTGGGGAGCTGAGGAGGCTCAGAGCTTGCTGAAGATGTACAGAGCATTGCAGAAAATGCTCAGCATTTAAGAGCTCTGGGAACTGTGGACCAAACTTTGGGTGATGCCATTATCCCCCTGGGAGTCTCAACAAAATGGTTTCACTTCTCCCATGCTATCTGGGAGCAGCTTTAACATTCCTCTGTGCCCATGCTGCAGCTTGGCTGTTTGCTGTGGAGGAAAACCAGAACCTGACAAGAAGTGCCCCAGGAGCCCTTCAGTGCTCAGAGCTCCCACTGCAGTGTCATCAGCTGGTGCTGTGCAGTGATGTGCTCCTTTCTGCCAGTGAGCCCCCGCCCATCAGCTTGTTCTTTTGTGGGCTTCTTCTGAGGAGCTCCACAGGCTGTGTCACTGTCCTGTGCATGAACATGCTGTGGACCAGGCAGGTGGAGTGGTGATGGAGCACCCTGATGTAGGTGGTTTCCCTCCTAAGGCATGGCAGAGAAAAGCTGCTGTCTGTGTGAGATGGGCCAGCCCAAAGCTCTGCACAATCCCTCACTGTATGTAATGCCAGCTCATGGACTCACTGTACATGAACACCTAACAGTGCTGGGGAGGACAAAACAGTGCTTTGACCTACATGATAAAAACTGTATTTGCTAGCAATCAGCACATCTGTTTATATCCTAGATGATGAAATTTTCATCATCAAGGAGAAAAATATGTATGTGATATCTGATTTCATTTCCTGCAATGTAAGTGAGTTGCACACATACTTGGCTTTCTTTCTTCACAGGATTCCACTTCTACTTGTTATATTTGTTCTTTTTATTCTATTTGTATTAGGACATTGCCTTTCATTGTTATGTTCTCCACCCCCCTGTTATAATCAACTCTTCTGCCGATTGTTTATGTCACAGCTATTCTTCTTTCATTAGACTGTAATTATAGCCTGTGACTATAACTTTCTTCCTTTGGCTGTTTACAGAATTGGTTTTCTGCCTCTCTCTCGTACATACTCTTCACTCCTATTCTCCTTTAGATCTCAACTTCTATACAGTCATCACCTTTTGAAAGTGCAAAGCAAGACAATTAGTCATTGTAACAAGTTTTCCAAGGCTGGAAGGTCACATTACAACTCTTAAACTTCAGTGGTTTAGATGTTTGGAGATGCAATGTGAAAAATGTCTTTGATCTTTTTATTGCCTTGGTAAACTTTTTATGGGGCAATCCATTTAGCTAGTCCATTAGAGAGGTCAATAAAATATTCTGTGCACAAAAGTACTGCACTTCACCAATTACATATATATATATCTTTGCTTTGTAAAATTTACACTTCTGTGCAAATGTCTAAAATATTTTATGAATAGAAATTGTTTTATCCTCAAAGCCCACCATTGCAGAAAATTAGTTGCTGCCTTATTTTCTCATTACTTTTATTCCACAGTATTAAGCATTCTGTTTTGAAAGTCATGCCTCCCACTTACAGAAAATGGAGCCTTAGACCTGGCAAGTGTGCAGCTGATGGAATTGCAAATACAAGTTAGCTGCTTGTTCATGAAGGCAACCAAATCCATATATTTCTGGTCAGCTGTTACCCCATTTTTATGCTAAATTAGCCTCACAAAGGTGCTTCAGTTTGCACACACTCCATTCTAAAGGACCAGACTTCAAAGATTAATGCAAACTCACAACACAAACCAAGGCTGGAGCTGGAGTCACCAGTTCGGACTCCTCATTGCCAGACCCAATATATACATTAAAAGTATAAATATATACATGATACTGGCAGTGTCATCTTCTCTCACATCCAAAATTATCTGCTTTTGACTTCTAGACAGCAGAAAAGAAATTGCTGGCAATTACAAAACCATGGACCCTGTTGATGATAGCCCCTTTGAACTAGCTCAGCTCCTTCTGTCTGTGCCACTTCTGCAACGTGAAGTAATCACAAAGGCAGCTTCTCTGCTCACAGAGAAGGTTCCTCTCCCAGACTGAGTAACATCTTCCCTCAGTCAGTGTAAGAGGCATGGAAGAGGGCAGAAAGTGGATTATGTCTTCTCAGAATGTATGAAAAGGTTGGGTTTGCTCCTCAGATGATCCTTAGGACTAATCAGGGATCCTAGGACAGAAAGCAGCAGAGTGAGGCCAGTGTGGAAGAAAATTTGCCATTCCTGCCACTGGTATGAACAAGGGAAAGGTAGGGCTATGGGTTGCTATTGGCAGGGGAATGCACTCACCTTCAGTAGTCATCATGGCCCCACACATCCAGGCAGCTGGTGGCAGCTCCCAAGGCAGGTCTGGAAACAAAGTCAGGAAGGTCGTGGCTGTTTCACTGCTTCAGCAATCATTTACGGTAGGCAGTTGCCTACTGTGTTTCTTTGGCAAGTTTGAAGTGAACAGAAGGTGGACACAGCCTCAGTCAAACATCTGCTGACATCTCTGGAAGCCAGTTCACATTTGAGTAACACTATGCTTTAAAGAATTGTTGAGGTGGCAGAAAGCTGTCTCTGTTCATGTTGTGTAACAAGGTTCATTTGTCCCAGCCTAGGAATACAGCTTTAGTTTCCTTTCCCTTTCTCAGCCTCTGCTTTGATTGAATAATTTTCTCCTTTTATTCCTTGTCTCTCATTTTTTGCCTTTGCTTTGCTTTGCCGCCACCACTCTATCACAGATTTATTTTGCTCTCCTCTTCACCTTGACTTATTTGCTCTACAGATGGACCTCCATGTAAGCTCCCTGCCACTGGTCACTGTCCCTCACTGCCCTGTGACATTATTTGTCCACTCTCCATCTCCTTCATGGGATTTCAGTCCTCCCAGGTCAGAGTCATGGAGGCTTCCCAGCCCCCTGTTCTAGAGGCAATTGTAGGTATTGCTGTTCACTTAGCTCATGGGATACATCCCCTTTCTTCTTTCTTCCCCTGATGCTTCAGCATTTGACCTCCATTATAGAGGCATGTTGGCTGCAAGAGGAAACACTCCAGCAATCATTAAATTGCTTGGGTGAGAGGATGAACTATGATTACCTCATATGCTCAACAAATTTTAGGAGGCAGAGATCCTGTAGAAAGCATGATATCTCAGAGGGTTACACCAATTCACAGTGTTAGTGACTTAGATACATGTGAGGCTTTTGTTCCCAGTGCTGCCAGCGTCGTAAACCTTTACAAACACAAATTTACTCAGAGAAAAAAAAAAAAAAAAGGAAATAGCAGCAGCCTAAAAAAAATTTGTGTCTTTTAAGCAATGTAACCTAACAGGTGTACCAGCATCAGTGACCTAACTTCTATTTAAACCATGAAGATTCTGTGGTCCTGGAGAAACGAAACAATTCCCCAGTAAGAACAAGCAGCAGCATGAGGCCATTAATTGAAAGCCTAGCTGTGGTTTGGTGGTACACATTGTAATCCCACTAGGTATCATGTAAAATCATTTTTATAAAGTCATAAAAGGATTTGAAAAGCTTAGGACCACAGGATAAATATAAATTTAAATATAAAATTATAGGGTAAAATTTTGCAATACTTCAGATACAATGTAAGTACCATTTTAAGACCTTTGAACTTATTCTTTGCATTGCACTGTCAATGCAGGAATGGATGAACTCATTGATTTCAGTGCTTAAATTCCAGTTCTCTCAAAACAGAAAACAGAACTCAGATTTAATCCAAGGAGATCATTCCCTGTAGCTGTAAGTACCACAGTTGAGGGCATGTATACTTGATTTATCTGCAGCCCCCTTCAGAGTTAATATCCCTACAAAGTAATTGCTTCCAGTCAGCAGTAACATCAACATTTTAATTAATATAGAATGAGTCTGATATCTTCAATCTCTGATAGGATCTAGTCAGGTGAAAGATCTGGAGAAATGTACCAGTGTATATCAAACCAGTGAAATTGTTTTTTGGCTGCACTTTCCTCTCCAGCTCTGAGACTAGGACTAAAATATTATCTGTTAGAACTTTGGAGAAAGTTTCAAGTACTGCTAGTGGCATTACTGACATGTTAAAACAACTACACAAGTCAACAAACCTTGATCTGTGTCTGTATCTGATGTAGCAAGAGAAGTAGTGGGTTTTATCTTGATCTCTTTTCCTTTAAATCAAAAGCCAGACAGGTCACAGTGGAAAAAAACTTTTGTGTGGAGTACATGCAATACCATGGCACGAGGTCATTTATAAGCACTGTTCTCAGGCATCACACTGAAAGGGCAATAGAGAGAAGCTCATGATTTTTTGCATGTTGTGTTTTAAACAAATATTTTTTTCCAAACTTTTTTAATGTTGATGCAAGCTTTACTCATTCTGCAAGTCTGCTTAGATTTGCAGAAGTCATTCTTGATTCTGCATTCTGTACACTATGATTGATTTTCTTTTTGTGTCTTGACATAGAATCATGGACTCATTAGGGCTAGAAAAGACCTCTAAGATCATCAAGTCCAATTGTTAACCTAACACCTCAGTGTTCACCATGTGCTCAGCTGCCATATCCACATGCCTTTTGAACACTTCCAGGGATGATAAATGCACTACTTCCCTGGGCAGCCTCTTTCAATATCTGACCACCCTTTCAGTGAAGTTTTTCCTAATTGAAACCTCCCCTGGTGCAACTTGAAGCCATTTGATTTATCCTATTGCTTTTTGCCTGGAAGAAAAGGCTGGTCTATGCCTGGCTACAACCTCCTTTCAGAAAGCTGAAAAGGGTGATAAGATCACCCTGAGGCTCCTTTTCTCCAGGCTAAAAATCCCAGCTCCCTCAGCTGATCATCAGACTTGTGCTCCAGACCCTTCCCCAGCTCCACTGCCCTTCTCTGGACACTCTCCAGCACCTCAATGTCCTTCCTGAACTGAGGGGCCCAGAACTGGGCACAGCACTCGAGGTGTGGCCTCACCAGTGCCCAGTGCAGAGGGACGATCCCTGTCCTGGTCCTGCTGGCCACACCATTGCTGATACAGGCCAGGTGCCATTGGCCTTCTTGGCCACCTGGGCACACACTGGCTCATGTTCAGCCACTGTCAGCCAGCATCCCTAAGGCCTTTTCTGCCAGACAGCTTTCCATCCTCTCATTCCCAGCACTGTAAGAGGTTGTTGTGACCCAAGTGCAGGACTTAGCACTTCTCTTTGTTGATCCTTATACAGCTGGCTTCAGGCCATTGACCCACCCTGTCCAGATCCCTCTGTCCTGCAGAGCCTTCCCACCCTGCAGCAGATCAACACTCCTGCCCACCTTGGTGCTCTCTGTGAACTTACTGGAGGTAAAGTGCATTCTTTCAGTTTTGTTATGTCTGCACGTTGGAAAGATACATAATATCCATCTCTTGCAATCAGGACTTAGGACATGAAATGCGTGCTCGGTAAGATGTTCCCTGTCATTTAGTGCATGAGATCTGACCATGAGTTAACTCTGAAGTGCAGACAAATGTCAGTGAAGGCATGAGTACAGATGAGGCATGATCTGGCCCATTTCCTAGTCATGCTCTAATTCTGCACCATAGCCTTGAACACAGCCTCTCCCCACCACTACTTTTTCCCTCAGAAATTAGTTTTAGCCTTGGTCTTATAGTTTTTTCTCACCTGGACAAAGAGATGATGCCCCCTGTTAGCATCTTGCTGGAGACAAAGAACAAGTTCTTTAACTTCTCCGCAATTTGGAGACCATGGTTCTGTGGTAAGGACTTAGGAGTCTTACCCCAGTAGTATTGTAACAATATGAGGAAATTTACCCTCTAAAACCAAAACAGATCCTCTATCCAGCTCCACTCTCACTGAGTTTTTTCCTGCTGGGTCCCTCACATCAAGCCCCTTTGCAGTTCTGGAAGCACTGCTCAGTCCTAATCATGATAGAGATTTCTTTCTCCACATCTTTCCAATGCAGACTCCTTGTACATAGCATATTGAGGCACTGGGATATAAAAAGGAGAATATCTGTACAGGCTTGTGCCACCCTTTTCCCATCCATTTTGAGCCTCTTGCTGAACTAAAGGTACCCTTTATATCATCCAGCAGACATGCCACCGAGTCATCCATCCCACTATATGACCCCCCTGGCACTCATTCACTTCATCTGAAGAGGAACTCTATGCAGGGCAAAATGAATCTTAGTCCCACCCTCATAAAGATCCAGCACGTACTGGGACATGGTGTGCGTGTATTTATTGATACAGTAATCACAGTGAGTCACATTCTCTTTCTGTGTATTTAATGGAGACATTATTATTCTGCCCCCTTTGCCTCATTATAATAAAATCTTACCTTGGATTTAATAACTAAAATAAATCTGCTTGAGTCAGGCCAAGAGCTAAGTTAGTATTCTTCCTAAGGACCATCTTAGCAATGCAATGGAGAGATGACACTCTACATCAGCCAGCATATGATAACCTATCTAATTTCTCTCTGCTCTGGTGCTATTATCTCTCCTCTGCCACAGCTGCATGCTGCTATTGTCAGTGGTAAAGACAAGACATCTCTAATTAGAGGGCAGGATAAATTGCTTTTATCTACTTTTAACATGCTTTTACATGGCACCTGGTACACAAGTCTTAGCTAGGCAACGATAATTTGAAAAGCAAATCACTGCTTGGAGAAATATGATACATTTTAAAAAGAAAATTAAATGTATAGAATAGCAGAATCAACATATTGGAGATTGCTGAGCTTTAAAGCTGTCAGAAGTCTTGTATTCTTATGTTTTATATTGAGTTAAAATAAGCAATCACAGTCTATATACCCAGCAGTTTCTCTCCCTCTGTCTTTCTGGATGATCCAAAGAGCAAGCTGTGATTTTGGAACTATACATGCAACACAGCAAAGGCACCCTTGCCATAGAGCAACTGTGTCTTCTCTGATGGTAAGTCCAACTGAGCAGTTTTAAAACATGCTCTACAGGATCAGCAGTGACTCATGCAGAATAATCCCTGGAATAAACACATCCTGTACAGTAGAAGTCCACATTACTGTTTTATATCATTCTTAACAGAAATGAAATGCAAAAAAATACATATATGCAATGACCAACACTTATGTCTGGAGAACACAACTTATTAGCAAATGATTTCCCTGTTCTAATGAGTGTCTTGTTACAGAAAAAGGAAAAAAACCCAAAAAATTAGCTGCAAACATCCAAAAATGACTGATCCTTTGGTAGCAGCAACTATCAAATATCAGTCAAAAATTTCAGCTGTCTGTTACATCTCTGAGTTCAGTTCACATAGCTGGGAGTGCATGACTGCTGTACTAAAACCACACTGTTCAATCCCTTTGCTCATCATCAGAAAGTACCAAGTGCTCTTCCATGAAAGGCATTGCTACAGAGACATATATTCTTTATAATGCACTGTCAGTTGGCTTCATCTGCACTAGCAGAGTCAGGCAGAGCTCATACTTCTAACACATCCTCCAGGCTTTTGATTACACTTCCTTAAAAATCTGTTGAGCTTGTCTGATTGTTAGGAGCTTTCTGAGATGTAAAACTTCATAGATCCAAATGATGACTGGGCCAAATTATTTTATTTGCTATTTACTGCAACTTAGCAGTTTGGAAAGTCTATAGAAACATCCAAGAGTGACAGCTTGCAGAGAAAAGCTCAGTAGAGCTTCTGCTGTTAGTTTAATGAAAGGGAAATCTCTTTGCCTCCAGACTATGGTTTCTGGCCCAATTTTCTCCTGTGGTGGTGTGCTCATTACTAAACGCTCACAGAACTGTAGTCTGCAGCGTGCACCAGTTGCTGTCCATCATAATTCCAAGTACAGAGCTGATAAAATAGGGTCAGGGAAAACATCCCAGGCTGGAATAGGGCTGTAGTCACATTGCCAGAGTTTCCATGTAATGATAGAATTGTAAAAGGTCTTGTTTTCCTCAGCTCATTTGCATGAAATATTCTGCCAATGGAAACCACTTTCTCTCTGTGTGCTTTAATGGACAGGGAGGTAGCCTTTTATTGGAATCCAGGCTGGGTCAGAAAGAAAGAAAGCAAAGCAGTTTCACCAGGCTATACTGTTAATTTCTCAAAGCCTCCATAAACTATGAAAGAGATGGTGTACATGTGAAGCCACTGACCAGAGCAGCAGGGGTGCCTCAGGTGCATCAAGAAGGGTGTTGGGAGAGGCTGTACCACACTGGTGATGGCCTAGGGTAGTAAGGAAAGCTTTGCAGGGAGACTGAGTCCCTTCTAATAACCTTGCTTATACTTAGGGAAGAAAGACAAACTTCAGGAAAACAGCCTTTCTTTCATCTTGGAAAAGAAGGGATAAATTTCAAGAGCAGGTTGAGAAAAATTGCCTTGGTGATGACCTCTACTAATGCATTACTCAAGAAATGCTTGACTGGGATGTCTTAGCAAACACTGAGCAAAACTATGAAGTATAGGTGGCAACATACTTATAACAATGTTTGATGACTTATACAAATCACAAATTTGAAAAAGTGAAAATGCAGTTTAATTGTATATTTCTAATACAAGCAAAATATTTTAAAAAGTTGAGTATCACAATATTGCTTAGAAAGTCAAGCGCTTAAAAGTTAGAAAACACATTTTCCTTAAGTAAGGTTAGTAACACAGTCTCTGATAACCTCATCAAAAACCATTTTTGCATGGCATCCTGATTTCACTTGGGGCGCGAAGTAGATCATGCTTCCTCAGTTAATGAACAACTAGCCATTCTTCTTCCTCCTGTCCCATTTGCTACCCCCTGATGCATACTATTCAAACAACCTTCGAAAATCAGAATGATGAATGCTTCTCCAGTGCTCATCGCAGTGTTATCCAAATCTTGTTTTAATCACACTTATCTTCGTAACAGCCTTGCGAAGTGGCGGAGCGGCTACTCTTTATGTTTCACCTGGGGACATGGGGCATAGATAGCAATCCTGAAGTGTCTGCTGATGCTGGGTACTCAGCCTAAGACCTGGGAGACCACTTTTTTTGATTAGTTGGCATTATCTTGCTCCTTGTACATTCAAAACAAAGCTATTGTTGATGTCACTTGGAGCGATGAGTTTTGAGCACACATGAAAAATCTGTCTCAGATCAAACGCCTTAAAAGGCAAATTAGTGCAGAAGCTCTGCTTAGTACATCTTCTTCAGAATCACTTGGGTATGTGTGGTAGAGATGAGAACAGAATCTGCTTTTTCCACAGGTATTAGTAGATATTATTGCATTGATATACACACACATATACACAAATATGTGCACACACATTCATTTTATGTATTCTTTTTTTTTTTTCCCCCAAGAAAGGAGATAAATTACACTGTTCTTACAGATAATAAGTACCAAACAACAGAAAAAAAGGATGGCAAGGATTTACCACCTAAATGCTGCATAATATTTGGCATGACACTGCTACTTTGGACTAATTTTAAATTATAAATCTTTTCTCTGATTCTCAGTTTGCTTTTTTTTTAACATACTGGTATCACTTTCTTGGAACATATCCCTCATATTTTTTCAGCTGACTTTGGCCTCCTTGAGGCATTTTTACCTTGTGAATACCTAAGTGAACAAAAGGATCAGATTAGATGGAAGAAGAAGCAAATTCAGCAATAGACAGCAACAAGCACTTTGCAGTACTTACCATCAATGAAGAACGTCTACATCTTTCCCAAATAAATATGCAAAGAGAAAACCAATGTAAATACAGAGATAACCTCAATGAATTCAGTGCTACAGACAGAAAATGTGCTTTTTCAGGGAGCAACACTGACAGAATCTTCCTCTACTAAACAACAACATTGTTCTAAATAAAGTGCATCCTCCTCATCTGCTGGTACTAGTTTTTTGTTTAGAATACATAAAACTGGCCAAGCCCTATTTGAAAATTGAAAGTTGATATTTATGCTAATAAAAGATAATTTATAAATATGAAAAAGGGCGTTGACTTTTTTTTCACATTTGTAATGTTTTAGGACATTATTTTCCTGCATGAGCAGCAGATGCAGAGTAAAGATGTTTATATTTGCTCTGCTTCAAGATATCTAATGCCTAACACAGCAACGTACACATGTAACTTGCTGGTATCTACATGCCAACCTAAAAGGGCTCATCGTCCTTATTAGATTTAATTAGATCCAGCCACAACCACCAATTAAGCTGTCACTTTAATATAGAGCCAAAGCATATAGATCAGGTGCACTACTTTAATTGAAATTAGTCAGTCCTAGTTGCACTTCTTCTTCCAAAAAAATTGTCTTCCTCGCTAAAGGATGTATTTATTTTAGCTTGAACTTTTGCCAACTCACTGTAAATGCTAAAAATAAAAAATGGATAAATGCAAAAAGGAGATATTGCTGGAAAAAACAGAATGTACTATGGTATGTGTTATTTATGAGTGACTAGGGAGTCCAGGCAGAAGGGAAAGTTTGCCCTTATGAAGCAAACCACATACCTTGAGCTATGACATAGAGAGAGGATGTTTGTTCAGTTAAAACGTACAAATAAAAGCATGCAAAATTGCATTTCTAGTGAGTTTAACACATAAAAACTTGTGTAAAATCCTGCAATAGACAAAGCATGATCCAACAAGTGGACTTTTTAATGTCAGAGTGATACTCATACAAAGTCCACTCTTAGTGACTCTTTCTGGCATGGCAACAGAGAGTAGAAAAAGATGTCAGTTTTGAAAAATCAGAATTCCATCAATCTAAGTGCAGTCCCAATATGTCTGTTGACTTCCAACACCAGTGTCTAAACTGAATTTGAACTTTTCAATGAAAGTTAACATGCTTGGCTGGCAAACCCTTCCCTACCCCACCAACAACCAGAATCCCTAACACATAAAAATATCCATCCTCCTATCTATTACAGATTTTAGAATTATCCACGTTGGCTCGCACCGAGATGAGATGCAAACAAAAACTGGAAAAAAAATCCAGGTGTTAGTAAGAAGGCTCACAAATTTTTCATTCTGAGTAGAATCATATCTTTGGTTATTAAGTGCCTCTTGATTTAAAATGTACATCAAGCTGATGATACACATTCTTAAGGAGCATTCTCATGACAAGGCAAAGGCACAAGTGTTAAGGTGTCTAGTGCTATTTCCAGATGTGGTGATGGTGGACCATTGATGCTACAGTCCATACTGATTCAGCTCCTGTGTTGCTGGTATTACAAGCACCTTTTTCAGCTCAGGTAGGACCATTAATCCAGACATAACAACTTTGGAACTGATCCAGACACAGAAAATTTTATATACATTCCCTCATGATAGATAAGGCTGTGTTTATCCATCTTCAACTTTTTATCAAAGAATGATAAAAATTCAGGTCAATCTCACTGCAGCAAAGCAGAAGTAGAGGACTTTTCTAAGAGGAAAGCCTACAAATTGAGGAAGTATTTTTTTCAGTCTCTGCTCCTCAAACAGCTTCCTAAAGTGGAGACACAGGGAAAAGATGACAAGCAGATACAGAAAAGATTTATTTCTGGTCAAGATTCTGAGCCATCCATCAATTGCTCACATGTAGCCTAATCTAGGCACTTAAGCAAGTGACGAAGGAAAGTGGATGAGAAAAGGAAATGGCTTGTTGCATTCAATTTTCAGCCAAAAGGCTATTCATATGATGGAAAATAATTTCTCTGATAATCTTTTCCCCACATAGTTTGGTATGTAAATTAGGATAATTTGTATGATAGAAGCTGACTTTTAGGTATAGTAAATATTCCAGCCTCAAATCTCCAAGTTTAGACTAAAGCTTTACCTTTCCATATTTTACACAAAACACCTCCCCCCTCTTCGGCAAGTTTTCTGGATTTTGGGGCTGTGAATCTAATCTGGACCTCAGTTGCTCAGGGTCCTCCCTATGTGTAAGGTGGAGCCCATCAAGCACTTTTTATGGATCTCTGAACTCTCTTTTCCACTGTGAAATGCATTTGTGGCTTTCACCTTGTCAAGCTATGTCACAGTGGGTATCAAGCACAGTTAATGCTGGGCAGCAGGAGATTTACAGGAGGATGGACTCATGATGTTCCCTCTCTACAGCAGGACACACCACCACAGACCTGGTTGGATTGTGAAAGCTGGTTCCTGCTCCTAGACAAGGGAATCAAATCCCTTAATAACTTTCTCAGGGCTAGACAGCAGAGTCAGTTTTTCCCTGTTAGCTTTCCTTGAGAATAGCAGAAACCGACAAAATTTCCTATAAAAACATATGTACATAGTAAAAATTATGACCAAAAAATGTCTTTCCAAGACAAACAACCCACAGCACCATTACCTTTGAGACTTCAGGTATGTATTGTCATATATAGGTAAATCTGGTTTGCAGCTCTGAATGACTTACAAATTAATGACTTTAACTGTTTTAACAAAATTGCAAACTGCCATGAAAAGAATTACACCAATTCCTTTCCTTATCATGTTTTTCTAAATCATAGAAATCAAAAACTCTGACATTGCTTCATCTGAGAATGTTTTCCTTCCTGAAATGAATACTTAGACAACATATTTATTTTTTAAAAGCCTTGCTTTTTTGAGATTGAACTTGAACTCTACTTACTGGCAAGTCTGCATTTACAAGGCTGGCAGCTAAAAATAACGCATGAAGAAAGAAGTCATGTGGAACAAGTCAGGGCACAACACAAACATTAAGAAATAAAATTCCTTGCAACATTCTGCACTCGTATAGAAGAAGTTAAAGTTCATGGTCACAGAAGAAAAAGCCTGCAGGCATCCTGATATGGTAGACTAACTATTATGGTAAATTGAAATACAGCCCACTCCAAAATATTCTTTTCATAGTAGTATGCAAGTGTGACAATATTAGTAAAGATGAGCAGCAGATCAGGTCACCACTTTTTTACACACCCTGATTGTTGCAAGGTGTTTCCTGGATTTATGCAGGACTGGTGGCAGAATTCAAAAGTACTGCTAAAACTGTAGAAAACCACTGCCATGAATAAAACCACCAAAATGAGCTTGAAAATAAGCCAAAATTACATGTTCAGAGATTGAGAAGTGGTTTAGAAATCAGTTGATTTCAGAGTCAAAACTCTTCATAAAATTGATAAGATAATGAGTTCCACTGGACTGCAGCATCAGCTATTGCTTGCAAAGTGCTTTGAAATTTTTAGATAAAACTTCATCTGTAAGATATTAAAACATAAATAAGCCACAACAAAAGTTTGCATATTGAGAGCATTTCAAGTTAGATATGGGTAAAACAATTTTTACTGAACTTTTAACGGTGTGAAACAAAGATCCACAAGAGTCAGTTCTGTAGAATCTTCCACTTAGTATATCTTCCCTAACAGTAATAAGTCATCATCTCGAAAATATTCATAGAATATTACCAGTATTAGACATAACTGTGACATAAATACCTCAGCCCCCTGTAAGAATTTTTAGGAAAATGATTCAATTTATGGTAGTTTTCTAATCATTTAGATTTCAAAATAGAACACTTATTTTTGAATCTTCTTTGCCATGTGGTTAAAAATTCTGCTTTTTACTCAGTTCTGTTTCAAAATAGGAAGGCTAGGACTTTCAGACTGCCTGCTCAGAAAGAGCCATGTGCTGCATTGTGTGTACTGACTGGTGTATACATAAATAACAGGGCAGGATAAAGTGGATTTGTGAATGGACCTAATCGTGTGCACATGCAAACCAAGAACAGTGGCCTTTTATACTGCAGTTTGTGCAACACAAGTCACGGATATGTGAAGCATAAATGTGCTCCTGCCTTTGGGCTACTGAGTAGCTATTGCACAACAATTCGTCTCAAATTAAATGGCTTCAAAGATGGGAAATAAGCATGTCATTCACCTGCCATCTCTTCCCATATTATGCCTGATGCTATCGTGCTGTATTCTTCCTAATCCTACACTGTGGGTGGACTGTTTGCACTGCTTCTGGTTTGTTTCTAGCTGCAGCAACACCACTCTGAGTTTTCTTTCAGCAGAACTGCTTTTATTTGGCAGCATCGTGACATCTATCACAAGAGTTGAGAGCAAGTCCTTTTTGCTGCTCTGCCAAGATCTTGGAACTCACCTCCTTGTACTGTGAGCAATTTTGCCCTGAGCTAATGTGATTCTTGACCTGTCTGAGAATACTGAGAATCAAACCACTGTCTCTTGGCAGATTTAGCAAAATAATCTCAAACTCATTGAATCACCATGGCAGCAGAAAGAGAGACAGTGTTCTACTGAGTGAAAGGATCTACAGATTGGAGGCAAGGGCACAGGGAAAAATACCCTCTTTCCCTCCTTTCCTCCATCAGTACTTCAGAAAAGTTGTAGAAAATGACATGGGGACCGAAAGCTTTCTACCTTCAGTTGGGGTGAGTGAGAGCCATCCAACAAAAGGCAACAGGCCTGGAGCGAGCCCAGGGGAGGTTAATTGGTGTATCTGTGTACACATGCAGGTTGTGGCTGGAGATAATTCATGTAGCAATTTAGTGCCTGAGATCCCTATCTCTGATAGCTCAGGTGTGTTGGAGAACACCTAGAACATCTCAACTGGTTTGGCCCACTAATCATTCAGAGCAAGGTTGTGGCACCCTCATTAACACATTTAAATCAAGCTGGCTACTGAGAAAATAAGCTGTACAGCAAAGTAAACAGTGAAACAATTTGGGCTGTTATCAGCTCTCCTCATTTGCAATCAAGTATTAAAAAATACTTGATTGCAAATGAGGAAAAGCTACACTCTGGTAAAGTTTAAAAACAGACTTGCTGTTCCTTTCATAAACAATTAAAGAGAAACATAATTTTCCAGACGTAAGGCAAGAAAAAGGTAAGGAATCGATGTGGTCCTCTCTCCTTAGGTGGCTGCTGCTCACCTGTGAGGTCTGGGATGGAGGACAGATGTCCAGCTGCCTGACTCTGTGTATCAGGTCTGCATAGGAACCACTACACAACCTACATCTCATCCATCCAGCCACGAACCTGCTTCTTGCTGTACACCCAGAATCAGTATTAATATATTCCTTCAAAATCCACAGGGAATCAGATAATAACCTAAATACCAGACTGGCAGTTCTGATGTCTAAACTGATGCACAGGAAGAAGGACAGAAATCATTCAGGGAACGCTGTTTGCCTCCTAATTTGCAAGGCAATGTCAGTGAGGCTTGCAGTCCCCCAAATTCCCTGGAACACAGGAGAGTTTCGCCTCACTGCTGTGCCTGGTTGTGTCAGGGAGCAGAAGGAGGGCATAAGGAGGGCACAACTCACAGAGGAAGGAACACATTGCAGTTTTGTGTGGCGAGCATGTTCATTTTAATTGCTGGGGAACAATGCTACTCCACACCACCCACGGCTTGGGCCCGTGGCTTAGTGGCACAGTCTGTCCCTGCACATGCAATATGGCTGGCTTGTTTTTTATTATTTTTTAACAGTGATTTTACAATGAGCAATTTAACAGTTTCCTTGCCCGTGTTGGAGTGACACTTGCACGTTGCTTTCATTGTAGCTTTTTGTAGTTTGAAGACCGTGTTTCTCTCACCCATGACTCTTGTCAGTTTGGGAAGGAAACTGCAGAGGAGTTTTTGATGCCCTGAGCTACTACCTCAGGCAAGCAGCTGCCTATTTTGCCTCTTCAGACAGTCCAACACTAATGTAGGGTTAAAAAGCTCTCTTTATGCATTGGGAACACACTTATAGTAAATCTGTGCTATTTTTAAACAATCACAATGAAAACCAATGTCAGATTTCCTCTGGTGCTGGCATGCAACTGAACCTTACGTAGGGTTCCCCTTCTTGGAACAATTTTTTACTAATCTTGATTTGTTTAAACTGCTTTGGTGCATGATTTGATGGAATGTGTGCAGCAGAAGGAAACTTTGGATTGAATGCCAGATGCCTGCTTCATTCCTCTAACCTACAGTGTTATTAAAATATTACCAACTGGTTCTCAAGACCTATCCACTGCAACAACTTAAAAATAATTTGGATATCAGTTTTTTTGCTTACTGTTGTGTTGTGATTGTTGTCTCTGTTGTCACAAGTATGAATATCAGGTAATGGGTACCATTCATTTTTGTAGTTAGTAGTTTTCCTGGGGTGATAGTGACAGGAGAAATGTATGCATTAAAACAAGCGTGATGGAAAGCAGCTCTCTTTATAATTTCAGCCCAGCTGCTGTATTGATAGATACAATCTTTACCACATGCTCCAGGTGGCTTCTAATGCCTGACTCCCTGCAGAAACCTCTATTTACACATCTTAAACCACTTATTGGATTTGAACAGGATTTTTCAGCCTGAGTGCAGTAACAGTGTTCACTTATGTAATATTTGTAAATCCTGGCTTTACATTTCACTCACCAGACTATCTTCAGAGGTATTCAACAGGGCCTTTATGTGGTCTGATTCTTGCTTTTTAGTGAGATCCCGTCAACATG
Organism: Rhipidura dahli; assembly: GCA_013399225.1. NCBI lineage: Eukaryota > Metazoa > Chordata > Aves > Passeriformes > Rhipiduridae > Rhipidura > Rhipidura dahli. The sequence goes on along the minus strand of VXAC01002703.1, from coordinate 1,103,307 downwards.
TATGGCTACAAAGCGCATTGCTAAATTTATTTTCCATCATTGTCAGGGGTTTACAATGAAGTGTAACTCAATTAATCAGCCCTTGCTGAATAGTGCTTTTCTTTGTCACCAGATTTCATATAAAATTCATCTGAAAGCTTTGTATTCAAAGTTCACAAAGGTTAACTTTTATTCAGGGCATGCATCTCCAAAGGCTCTAATCAACTTGTCTACTGTTGTTTAAAACTTCACTTACTACTGTACAAGTTGCTTTGAATTATTGTGCTTGAGACCTTTATTTGGTGCCTGAGTGACTGAACAGACACACTGAAGGCTGAAAAATAAAGGGCTTTTATAATTATGGATGGGTAGAGCACTTACTAAGGGATATATATTCCATCTTATGTCTTACAACTGTCCACCACCCCAATATTTACTGTATGCTTTGTAGCTGTGCAATAAAACTTCAAGTGTTCTCATTCCCCCAGTAATTCTATGCACAGCCCAGAGCTCATGTAATGTTTAAGGGACTTAATAATAAGTTAGTGTACTAATTAGTGGAGACAACAGCAGACACCCATGATTTATAGCAAATGCCCAACAGATGATTACACTGCTGAACCACAAGTAAATCTTTTCAGCATTGAGCCTTTACAATTAATTGCACATCAGTATACTTATTTTGCTCCTTTATATTAAAGAAAGAGGGAAAAGATGAAAATGTTCCCTTTGAAAGGTGGACCTTATGGTGGCTGCAGGTGTTTCTGCTGATAGAAGGCATTGGTATGCAGAAACAGAACCATTTTCGGATAGGATAAACTTCTATTCCTGTCCTCCTTTGTTTAGTATGAAATATTATTCTCCACTTGAGTAATGTTTGCATTCCTTTCCAACACAGTTGGTTTGATTTGTGACCTGAATACAATGACATACATACCAATGATCCATTACATGAACTAACATATTTGGGATTCTTGAAGGTGGGAATGCAAGGGGACAGCAATCTGACTACATTATTTCTTTGAATTTCCGTGTAAATTGCACATCATCTTTTTTTCCCCCTCCAGAATCTCCTGCAAATATTAAGCACATAAATTTAATATGGATGGAAGGCAGCTGGACTGACACAATAGATCTAAGGAAACATTAGTGCTCAGATTATTGACCCAAAAGGCTGTAAAAGGGATTAGCACAACAGACTGTAACAGTTCCTCCCCAGCCTTTACAGTCTGCTGGGTCCAAAGACCACTTTGCACAATCTCCCAAGCAGAGACTGTTCTACAAATTAACACATTTTCTAAAATGCCTGCTAAGCTACAAACCACACTCCAGTGGAGCTGCTTGGCTCCATCAGGCGAGTATCAGGCACACCAGAATACAGAAAGAACACAGAGCAGGAGTCAGCAAATAGTAGGCCTGAGAGCACATTGTCAGATCACTTAATACAGCAATATGCAAATTTAACAGAAATATTTACTTGAGATATTGGCCAAACCTGAGGCAAATGATACACAGACTATCACTGTAATTCACAATGTAATATTACTTTGGGCTAATGACTATTACCTTTAATATAGATTATTTTCTTAATTACAACATCATAAAATAAATCTGATGTTTATATCTTAAACAGTAAGTATCAAGAGGAGGATAAAAATTAGTTATCTGGCCTGTCACGGCATTACTGACTTTTTCTTCAGTCTTGTTGATATCAAATTGTCCATGCCTTTATCTTAAATAAGGAGAACTTTTTGTTCTAAAGCAGCTATTAATTTTCCATCTGAAATTTCTTCCAGAGTAAAGATGGCCATTGCATTTTCAAAAGATTAAAGAAAATGAGAAGCTTTCTTAACCTTTCTTCTGTTGGTTTTTTTTCCCCCTTCTTATTTTAGCTGTAATGTTTCAAATTTTATTTGAGGCAAACTGAAAGGTAAGTAAATCTGAGGGAGGGGACGAGACAAAGAATTTCAAAACTAAAAAATAATGGAAAGTTCCTTACAGCTTACTTTTTGCAAAAAATATATTGCTTCCTTAGAGAAATAGGTTTCTTCATTGATATAATGGAAAATTGAAGACTATCCACAGAAACCATTTTTCAAGCAATGCTACTATATTCACAAGGCTGTTAATGACATACTGCATGGCTTCAGGGCAAATCAATTAATCTGAACATCAATATCTCCATCTGTGATATGAATATAATAATTCTTCCCTTTTTCTTAATTAATTTGCCATATTTTCTCTCCTTATTTGCCAAGTGCCCATAACATTAATTCTGGGGAGCCCGAGGGGCTGACCAGCAGAGAGGTCAAGAACTCACAGATAGAGGTCTGGTCCAAAGCACTCATAGATGGTGGGGACCTCCCTAGGAGGGAGGGCTTTCTTCTGCTTACCATAGGGTAACACTATTCCACGGAGTCCTGGGGGTCAGACTTCTTGCCATGACATCCAGGGAGCCCACTCCTACCCCGTGTTTTCATCACTGGCCAGTGTTGCCCATCATTGGCTTGGGGGCATTTGCACATGAGGCTACACCTAGAGTCAGCTCCCTTGGCACAGTGCAACTCTGGATAGATATCTGAATATTTTATTCAGAATTACTCTAAGGCTGCCAGAAGCACAGCAGTAGACTGCCTTGGTCTCTCATGAGGCACTGACTAAAAGCTCGCCAAAGTTGATGGGCAGTCCTGTCACTACAAATGGGGTCCACAGCGCTTCAAAATGATTGGAGCCAATTTTACTTGGGAACCGTCTCTTCCAGGAGTTACCTATCAGTCACTCTGCTGGCACGTTGCAGTCACACTGCTATTACAGCCTAGTCACAGCCCCGTTACATGACAGTTGCTTTGGAGCACAGAGCAATCCCATGGCACTTACTCTATATTGACAGTTGTACGATGCCACTGTCATATCACAGATATTTCCTTGTCATAACTCAGCGACACTGTAGTCACATGGCAGATACTTTTTAAGAGCATGCTGAATCTTTTGCATGGAAAACTCTGATAATGGCAGTCACTGCTTAGTTATCTCTTACCTGTAGTTATGTCAAAAGCATTTCGTGGTGGTCACTTCTGCTTGGTGCTTTGACTCTCATGTGAGTAACTATGGAAAAGTTGCCATTGCTGACTACAGGTCAAGTCCTGGATCCTTAGAACCACTTCAATGTCAAATTATATTGGAGCTAATTATGTTTACAGCCAGTTTTATATTTGAAAGATGCTGCTTAATCTTGCTGTTGAAACACTGTAGGCATTTCCTGTGAATTTCGAATTGCTGTCCTTATTAAAGCTATATGAATTATTAACCATATAATTCTGTTTGCATGTTATCACAAAAAAAAAGGAACTATCTTTTTCCAAAATGTTCCTCTTATAATTTCTCTTTTCAACTTTGTAGCCATTGTGTTGCATGAATTAAATAAGGAGCATGTGAGTTGAGTATAAATACTGTTCAAATGGCATAACCCTGCTCACTCATTGACTGAAGATTCCAAAGAGAAGCCAACACTGCTGTTAATGTTCCTTCAGGATTTTTGAACAAAATGCTACACTGGAAACTGAAACAGATTTTAAGAGACTTGTGTCTTCTTCCATGTGTCTTCAAAAAGTAATCATCTCCGGCTATTATATCACAAGAATATTTACAGAGGGAAAGAAGCTATATACTGTCTAGGTGAGAGAGTTTAAATATTTCTGTCAATGGAGATTTTGCAGTATTGCCCTTACTGTATACTTATCTGAATATTACAATAACTTATTTTCCCTAAATCTCCATTACAACATACCAGCAAGGAAATTTTGTCCTAATTCAATTCGGCATCAAAACTCATCAGATTGAAGTTATTACACCCCAGTCCCTCCTATAGTTATATAAAACTTTCCAGCACAGAAGAAATAATAATAATTTAAAAACTGCCCTCCCCCAAATTATTAACTTTGTCTGCCTTTGATACAGTAATGAACTATTGATTTTATGAGTAAATGTCCAAATATCCTGTCCAAATAATCTTGGGACTCGTTATTTGAAGACTGGCCTTTGTCTCATGTTCCCAGCCCTATGGTTGGACTTCATTACTGATCCTACACATCACAGGATTTGCTGCTTCCCTTCAAGCACTGAGCTGGATAAGGCAGAATAATTTTTTCTTAGCTGTAGGCAATCTCTGCTGAAGACAATATTATGTTTATTTTTTAATTGTAAGATGTGAGGGAAAAAATAATTTTCATTTTTAATGACTTTCTTATAAAACATAGCTTCCATTTTATTTAATTTTTGTTAATTTTTTGATAATTTTTTCCCCTTGACTTCACAAAAGCTATTTGTTTGCTTTAAATTATCTCAGAGAAATGTGCTGGTCCTCCTCAGGACTTGTTTCTATATACTCAAAGAAGCAGCTCATTATGGTGGATGTCATACTGTAGTATAACCATTCTGGAAGGCGGACTGATTTTTAACACAGGCTGATACATTGATTTGCTTTCCTGTATGTTGCACTGTGCTATTATCTTCTAATTCTTCAGCTGGTGTATTTGAGATGAACCTCTTTAAGTTCTTTCTCTATATGTCTTCTTTTCAAATGTTCTTGTTCACAAAATGAAAACTATGCTAAAATTTCATCAAAGCTTTATAAAATGCAAAGACAGAGGCTGCCTTTGGAGACTCTATCACTGATACCAGTGGTGGCAATATGGATCTTCATGCCCAAATTTTAAAGTTACAATCCCTTTGCCTTTTGACAGGGGTCAGACTTGAGTATGACAATGTCAGTTATATGAAAACTACGACATTTTTACAAGAAAATCCAGCAGAAACCAAACAGATTTTGTATCTGGATATATTATAGACTGTCTACTTGTGCTAGTGCTTATAAATTACTTAGATACATGGTGTGCCAGTGCAAAACCACATTAAACAAGAAGCCTGATGTTCTGGTGATGATCTAACATTTTTTCTAGTTGATAACCTTAATCCTTATACTCATTTTTAGCACTTCATTACTAAGGCTTTTGAAACTGAAAATTAAATAATCTTAGTGAAAAGTCAAATTAGAAAAGAAGAAATAAGTATTAACATTTTAAGAAATAACCTGGGGAAAATGAGCAAATTATCCCACAAAAAAAAATTATACTGATATAAAAGAAAAAGAAGCTAATCAAGAGGAGGAACTTGAACACCCACAAAGGACTTTGCAAGCTGTCCTACATTTATTTTATTCTTATGAATATAGAGATAATATCTGATGAAAAATGAACACAAAAATCTAGACCCTAGTACTCCTGTATGAATAAAATCACAAGCAGCCATATTATGCAGACCTGCTAAGTGAAGACTTCCAGTCATTTCCCTCTGCACAGCACATTGCGTTTTTACACCACAGACATGCTCAGCATGGAGCAGATCTGCAGCCGTTTGGTGTCCCCCAGCTTGAAGATTTCTCCCAGAAAGCAACATGCAACAGATGTACATGCAGTCTTGTTTGGAGGTTTTACATGGTGGGGCAGATTTTGCACTAAAAAACCCTATGTTTCTTTCGGCATCAAGGACTCACCTCCAAAATGCAGTCCTGATCCCATGAACTGCAATGTGCTCTATGCCAGCCTCAAAGAAATTGCTCAGGAAGTAGATAATCTTTTCAGAATACTCCATCCCTGTATAAAATTTTCCTAGCACCTCAAAACAAACATATATTTTTTTCTCACTTTGGAGGAAAATTGGCTGAAAGCATCTGTTTTTCATGCCTCCACACTTTTTTAATTTAAAGAGCAAACCCAGAAATATATAGCGGAACTAATATGGGCTACAGTCTTTTTACACTCACATGTACTATCTGTAACTGAAGCAATAAAACTTTCAAATACAAACGACCTTTTTTATGTCCACTTTTATTTGTCTACCATTCAAATAATAAAGAAAGTCTATAAAATAGTTCTACTCTGTAACTTGTGAAGTTAAATACAACTCACCAAAATAATGAAGGAACAACGTTCTTTTAAATATAGATCCGGTTGTAGCTTAATTAAAGAAGTTAAATACATTCCATTGCTATGAGGCACTTCACAGCAACACACAATTTATTATCCGGAATTAGTCACTGGGTGGAAAAAAAAAATAAGTTCAATGCTTGCTGTTATGGATTAAGGTAGTAGAAATGTAGGATGCTACCAATTTATTTTGTTGTTATTTTTAAACCATGCTAGTAATTAGTTTCAAGAAATTATATGCAAAGACAAGGAGTTGATTGCTTGGATTCTTTTCGTTAATGCAGATAATTTATATTTTGAAATTTTGTATTTCAAACTATAAAAATATGGTAAAAAGTTTCAAATAAGAATGCTTTAATTGTTAAAATGTTGTTTATGAATAGGTTCATTTATGCATTGAAAATGCCTTGCATTTTGTATTGTTATGAACAGTATTCCGCTTGTCACCTGGCATTACACGACTTGTGTGTGCAGTGTTTATTGTGTACTACTCGGGTCAAAAGTCTGTGTACTGGACAAGTATAACTGTTTTATAACCTACAGCAAGGAAATTTGGGGCAAGAGAACAGGTCTCTCTCTCTGGTTGCTCAAACACTGACTGGATGGCTGGCCAGCACACCAGAGGCATGTCTGCACCCACGGGGCCTTGGGCCTGCCCATGGCTGAGGGTCACTGCTCAGCCAAGCTCTGCCCATGCCAGAGCACACATCCTGCAGGACTAGCTTGCCAAAAAAAGATGATTTCACAGGTCATGTGCTATGCAGACCTCGTTTAACTCACTTAATAAAAAAATTAGCTGTTCTGGAGTGGGTACACAGATTGTGTTGATGGTTTCTGGAGTTAAAAAAACCAAACTTCTGATTAATCTGACCACAATTCCAGAAAAAAATCCCAACACTTACTTTACATAGAAGTAGGATTAGAGGATTTTGTCCAGAAAGTTAACTTAAAAATTGGAGATTGTCTTCCCTTTGTATTATAATGATGCCATGAATATGAATTGCAGAAAGTTCTTTAGTTATGTCCACCAACTTGCCCAAAGTAGCCCAAAGTTTGAAGAAGTCAATACTATGATTTACTGTTGGATTTCTCAGCAACTAGGGAAAAGACATAAGGTGCATCAGAGAATTCCAGTGCAATTTTTTAAAATAGTTTTAGGTAAATTGGGAAATAGCAAAACATCTGGAGGTCAAATGGCCAAGTACAAGAGGGAACATACCAAAAAGAACAAACAGGAGTTACAATGCAGATTTAAAAGTCATGGTGGAACTCTGGGAACTAACAATTGTGATCCCAAGAGGAAATATAATGTTACTGAGGCACATGTCACAAGGCAGAAGTAATGAAAACAGAAACTGTTATGCAATAAATCCATGCAGAAATTATTCAGTGCCCGAAAAGGGCACTTGCATGAACTATCACAGAATGCCAGAAACACAGAATGGTTGAGGTTGGAAGGCACCTCTGGAGGTCATCTGCCCCATCCCTCCTGCTCATGTAGAAAGATAAGTTGAAGAACATGTGCACTTAAAAAAAACAAAAAAAAGGAAAAAGGATAGAACCCTTGTTGCACAGGAAATCATCACATGAGGAACTCACAAAATAGCACAAGCATGACAAATTATGTGGCAAAAGTTCAAAATCAGTAATGACTGGTGCACAAAGATGATGTGTCATAATGGTTTTTGCCTAAAGAGAAGGACTTCATTTTGCCAACGTGTACCTTCCAACTTCAGAAAAAAATTCATTGCATTCCAGCAGTACGTGATTGGATTGCATGAAGGTCACGATTACCTGCTGAGCCAAATGGGAAATGCAGATGAGACACCAGTTTCCTTTGATGAGCCATCCAATAACGTCATTGAAGAAATAGGCACAAAATCCGTCATCATCAAAACTTTGGGGAATGAAAAAATGTGCATTACAGTAATGCTGGCAGTGTTAGCAGATGGTATAAAATTGCCACCGTATGTGATCTTGAAGCGGAAAACAATGCTGAAGGACCAGCTGCCTACTGGAATAATTGTTAGGTGTCAGAACCAAGGATGGATGTCTACAGACTTAATGAAGGATTGGCTGAACATCGTGTGGAACAGGAGACCAGGTGTGCTGGTACACAAAAGGAGAATGCTTGTCCTAGGTGCATTCAAAGGGTATCTAACAGCAATGAAGACTATCACTGGAGGAAAGAAGGCAGCCCTTGCAGTTGTACCAGTAGGAATGTCACAACTGCAGGTGCCTGATGTAGGGAGCCATCCCTTTAAAGAATGTTTGTAGCCCTTATGGCTCTTGGCATGGGATCCTGCTCTAACTTCTACAGGGAAGATGAAGTCCTAGTGCAGCCCTGCTTTGTCATTGGATCAAGACAAAATGGGATCAGATAAATACAGATGTTGGTATAGGAATGGTTTAGGAAATACTGTATTTCAAATTCCATGAGAGGAGCCAATGATGATTTCAGTTCAAACAGGAGGATGAGAGTGGTGAAGACACTAAATGTGGGGAAGAATTTGAAGATGGTGAAGATAGTGACAATGATGGAAATAATTGTGCCAGATGGAAAATTTAAACTGCAATAGTAATAAACCATAAAAGAAGAAAACAGACTAAATTCAAGCAGATAATTAATGAAATTTCTGTCCTTATTGTTGGTTACAGATATGTAACAGACTTCTTTGTTTATAACATTTTTATTTAGGGATGTTACTTTTAATTCAAATCATTATCCATGGGTAATATGAGATATTGTTTATAACTTAAATATGCTAGGAAAAACTTTTAATAGACAATATTCTGAGAAAGCAGTATTAGATGAAGAAATCTGAGGAACTAGCAAAAGAGATTTGTCTCCAAACTATTTACCAATCTGTTATGTAAATAGAACAGTTGTCAATTTGTTAAAAAAAAAAAAAAAACAACAACAAAAAAAAAAAACCAAAAACAAATAAAACCACTTTTCAACTAGTACTGCTACTGGACTGAATTATAAATTCCCCAAGTGTGGGAAAGACAAGGAGAAGGATTTTTTGTGAATAAGGGTAAGCCTTGCCCATTGTTTTTATTTCAGTGTCAACATTAATCAAAACCCAAGGAAATAACCCAAGTATTGCTTTAGCAACCTTTAAAGTGGTTCTCCTCACTCAAACCAAAACCAATAGAGCTGCCATTGCACACCTTTATCTCTGAAAAACTGAAGATCTGGAGAGTTCACAGATCAAGCTGCTTCAGAGGCAGTTGAAGAAGGAAGTTACCTCCAAGACATTGATCCGTATTGAAACCTTGCCAGATAGATCCAGCTCTTGTGTTTTCACTTTGTGCAATGAGGCTGTTGTCTACAAGCAGCAAATGTAGGAGGTTAAGAGCTGAAAGCCGTGAAATTCTGCCCCTGGGAATCAATAGCCCAGCAGATTCCAAAGCTGTGCCATAGGACAGTTTAAAAAGTCAGTGTCCAACCTGAAACTCAACACGAATCTGTGCTGGGAATGGCCTTGTGAGGCAGCCTCCTGCAGGGAAGAGCACCATGCAGTTCCCTGTCTAGGAGAAAGTGAGAGGCAGACACCCCAGCAACAAGGTCAAGAAAAGACAGGCATGAGCCAACAAAGTCTTTCCACTGACTTCAGTGGGGTTTGGATCAGGTCCCTTGCAAATACTTTCTAACTCAAAGGTCAGCAGTGGAAAATTCAGATGTTTAATATTAGTCTCTTTTTTATAACAAAATATTCTCAGCCTAAAAATTTCCAGGTGTACAGGGTTTTTCATGTTGTGTGGAGGAGACCAATGGTCTTTTGCTGTAAAATACACTTGCATTATAACTGGTTCCCCAGTACACTTATTTCTTCAGATATATATATATTTATCCATTCCTATCAGCTTTTAATTTCTTTTTGTAAACATTATTACTGGATATAAAGAAGTCAAGAAAATTCAAGGCAAGGTCCAAAGCTAACCAATTTTTTTTCTTTTTTTTTAATGAAGACTGCAAACCAGTACTGATGGTTTCAAAATATATGTCTACAGTTTATAAGCACATCGACCTCGCTGCCATTCTGTGATGGAGCCTTAGAAATCACACAATGCCTGTCACTGTTTTTCAGATATTTAATAAATCTGGCTCAATGATTTTCTGACAATTCTCCACCAAAATTATTCAGGCAGTCTGAGACCCTCTTAAAAAAAAAAAAAAAAAAAAAAAAAAAAAGAAGAAAAGTCAAAAACACTGCTATATGGATTCAATTTTGAGTCAATAAATTGTTGATTAATCTGGCTCATGGTGTGTATAAATTCAGGCTTAGCTCTATTGGTAATCATCTCCAGAGTGCCATACAGCTGCATGCTTTCATTTCACACCAAGGGAGCAAGGATTAAATCCCTAATGGAGAAGACATATAAACAGGTTCAGTCTCTGCAACAAGCACAGTCCCCATGGCAGCATATTTGTGTATACAGCATGTGAACGTGTGGAGAGGAAGGAGAGACTGGTTAAAAAAAAAGGAAAAAAAAAGGAAGGTGAAGGGTGACAACAGAAAGGAGAGGCAGAAACCCAAGTGGAGTGGGCAGTAAGTTTAGCAGGGTGCATTGCTGTTTGTTAGGCACCTACACCAGCCACATTCAGGTGGCACAGCGTAAAATATCTCTCCTGCTCTGAGTGACAACATATGTAGGGTGACAGTCTGAGACACTGAGCCGTTGTGTGCAGGCTGCTGATAGCCATAAACTCCTAACAGCTCCATGAGCTCATTAGTATGCCGCCCTGACCATTAGGCCTTCTGTAAAATGTGGCTTTACCCAGACCCGTATTTTCCAACTTATAATCTTCACAAAGCTGTCCCAAGATCTCTGATGTAGCAGGGCTAAACAGAATGTATTTGTAAGGCTTTCTTTTTTCTTAGAGAATTTTAATCCCATTTATTGGTAACTAGCTTTTAAAATGACATTTTTCCTTGCTGCATTTAGCTTAGTCCAAGGGGAAAAAGAAAAAAAAAAAGATGCCAGATGTCACGGGGCCAATAAGCAGGTGGGCCGAAGCTTCTGTACCAATTCAAACTGGCACCGCATCAAACCTGGTGGGTATAACCTTTAATTCAGTGCTTCCCTGGCACCAGATCTAGTGCCATCTGCTTAGCTTTGCTAAGCTGTGCTTGTTTCTGTGCAGGGACGATGCCAACAATGCAAACTGTCTCCTACATGTGCAGGGAATCATCGGTGCAACTAGTTTTTCAAGACCCATATGGTGGCATCTGCAAATGTACACTGTCAGCATTGCTACTCGTACCACCCTTCGTGTTTAAGAATGGAAGGAGAGAGCCCTGCTTTGCAATTCACATCAAGCTGAAAGGATATTCTCTCCCTCTGCACTCCTGCTTTTAAGGGCAACCCTGGGACAAAGGGAACATGTACCTTTAAAAGAGGAAGCAGTATAGAAATCAGGCTTGGGAACTGGAGAAAATCAAGAAACAGTTGGCAAAAAAAGAGATGATTTTATAGAAACCCTGTTAAATCATTGCTTGAAAGCTCCCCCAGTATAGTTAAAGCCGAAAAATCACCATGCCTTGACTCTTGGTGCTATTAAATTTGTTCAGTTCCAAGTCACCCCAAGACATGAACACTTCCACTTGTCAGGAATGGATGTCATCTCCATGAGGTGGTACGGTCAGAGGGACAGAGTAGGTAGAGGCTGGCTCCAGCACAACTACTTTGGTGCTTATACCAGGCATTAAGAATGGCTACTCACACTGAGTGGGGAATGAAATTATAACCCTATGCACAAAGATGAGCATTTCAAGCTCTCCAATTTAAGTTTCTCTTTGCTAAGAGAGCAGCAATGCTTCCTTCCAACTGCAAGGACAGGGTGGGGGTATGCAGCCATGGCCAGCTGATGCCTCCTCCTGTCCTGTCCTGTTCACTCCTCTTCTTTCCTCTCCTCTTCTCTCCTGCTGTCACACACTATCCTCAAGAGCACAGGCTTTGCCAGCACTTTGCAGAGCCGACAGGTGTGTGTGTGGTTGGAGGGGAAGGGCAGAGAGGCACCATCCTTGCTCACACCTCTGAGCACTGGCTTGGCATTTTCCACTCCATCATTTGGCCACTCAGACATTGCCACTGGCTCTGATATGTTCCCACCTATCACTTATGTCAGTAAGCAAGTTCCTGACACACTGCTCTGCCAACCATCATCAGAACACCTCCGTGCGGTCAGGAAAAGTACGTGTTGACCACAAAGAGCAGCTCTCCTTACTGCAAAATGATTAATTGTTCTCACAGAAGGCCAGAAGAATTGGCACTGAGGGGTTTGAACAAAGCCCCTTCATTTGGATTGCAGACACTGTGGTAGAATGGTTAAATATAAATAGATGACTTTTTTTTCAGTTGAATAATTGTCCAATTTGATTTCTTGGAAATTTTTCTATAGATCTAGCAGTCTTCAGAAAAATCACATTTATATAGAGCATAATTCTACCTGACAGTATGGCTTTAAAGCAAATCCTTCTGCCTTTTCTCCATGTTCCTCTGATTCCCAATCAGTTCTGTAATGTTTTTAAATAAGGAAAAGGTTAACCCAGCAGTTTGGAAATTATGGAGCCTGCTACCATTTTCCTTTGAAACCTCAAGCAAGTCTCTATTCCTAGAACAACACGGGGTCCCCCCCCTTCCCCCTAAGTGTCATTGCACTCCCACTGCATCAGCAGTATTTCCTTCTCTGGGTCAAATTCTGCTTATAGGTCAAAGAGCAGGCAAAAATTATTCTTAATTTGCCTGAAAGTTATGAACCTTCACTAATTGATAGCTTGGTTTCAAGATGTTTGGATTAAACATGTAACAAACTATGCCAGTATTACTCTTTCTTTGTTTTTAATTCTATCAGCCGAGTTGTCTTTCCTTTATTTAGTGCAAGATAACTGATCAGCACCAAACACAGCTGCAAGCCATGTCATTGGTAATGAATGAGGACTTTTTTGTTGCTGTTATGAACTTGCAGATAGCTTTAAACTGTGACCTTTAAATCACACTAGTCCAAAACTGCCATTTTTTATTTTTACACTCCATATGTTCCTTTCCTTGACATTCTATCTCCTGAAAAATTATAATTAAAGATTATAAGTAATAGAAATTAAAACGTCCTTTATGGAAAGACCAGTCTCTCTTATGCAGAAAGATACAAGTAGAAGAAGGATTCATTTATTACTTTGATACATTGACAAAGAATTTATGCCACAGTAATCTGGCTCTGGCTGTAATTTCTTCCTCTAAAAAAGTTCATCATGACTGGTATACAACCTGCATGAAGTTTCTGAAGGTCTCATCATGCATACTTCTACAAACAGACAGAAATAATTGCACTTGTTGCAAGTTTGATGTGGATGTTGCTAGTGCACTGCAGAAAACAGTTAATTGCCCAAATCACTGCTTGCACTGTGTAAGCAGCATTTTTGTTTCTACAAGGAAAGATTACTTGCAAATACTCCCTCTTGTGATCAAAGCTAGAAAACCAATGGAATAATTTCCCAGTGGTTCAAATCTTTCTTATTGACATTGTTCAAGTTTACAAATAGCCTGCATGCAGGACTTTTAAGCCCTTCCACTATTTGACCTTGTAAAAGTAATGATTGCCTTTCAGAGACATTAAAAAAAGGCTCACTCATATCCTGATGAGGCCTTGCATATGCTGAACTTATTTCATTTCATTACTCATGTGAAGAGGCTGTATTTGAAGGGACATATTTCTTTCTCCTTTCCCTGATGATAAGACAATATTTTAAAATTGCATTGGTTGGTGGGTCTTCAGGGAAATAAAGGAGTGTTTAAAACAACATCAAAGTTCATTTTTTTTTATTTTAGTGTCTTCATTGAGTTAGAAAAATATAATTTATTCTGACATAAATACCTTCAACCTTGAATATCACCCTTTGACCCAGAGTAGCCACTGGACATTATGAGGTTCACAATATCTGCCTTAGACTTTCCTGAAGGGTGATTAAAATGCATACAAAGATCTAAAAAACAAAACCAAAATAAGAAGCCCATGTTTTAAAGCCCATGTTTTAAGCTGCCTTTTACTGCTTAGTCCAAAAGAAATGCTGGTCTTAGAAAATTCATTTGAATCCCATGGAATGACATCCAAGTTTTCATTCAGAAAGTTTAAGTTTGCAAAAATCCAATTGTATCTCTTAACTAATTTTCATTTTTCACAAAAATATTAATTGGGCCCCGTGTGCAGATTTAAGTCTTAAATTTAGTGTCCTGGCATTTCACTGGGAGTTTGCCATTAGCACATGCTCCATGTTTACCTCATGGCTCACTAGATGAGTTCCACCATTGGTTTTGTTTTATCAGTCACCATGGAAGACGAATAACACTTCACAAATGAAGTCTAAGGAATGGTTCGATGAAGAGAATTTTGTCTTGTTTTGTTTTGATGATGAGAAAATGTTAGTTAAAGGCAAAAATTTGCTAGGAAAATTAGAAATTAAATACCCAAACTTCGATCCATTTATGCAATTTCACCAAGCTCTAGTTGCTCTTTCCAGCTACCCAAGGCAAATTAAAAGGAGCCATGATCACTTATGCTTTTCTATGCAGAGACCAAAACCATGAATGCATCTGGATTTGCTTGGCTTTCTAAAAATTACCACATGAAATGTACACACACTCTCGCACAGTCAGTGGGAAATCTCTACCCTGAGCCACAGCTGACCATGCCTCTGGAGAATCCCAGCCCTAAGTCAATCTTCTTTCCTTGCATTCCAGTGCAGAGGTTTACCTGGTTTTTGTTCCTCTGGGTTTGCTCCTGAATGTTTTTATGGATGATCTTACAATTACCACTGAAGGGCTTGAATCAGTAAAAAGCTTTTGCTCACTATTTTACTGCTACATATTCTACACCATCTACATTCCCTCTCTAAACCTATGAAATAACACTGATGTCTTGGCCAGCTTTCATCCAGGGACCTCAAGGCTCAGCAACAGAGTGCCACATGCTCCAGAGTACGAAATGATCAATAGAATGTGCCCCCAGTATTTTTGTTCATCTTGCTTGTTTATGTCAAAACAGTCATATCAAATTATTTATTTCCTTTCTGTAAGCAACTGCTTAACCTTGGTTTGTCTTAGCTTCTAAATGACAAATCCACAAATAAAGTAGAATAGAGCAGACAAGGCACAGCCCCTCAGCCCGAGCTTTGCTAGAGCACCAGGTTTGCATTTCACAGGAAACAAAGGTCAGGGTAAAACCCTTCAGTGCTTTTCACACTCCACTGAGTACTGTTCTAGTGCATTTTCTTCAGGGGTGTTGTAAAGCACATGCAAGAAACAGTCTCTGGGTTTTGGAAGTTCAGAGGACAGCAAGGCTGGCTCCCTGCAAGCAGGGCTGACCTTTCTAAAGCATTTATTCTGGCATTCCAGGGCCTGAATAATCTGAGAGACAGACATAGGGCACATATAAATAAATGAATCACACAGAGGAATACAAAAATTCCCATGCAGCATATGCCTTTTGCAACATGTTAACCCTTTCTGCAGAGAATTTATGGACAAAGATGTTGTGTTGATAGCTCCAGTCATCTGTGCTAACTCTGCCATAACTTCATCCATGTGGAGTGAACTATGTCTTCAGCAATGTCTGGAATGTTCCCACATCTGCTTAATTTGTTTCAGAGATGCCAGCAGTGTCACAAAAATGTTCATCTACACAGACTTGTACAGGGTCTCAAGCTCTAATAAATATTACTACTTATTAATCAGTGACATTATTTTTGTGTGTTTAAACCGATTAAACACAGTGAACAACAACAGAGACAAGAAAAGTATAATCCCCACTGTTATTACATTCACATTTAAACAGATGTTTCCTTTCCTTATTTTACAGACTGGAAGAAGTAAATTAGTTGCAGAGTTTGACAACACATTATTTACAGCAGCTTACAAACTATTTAAAATCACTAAGCAGGAATATTAGCATTGCATTTGCTCCAGGGCTACCATGGTGGTGAAATAGGTTTAAAGGCACTTCCCTAAAGCCTATGAATGATTCAAACCCACTTAATGTGTAAAATCATATACACATGCCCTCTCTCAGATATTACATGCTATGCCTATCTGTGAGGAGGAATACCCACCAGCATCTAAAATACAGTCTTTATTTTTATTGAGGAGAATTCCAGCTCTGAATGGGATCACTTGCCAACCACTGTAGAAACATATAATCTCTGTTCACAAAGAATTTATACGAGGATTGTAAATCAAAAGGCAAAAGGAAGATCAAGTCAATGAACAAGAGTATGAGAAAACCAGGAGAGCATCCTAGAACACTGAGATGCTTAACCACTCTCAGGTTAATCTCAGGATTTAGACAGCCAGGTATATATTTATGTCTTATCAGAGTGTGTGATTATCCTGTTATATCATTCCTGGTTGGCAATACCAGTCCCTGCTTGTTCAGTTGATAATTATGCTTCATCTTGGCATGCTTTCCATCCCCACCCTGAAAGAATAATGGTTATCAAACCACCCTGGGAACAAAATATTAGTATTTATTTGCTGTAAGGAATGTCTCTCACAAACAAAATGCCATTTTTGAAGTGGAGCTGCACTACCAAACTACTATAGACAAACACTGAAAAGCATAGGCTGAACATATTTATGCAGAAGTTTGTCCTGGTTCTGTCCAGGACAGGGTTAATTTTTGCAGAGGGGCACAGCTAGGCCCTGGAGGTTATTCTATACCACCTAACTTCTGGGGATGGGGAAGGGCTCCCTTCTGTGTAGGAGTAGGGTGGTGGTGGCTCCCTGTGGTATAGTGGTGAGCATTTGCATGTGAATCCCTTATGCTCTTAAACACCCTTGTTATTAATATCATTGCTGTTACTGTTAGTTTTCTTATCTGATTACTGTGTCCAACAAATTGTTCTTATCTCAGCCTGTGATCTTTGCCTTTTGTGCCACCAGTTCTCCTCTTCAGCCCTATGCAGGGGCAGGGGAGGAGTGAGGAAGCAGGGAGTGAGACACTGGGGAGTGGTTTGGAGTGGTTTCAGTGGGAGCACTAAATTGGGGAACACCATTCCTAAAGCACAACAGAGGTAGATTCACATACTCTCAAATGCCCATGTTTCAAAGAAGAATATGCAAAACCTTGCATTTAATTCTTGGCCTCACATGCAGCACATGTGGGTTGGGTCATGCAGAAAACATTGAAGTTGGAAAGTTGGAATCACATGAGTAAATATCCAAAGGTCAGGAGTTTGCACAGAGGCAAACTAGCAGTTTCAGGTATGCATGAACAGGGAAAGATTTGGGCTGAGGAAACAGTGAAATACAGTTCTTTAGGAGATGGCTGAAGTATTGTGACAAATTAACACTTTCTTTTCCTGAAAGCTGTATCTCAAGACCTTTGGTGAAGGAAGTGAAAGTAAACTCTATTCTGCTACAACTTCAAACTTCTGCTGCATGGCAGTAACACTTGCATGTTGTCAAGGACTACCTGGTCAATCAGCCTCCACACCGCTAAGATGCCAATATGCTCTTAGTTCAAAAGATGGAATCAGAGATTAATAACATTCAGTCTGCACCCATCCTGAAGCATGTGAGATAACCCATGGATGTGGAGATGGAGCAGACTGGAGAGTTCCACATGATGGAAGTGGAATCAATAATTCTTTCTTTCCTTATATCACAAGTTTGCTAGAATGAAGAAGCAATATTTCTCTTAATGGGTTTTGTCTTTCCCAACTTTGCAACTTCAGCTTAGTCTCAAAGAAAACACAGACAAGGAAAGTGTCTGTAACAGCTTGTTCAGTGCAAGGGGAAGAGACACTGTGGAATCATATGAGGACAACAGTGTCTCAGAGAAGTCTTCAGATGATGAGAAAACTCAAGTAAGTTAAACCTGTTGGCAAACACACTCACTCTCTTTTATCCACTTCTGCAAGTGAACTGCTTGACCCATGAGAGAAATGACACCAAAATACAGCCTTCTGGCCAGAGCTACCTACCTGGAGGTTGGCATTAACCCTCCAACAGTCTGGTTATGAGGAAGATGCAGGAGACAAAATATCTGTTCTTCACAACAGAAGATTCATATCAGAGACAGTACAAGCATATGACCGAGCTTACGGAAAGTTTGGGACACAAAGCAAAGCTTCAAAACCATTTAAGACAATCTGAAGTCTGTGGAGCAGAAATTCAGGAGAGACATGCAGGAGAAGAATACCCTCTTAAGAGGGAAAATTGAAGAAAAGAGTGTTTGAAGTTACAGAAAGAACACAAGGACAAGAAAGTACTGGCACAGCTAATGCAAACTCTGATATATATGTCTTGATCTATAATAACTCTTGATTGGAACTTTTTATACAGTCAGAAGAAAGGCAAAGAATAAATAGCATTTAATTGGTTTGAATGAAAATATAATGCTTAGGAAATGAGAATGAAATCTGACAAAGAAACCCAATGGTCCCATGGAAGAATAAATGTGGATCACATACCTTCAATTTAAATTTCAATGCCCAAAGTGACTCTAGCAATGCTGTCATGGGGTCTAAGAAACTTACAATGCAGCTAGGTACTCTATGTGTACCTCTTCCACAGCAATGTATATTTCTGTGCAGCAGTGAGAGTAAGTGAAAGTTTAAGTGCACTGTGGGTTTAGCTCTAAGAAAGGACCAAAGAATCACCTGTAAATGATTTGGAAAACAAACAAACAAACAAACAAAATAAAAAAAAAAGAAAACCAAAAACAAATCCCCACAACAATGATAATGACAAAACAGGAAAAGAAATTGCAAAGCAGTTAAGTGGTGCACTCTGAAATGTCTCCGCTGAATTATGATAAGTATGTATTAGCTGCAGTATGTTTATCTATGTCCACAAGAGAGGATTAGCTGCAAACATTCTTCTGAGATAAACCAGAACTATTTGGTGCTGGCACTGTTAAATTTTTGTGATATGCAGGTGTTTGAAGTATGTCTGCAGCTTCCTCATTGGTTTTGATCCAGGTATTTCCACTGAGAGCATTTTTACACATTAGATGTGATGAGGTACATAGAACAATGGCAAACACTGTTCATCTAGCAAAAATAGCTTTATTCACATCGAAGCTTAAAATAGTGTTGTGTGTTAAAGGCAATGCATGTAAATACCCCCTTTGTCAGAAAAACTCGGGGTCAGTGAATTTCACCCACTTCCAGTTGGCAGGCGTCCCCACAAGCTGCGCGGTGCAATGTTTCTTACAGATGGACGACAGCACAGCTGCCCCATTTCTGATAGGAGAGAGGGCATGGTGTGAGCAGGGATTTAGGGACTCTGGGAGGTGCAGTCTTGGGTAGGAGCGTGGGTGAAAACAGTCCTCCTCAGTGCTTGGTATCTTTGCAATGCACCTGTGCAACACCAGAGCTCTTCGTCCAGCCCACTGCAATTTCTGTCCTGCTCTAAAGGGCTTCACACAAAGTCAAGATCTGCAGTTTGTCACCTCCCACCTCTTCCTGTTCCCAAAACCCTTCAGCTCAGCTATGCTCCAAGGGTCCAATTTCCCTAACCCTTTTGAGGTGACAGGCCTGGAAGATTTCTCCAGTGACTTTGAAAGTCACTGCCTTCTTTCTGTTTGGCGTCTCTTCTGATGTCCTCTGCATCCTTATTGCCCTAAATGTAGGAGCCATCATTTATCAGTAATTTAGGTGTTTATTTCAGAAGTGGTGCCCTATGTGACATCCGAAATCTAGGCACAGTTTTGATGACTCACTTCAATAGCCTTGATGCCAGTCTAGAAACCCGATGAGGAGGTCAGTTAGACAAAACCCCTGAAATTTTACAACTGCACATTTTTAACTTCTCCAGTTTTCACTGAAAAGCAATGTGTTCCAGTTAGAGGATTTTTCCAAAAATTAGTAATTTCCTACATCAGCAAACCTAATCCCTACTATCACTTACAAATATTTCATTCTGCCAAAGGACTTCTTGTGAATTGTGCTTCTCCTGCAGTTCCTGCTGTGCCACAAACACTTGGTCTACACTACACGTACCTAAGGTGGCAAGGCAGCTCTCCACCTTCAGACTCATTTATGTGTAAGGCCAGTATAGACTTTTACACTGCATGTTTTAATCCTTTTTCCTTCCCTGCTGAAAGCCACATTCTCAACCCCTTTACAATGTGACCTTCTGTCTACATGTAGTTTCTAGTTTTTTGGATGGTTATTTTTTTTTTAAATCTTCACTTGTCAGTGTTCCAGTTTCTGAAACATACTATTGTGTTCTATGGTGCAATGAGACCTTGAAGTCTCCAAATATTAATCTACATGCACCCTTCTTCTGAACCTGTCTTTCATCACAGGTGATTCCCACTGAAATTTTGAATTATTTATGAGATCACATTTGTGTTTCATGACTAGCAACCATAAAATGTGTTTCATTCTTGTTTTCTTAAAATCCCCTATTTAACTTCTCATTGAGTCGTGCAACTTTGAGATGAAGCCATCAAGGATTCTTTGGCATTAGCCTTGAGATGAAAGAAGTGTATTTCCAAACACTAAAAGTTACAAGTTACTGATAGATATGGATCTACTCCTGTGTCACTTGAGTTAATGGGTTTTTTACTTCTGGCCACGTCTGGGCCTCCATCAGGCTTTCATTAACTGTAATGCTAGAAGCATAAAAAATTCAGAACAATAATTTCCATTAAGTAATACACCTAAAGTGGACAAAGGTTTACCTACACTAATTACAGAGCAAGAGTATATATAAAAAAAATATATACGTTATGACTTGAAGATAGAGTTTTGACACACTTAATCTGCTCATAATTAAAGGAACAGATTTATTAGTGTTGCTAGAAACTGAAAATGGCTATGTTCTAATGGAATTTATGGACTTATATCTTCCTGACTTTTATTCTGGGTTCTGTAAACAACAACAAAAGTAATTTCAAATGCCCCAAATAACAATACAGCATTAAAATATTCTTCTATGCATCTTAAAATGACAGAACAAAACAAAATTACCTCAAAAATTAGTTAAGCAAAACTAAAATATCAGCCCAGAAATCTCTATGGTCTTAATTCTGCAAACCCTTTCAGCATGTCCTTTAACCCTTCCACACTAAGCACAGCACTGTAGCACACAACTAACCATTGCCAACAATGTCAGGAACAGAAATGGATATCAGGGTTGAGTTCCAACATACCAGAACAACAGAAAAAGATCAGCAGATATGCACTCTGCTCAAGGCTTTGGAACTACCAACCCGAACCATTCTCTCATCTTCCTTTCCTCTGTAAGTCTTCTGTACGGCATCTTACCCACTTGTCAGCCTTTCCATCTGCTGAGACTGAGAGACACATTGTATAAAGTGATTTTTAGATCTCTAATTTTTTTTTTTTAAGCACAACTTCTAATAATATTTTTTTCAATTTTTTTATTCCTATATTTAAATTGAGGATTCAAGTTCCATGAAATTTCAAGACTTTGGAATTATCTGACAACTTTTTATTTCCAGTTCTACCTTCAGGTATGGTCTGATCTGCTCAGAACTACTGCCTTTAATCAGTTTTGTCATATTTTCAAATAGACCTTCCACTTCCTGTTTTTTTCTTCCCTGCTGGACAACAACACGTTCCTTCCCAGATTTTTTCCTATGAGGTAAACACACCAAGGTCTTCTAATCTCTTCTCATAACAGCAATCCATCATTCCTACCAACAACAATTACTCCAGTTTGAATTTAGCTGTCTTAATAGGGGTGACCAGAACTGCAGAATATGTCATGTATTGTATGCTCATAATATGTCTTTAGGGTGAGACATGAGGCTCAGCTGATTCATTTAAGGACAGAGCCTGCAACCTTCTCAGAAGCATCTCTTGGATTTCTCAGACATATCCTGAAACCAGTGAGGGTATCTTGCTCCCTCTCCTCTGCCATTTCCTGCCATTGAGCCTATCAGAGAATTCTTCCTAGTTGCCCCTCTAAGTGACTGCCCTTGCACATTTTGCTATTGAATTACAGCTCTTTTCTGCTATTCCAGTCCTCTAGGTAACACAGATCTTCCTGCATTATGCTTCGATCTCCTCCATATTGACAAAACCTCCAATTTTGTCTCATTACCACACTGCCACTTTTTATGCCTTTGTCATTACTAAAGCTATTAAGGAAAGGTATGAGGAGAGGAAATAGTTACCAGAGGGAAAACCTGAACACATAATTTACTGTGCAGCAACTGCCCACATGCACTACTCTGTAGTGAAACAGAGTAGATGTCTCCTATTTATCACTGAGGGGCAAGTGTCTTGAGAGAAATAGGTACTGTGCTTAAGCTGTAAACTCCCACTCTTGCCCATGATGGTCATGACAATTGATTAGGTATCCTTAATCAGTCCCTAATGATCCCTCAAGAATTCACAGTACCTCCTTCCAGTCTGATGATCCCCTTTAAGCAAGAGCCATTGCACGATAATGCTGTCCTCAATCAGCTCTTTACCTTTTTCTCTAAATTCCCTGCTAATCCCCATTCTCCCTATTGCAATTTGTAAATTACAGTGGAGAACTATATGAGATGCCCTACTGAACTCCAAGCAGGTTTGACCTACCTTACTTCCTAGATAAGTCAGTCAGGGAAAACTGACGAACCTGTAATTGGCCAGGTCACAATTTTTTTCTTTCTTAATACAGGTTTATACTTCCTACACTCCATTCATGCTCTTCACCTTTTAATTTATAAAAATAAAAGCTATCAAACTCTTATTGTTTCATGTGTGACTGAAAATTAGGTTCATGTTTAATCCTGATGCATGATGAAACTAAACTTTCCAGATTCTGTTTTTATCTCAACTGTGGAGATTTCAGATTCTCTTCTTTTTCCTTGGGTACCATGAATATTATTTAATCTTGAATCTTGAAATATTAATTATTATTGAACAATGATTCAGTAATTAGTTATTATTTCATCATTATTTATCTTTGCCCTTGGCAAAAACTAGAAAAATACCCACCAACAATTTGGTTTTGATCCATAGCTACATCATAACCTCACCCCCTGCGAAGAAGAATGGCTTTCTCTTTTGTTCTTTTGTGAGCTTTACTACCAATAGCTTTCTGCTACTTCATAGAATCATAGACTGGTATCATCTGGTCCAAACTGTCTTTGCAAAAGCATGGTCTAGACAACAGGGCTCAGCATCCCATCCAGATGAACATCAAAATTGTCCAGTGTTGGGGAACCCACCATTTCCTTAGGGAGATTATTCCAGTGGCTGATTGTTCTCATTGTGAAATATTTTCCACTTGTGTCTATCCAGAGTCTCTGCACAAGTAGAATCACAGATTCATAGAATGGTTTCGGTTGGAAGGGACCTGAAAGATCATCCAGTTCCAACCATGGGCAGGGACACCTTCCACTAGACCAGATTGCTCAGAGCCCCATGCAGCCTGGCCTTGGACACTTCCAGAGATGGGGCATCCACAGCCCCTCTGGGCAAATTCTTCCATTGTCGCACCACCCTCACAGCAAAGAATTTCTTCCTAATATATAAGTTAAACCTACTCTCTTTCATTTTCCCTTGTCCTCTCACAACATGCCCTTGAAAAAGGTCCTCTTACAGGTTTTTATAGACCCCTTTAGGTACTGGAAGGCTGCAATTAGTTGTGCCCAGAGCCTTCTCTTCTCCAGGTTGAACAAACTCAGCTCTCTCAGCCTGTCTTGTTTTAAGCCTTTTTGGCTTTCAATGTATTTGTACCTCATGTACTTTCTACACTTTTCTCCTTCAAATTTTCAGAGAGATTTTGCAATTTTGACTTTAACATATCCCAGGGCTCATCCATATTCAAGACACTGAATTTTTAAATCCATCACACTCAGCTAATTAGGTTCTTAATGTCTTAAACAGTAAATAAACCATACTTAAGCACCTATTTTTATTTAGATTTCATTCAATTCAAAAAGAAATCACTGCTGATCAGGAAAGAGTATTATTGTCTGAGACCATAATTTTTGTAACGCTCTCATTACTCACACCAATTCATAAAATCTTGATTCAGTGATTTTTGTGGCAATAGGGCAGCCACCACATCCAGAAGGAGCTGCACCAGGCAAACCTCTCATGTTAGGCCATCTCCTTCAGCTGTGGCTTCTTTAATGCCACAGGTCCTGGCAACACTCCCTCTATTCAGGAAGCTGTTTGTCCATTCTGAATGTAAGTGTGCTGATTACCACTATTACTGCTACATGGAAAATAATGTGTTTATTAGACCTCTCAAAAACCAATTTATTCCAAAGGTGTTATTTTGTGTGCTGCATTCTTTCTGAACAGTTTATTACATCATCAGCATTTAAAGTCTTGCACTACCTTTATTTTTTTTTTAATTTTTCAATTATCTTTGAGTATTTTTCCATCTACTCCTATAGATTGCCACATTCCAAGCTCAGGTTCTCTTTGACCCAGGTTCACATAAAAAGTTTCAGGTTTCAGGTTTTCAGGTGAGTAAGAAGTGTGCCCTGGCAGCCAGGAGTGCCAACCTGGGGGGCACCAGGCACAGCATCGCCAGCCAGGCAAGGGAGGGGATTGTCCTGCTCTGCTCTGCACTGGAGCAGCCTCACCTCGAGTCCTGGGGGTAGTTTTGGTGACCACAACATAAAAAAGACGTTAAACTATTAGAGAGTGTCCAAAGGAAGGCAGTGAAGATGGTGAAGGGCCTTGAGAGGAAGCTGAATGAGGAGCAGCTGAGGTCACTTGGTCTGTTCAGCCTGGAGAAGAGGAGACTGAGGGGAGACCTCATTGCAGTCTGCAAGTCCCTGAGGAGGGGAAGAGGAGGGACAGTCAGTGATCTCTTCTCTCTGGTGACCAGTGACAGGACCTGAGGGAATGCTCTGAAGTTGTATCAGGGGAGGTTTAGGTTGGATATTAGAAAAAGGTTCTTCACCCCAGAGGCTGATTGGTCACTGGAAGAGGCTCCCCAGGGAAATAACAAAAAAGCCTGACAGAGTTCAAGAAGCATTTGGACAACACTCTCAGGAACTTGATGTGAATCTTGGGGTGTCCTGTGCAGAGTCAATGAGTTGTACTTGATAATCCTCGTGGGTCCCTTTCAGCTCAGGATACTCTGTGATTCAAGGTTTCCCTTATCTCTGGATTGTCTGCTTTCATAATCTGTATCAGGAAAATATATTTCTCAATTTATGGTCAAATACTTGCTTCTCATAAAAGGCACACATTTTCCTAGTCAAACAGACAATACACTATATCCCCCCAGCTACTTAATCTGCTTAAATGCTCCTTTTCTTCTAGTGTCCATTCTTTTACAACCTGCTATTTCTTTATCTATGAGTTCAAGAGACCTATATGCACATGAGAAGAGCATTTATTTTTGAATTGTAGAAATGTCCGGAAGCTGTTGGGACTTTTTTTCCAAGCTGGGGTTGATCCATCAGCAAAATGGTTTTCTCATGTAACCATTCATCAAAGTATTTGCTGAATGACTTTTGGTTTTGAATAAATGACTGCAACCCAATTAATTGTAAAACATCTCCACTTTTGATATTCAGTTCCATAGTCTGAAAAACAAATTCCTGTGATCAGAAGCTCTTCCTCCAAAGCCAGAATTTGTTTTCCTCAGATGAATTAGTTACTTTTCATTAGTATTGCCAGCAACCTAAATACATTAAACTAGCAGCTGAACATAAACAAGAAACAAAGTTTTAGTTACAAAATTAAAAATACAGAAAATATTTACAAAAGCATTTTCTCAGATCTGATTTTTTGTGTTCATCTCTTTTGATCCAGCCAACATCCAGAATACACTGACACTCAGAAACAGTAATAAGAAAAAAAACTCCATCAGTAGCTAAAAATCCCAAGTGTCTAGTCAGTTCAGTAGGAATGGTATTTTGAAGAGAGAGGCTGGAGTAGAAACTATATTCTGTTTATTTTCTCTAAATGAATTGGACACATTTATAATAAAATAATGCAATTTTTATCTGTTAAATTAATTTAGGTAAATTAATTATAAAACAATTATCTGAGGTTTTTATGTCGTGCAGGAAGTGTCATTTGTATGCCAGTTGTATGCAAAGAGAGAAAAGGTTGCCCTCTTAATTTATTTTAATGCATGCAACAATGAAACAAGATTTAATTGAAACAAAAGACAAGAGGATGAAAAGAAATTTTTTCTTTTTTTCCCCCAGAAAAATCCAAAGCATTTGCATTCAAGGCCTTGAAGCATTTCCACATTATAAATTATATATTTATATGTAAATGGACTTCTGGCTTCTGTTCAGAATATTTGGCAAATTGAATGCTAGATTCTGCTGTCTTTATCTCCATTGAGTTGTGAACTATTCCCTGAATATTCCTATAGATTTCTAAAGCTTTGCATAACTTAAGCTACCATATGTAAGCTACATGTGAAGGGTTTTATGACAAAATGGGTGCATCTGTGAGCTTTCAACTCCCCATTTGAAAAATAGTGTCTCATACCTGCAAAGCTGATGCAGTTGATTGAACCTTGGGATCAAAGCAAATGTTTTGGACTCCTCTTCTAATCTTAGAAAAATTTTCTCCACTGGCATATCCTCCCTTTCATGTTGGCATGAATTCATGATAGCTTACAGTCAGTGGTTTTGAGGAAGAAATGGTAAAGGAGAATAAAAGAAAAAGCCTGAGGTACTTAGAATAGTCCAAGGATTGACAAGGAATACCCTAACCACTAAGCAAGATCATGATCCCTCATACAGAGGGGACACAAGTGCAGGAGGTAAGGAAACTGACTCAGAGCAGCCAACAAGGTCTTTGTTTTGCTCAGAAATCCCAGACTGAATCCAAGAAATCATCTCTGAAGAAACCAGTTCATACCTTCAAAACTTCAAGGTCACTCAATTGTTTCCTGGCAAAATTACTTTGTCAGTGCAGTTCCTGAGCAGTTCCTAATTACGATCTTTATTTCACAATGATCCATAATGATTGTACTGCTGGAAGGACAACAGATTTAAATTACTCAATTCTGACTCCACAACATATCTAATCAAGTTAGAGGTTACTCGCTAATAAGAGCTATAACTTCAATATCAAAGATGTGTAGGACTACATACAGCAGAATAGACTTTACCATACTGCTTAAAAAAGGCAAAGTAATATATTATTGAATCTTTTATNGAAGAGGAGGTCTGAGATAATGACAATAATGTGGGAATATGAACAATAATGAACCAGATCACCATTTTGAAGAACTTACCTTTCCTAACTATTTCTTACCACAAATAATTAATAAAATATTTCTTTTGTTGATAATTGATGCATATTTTCCTTACACTGCTTCTCATAAAAATTTGTGGTTGTTTGAAAAATAAAACCCAAACCAAAGAGAAAAAGGAGGCTTTTCCTTTGTTTAGAAAACTGAGGATCTCCACCTAGAGATTTCGAGTGTCAAAGGAAAAGCATTCCAGGTGATGCTTGTACACAAACCCTCTATCCCAAGGCATTTTTAAAGAAAACAATTCAGTGGTTTTCTCTTTGGAAAGGATTTTAAGTACTGCAGTCAGGGACCTCATGCTGCCATTCTTCTGGCCTGGATTCTCTATCACTACATTTGTCTACACCACACTACCAATAAAAACCAAGAATATATTGTAGGACAGCATAGAAATACCCAAGTAATATTAACTCTGGAGTAAATTAAGCTTTGCAGCATATTATGATGTACAGGATAGTGCACCACACTCTTTCTGGAGCCTGGGCCACCACAGTTCCTGCTACCTCTATGAGTGTCCATGCGAGCACCAAGTCCATAAGAGCAAGAACAGAGATGGAGGTACCGAGGCATCATTTCCAACTAAAAAGTTCTGATATATGCCAAAAGTTGAAATTTTCCACCCGAAGGAAAAGAGATCTCCAGCAAAATTGTTATTTCACAATTTGTTGATATAGATACAAAAATCTGACACTAAGTGATAGAGCTGATACTGCAACAATGACACAAGAAACAGGGGAAATGTTAGTTTGGTGTCACAGAAAACTATTAAAAACAATATTTCACAAATACAAATCTGATAGCAAGTCTGTTGGTTTCCATATGTAGATTTCAGAACACTACTTTATAAAAAGCTTTGTTCCAGAAAGCAACAAAACAAGCATTCTTGGTTGGAGTCCCATAATACAGTTTTATAGCAGAATTTAAGGCAGTAGCTCTGCTTGTCAAATGTTCCAAGGGAAAGGTAGAATCTCCTGCTGATGACTTAAGATGAGAAATAAATTCTGATTTTAAGCTAACACTTTATATTTTGGACCATGTATTTGCATAAAAAAATGGGGTTTGTCTCATTTGAACAAAAAGCCTTTGCCTTGCAATACAGAACAGGGGGTGGGCTGTGTCATGAAGCTCAGACACAGTAAATCTGGAGTCATATTTTAGTACTGGGCTACCCATGAGCTCAGAGACACAGCTGATCTCCTTCAATCTGGAGTCCCTCCTGGAGTGTTAGTAAATAACTAACTGTTCCACTCAGGCAGGTGCTGTTACAAGGCAGATTATAATTACATCTACGCTGTGGTTGCAAAAAGAAAAACACAGTGCCTTGAAACTTTAAAATTAGAATGACTTCAGGTTCAACCAGCTCTCTTTAAAATGTGGACTACAGCAAAACTAGAAAGCCCAATAAAATAAAGTATCACAGACACCTAGTATAATTAAAGTGAGTGATCCAAAAGATTTACTGGTTAACTGGTATAATTCCCCCTGGAAGGGAATACATCTGCTCTGTAGCCAGCACTGCTACAGACGCTGTTCCTCTCTCCAAAATAAATAGCTCTGTTTCATACTGGGGGGGTTACAATCTCCTGCAGGGCAGTAGGTCACTGCCCTCTTCAGTGTGACACTAAACAGAAAAGGTGAAATACTGTCAATGAGAGTTTTGCTGTTGACTTCAGTTAAGCCAGGACTTCATTCCAGTTGTTTCACCCACTCTTAAATTTTAGTAACAGTTATCTTATCTAGCCTAATAAATTTAATGGCAAAACAACATCTAACATGCATGTAAATCTAGAAGCTTGGAATCTGGGGTGAAGGAAGACAAGATTTCAAAAATTGGTTCCACATTCACTGAGATGTGCTCAGCCTGCTATGGGAATCTCCAACAAGTTAGTGCTTGATCCTACCTCTCCCTGACATCAAGCGCAACATCTCTTCAAATTTCCACAGGAGAATGTGGTAACAGGCACACAAAAATGAGTGAACTCTGCCTTTTTGTGCTATCCCTCATAAATCACCTTTGTTTGCATAGGGCCCAAGGCAAAGTCTATTGAAATCAGTATAAGCATTTTCCTTTTGGATTGAGTCCATTATCTGTGTTTCTCCTGCTTCTTTCTCTTTTGGCTGAAATGTCACATCACACTTAAGCACTGCAAGGGTGGCCAACAGAAGAGATGGAGCCAGCTACACGAGTGTCGTGAGAATACATGAATGAGATTTGTATATTCATAGAAAGACTCATTTTAAAACAGAATAGCAGAGCGAAGACACATCAGTTGCTCTTGCACACTGATAATTTACACATTTTACACATTATTACTTTGCTGTTCTACAGCAAAAATGTAGTTACTATAGCAACTGGTTTGTCATATGACCAGGATTCTATTTTTAATATCACTCAAAGATACATATTAACATGCATAATATACGGACTGCTCATGGGGGCTGAAAACATATATATTAACATTTTAAACCTCAAAAGGGACAATCCGTGCTAATTTCTTTTACTACCTGCGTTTTTTTTATTAGGTTATCTGTCTAAAGTCCCACAAAGAGTGATGGAGTAAAACTGTCATTACAGCTCCTAGTGAACCCATGCAGTTTTCTCCTTTGTGCTACAGGAGATCAGAGGTATCTAGGAGGTTCAGAGCTCCCGAGAGAGTTCCAGGGTGCTGCCAAGGTCCAGACAGATGTTTTCAAGAGCTTTGGCTCCTGTGTATCTTTATCACCCACTATCGCCTTCTTTTTCTCCCTTTTTGTACTATGCTCCCTGAGCAAGTTTATTTTTTTGGATGACTTATGTTGAATGAATCAAGAAGACATCTTAAAGCATCAGTTTCTTTTCTCAGTCTAACATAAAAATTGTTTCTGTAAGGACATCATCTGTCTGCAACAGACACAAATAAACCATTTCCCAGTATCAGAGAGCTCCTGGAGTCCCATGCACAAGATGGCTGATATGACACCTTTCTCACTGCTGTTAAACAGAATTTATCAAATCATGGATTTTTCAGTCCAGTCGTCAAAATGAGTTTAGAAGGGGATGTTTAGGGAAAACATAATTTTTGAAAAGGGGTAGGAGTGGGTTGTACAGTTTTTCTTCTTGTCTCATTTGACTTTAGCACTCAACAAATTTTTGGTGGTGTGGGTGTGGGGAGGACTCTTACTGAATTTGAAACTCCCATTCTGGGACCAGAATACCCATGCAATCATTTACTGCAGCAGCCAGGGAATATACTCACAGCAGAGCTTCTCGGGTTGCACCACTTTATAGTTTGTTTTGGAGGCCAATGCAAAGCATTCCTATTGCTCTACTGAGCCTTAAACTGCTTAAGATTGTAACTGGTTAGGGAGGGGGAGGGCTCCCAATTCAAATTATTTCAACCTTTTTCTCCCTGTGGAGACTTAACATGCTGTCAAGCCCCTCTGACTTCAGCTGACGGCAAACTTAGATGGTTTCTACTCCAATAGATGGTTTTAACCTTAACACACAAATCCCTTAACACACAACTCCATCTATACCATGCCCTATAGCCTTCAGCAAAGTTGTCCACGTTGCAGTTCTGAACTCTCAAAGGTAACCTTGGAGTATAACTCAGGTTCTTTCATGCTATGGGAGGCTTATAGGAATCAGTCTGCATGTCACTGACTTATTGGTAGCAGAGAGAGGCGACAGATGCAGAGCTGCCAGAAGTCAGGAAGGAGGACTTGTGGCATTGCTCCTGCACGTCTGAGCCCAGAGAATCAGGTCAGTTCTCAACATCCTGCAGGAAAAAAGTGCATCTGTCTCTCAGCATGTTCGTGTCATCCATGGAGCCTTCAGTCTGTGGCTGATTCTGCAACTGATGTTCGCTGGCTGTGTGGCTGTGTTGCTGGTTTTGTGGTGTGGCTAAAATTACTCTCACATTGACCCAAACTTGAGTACCAAAGGGAAGTGTCTCTCTCCTGGTGTTGTACTGCTGTAGCAAGTCCACCACAAAGCATGTGACTTCTAGGATGCCCACCAGTAGTTTTCACATGAAAAGACATGCAAACATGTCTATGCAGAGTCCAAATGAAATTACTCCCTTGCCTGACAAAAAAAAATGGTCCAAAAGCCGGCATCCCAAAAGGTTTGGGATCACAAGGAGTGCTGCAGTTAAAAAAGATTAATCCTGTTCAGTGGCTAAATGGTTTGGACAAGTGAAAAAGACCTTGCATTAGATGGCAGCTCTGATACCCTGGCATGAGGAATTTGTATGCAATTATTTGTGCAGGAGGAGAGAATCATGAAGAATGCCTTCTATAAATCCCAGTAAATAAATCAAAACTGCTATCGCATAAAGCTCTGTTTCCATTACTTTGCTATTATCATGGTATACAACAGAAAGCTTCATTATCTATTTACATCAACACTCTCACAGGCCAGAATGCTTTTTTGCTTTCTGTTGCCATTATGTTGTATTATGTGTGGCAATGCCATAGCAACCCAAGATAACACAAGTAGTGTAGGGCAACAGTGAAATATTTTCTGGTTTTTGTTTTGAATGAGACAGAACACAGCTACCCACTCTAGGCAAGCTATACACAAATACCAAAGATTTAGCACAATAAGTAGCAATTAGCAAACCAACAGTACTTACTGCAAGCCAGCATTTGTCTCCCTTGCATTCTAAAGGTTTAAAATCACTGAAGGGCACCACTACAGCATCTCAAAGGACTGAGCAACACACACAGCAGTGTAGTTCATAGGTTTGGTGTGTGTCACCATCCACTGATCCCCATTTGATCTGTGCATAGATATGAGACGTCTGGGGATCCATGTATCACATCTGAACTGGGTCAGGTCTTGAATTAATAGGCTAGAGGACGAGAATACCTTAGGATATGTTTATTTGGCAACCACCACAGCAGTGGTATTTGTAATTGAACTTGTTGAGAATAACTAATCAATATGTGCAGGCAGAATGAAATGACATTTTTAGTCACCTGAGACAATGAGTTCAGAGTGCCTTATCTGAAACATGCACTGATTACCACACCATGACCTTGTGTGAATCATGTCTTCAGGCAATCAGGCACAGAGAAGTATAGAGAGTATGATCAGCCAAAGTACCAAACTCTTCCTGCTGTGTTTAGCTGGTACCCTGAAACCTCTCTGATACCCTGGGGATGATGTAACCAGCCAGAGCTCAGCTTGTCAATATATTGGTATGTTCACCACAGATTGTCCATTGCTAGTTGGTTTTGTGCCTTCTATCTAAAAATGACATATAAGTCAGTTCAAACAAGCAGTATACACTCTGGAGTAGGTCACTTTGCATTAACTTGACTGCTTTTTTACCTTCATTATTAGAGGTTTTTTTCCTGCGCTGAACTAAGTTACATTGGGTGGGGATCAGATGATAACCATTTTGCAAACTGTGATCTATAGATGCTGTGCACAGAAACTAGACATCAAAAAAGATTTAAATATCATCTTATAAGTCCCAATAAACACGGTGTTACCTGCCAATGAACAGAGTTAAAACTAATGTAATATTAGAGTTTGTAATAAGCATTGTTAAGGTTGACTTACATAGCTACTGACCCAATGTTCAGATGTTTGGGTGGAAGCAAGAAGCATACTTGGGCAAACAGGTAATGACTCAAACAGCTTTGTGACCCAAAATACAGAAGTATACAAATGCCCTCAGGAACCTAACTTACATGGATGCCAAAGCTGTACTGACCTCTCTGTGCAGGAATGAATGAGGATGAAAGAGAAAGAAACGTTCTTGGAAGCAGAGGAGGCAGATTTGGTTAGTGCCAGAGTTAGGATTGCAATGAGCCTCAGTGGAAAAGCCCATCTGGAGCCAAGGGTGCTGTCTTGGACAGGCTTAAAAATACATTTAAGAGAAGACAAGGTAAAGCCCCTAAACAATCTGGAGTAATTTGATCTTCCTTGTGTCCATGGAACAGGATATTGATATTTTCTTGTAAGCAGATGTACATATGTACATACCTGACTAATATGACTTCTTTTTCCTGAACTGGTGTGAGTGTAAAATGTTGAAACTGCTGGATAGTTTCTCGGGTTAAGAATGGAAATACACTTTATAAATATAGTTGAGTCACAAGATTATTTCACAATCATTTAAAAAGTGCTCATTTTCCTAGTACTGATGAAGCCAGAGTTAATTAGCACTAGTCACTGGAGACAGCAGTAACTCACCTAATTTTTTTTTTTTTTTTGCTTTTGCTGAATGGATTGCAATTACTCCCCCAGTAATACTGTGATAACAAAGTTTAATACACAGAAAAAGTATTAACAGCATCAACAATGCATCATGGAAGAGTAGTAACTAAAGGACAAATTGATTAATGCTTTTTTGTTCAGATCTGGGGAAAAAAAATTCTTCTAATAAAGACATGTACTTTCAACACAGTCTTCATGATTTTCTTTCAACCCCAAAAGACTACAAAGATTCAAAATAAGAAGTCTTAAATAAGCATTAAATACTTTCATAATTACATACATCTGCATTATTTTGTACAGATGTTTACAATTGGGAAGGCAACATTAGAACAACTAAAGGTCTTTTCTATGTATAAGCAAGCGGGGTCATAGGTTCAGGAAACTGAATAAAACCT
Source organism: Rhipidura dahli (assembly GCA_013399225.1). NCBI lineage: Eukaryota > Metazoa > Chordata > Aves > Passeriformes > Rhipiduridae > Rhipidura > Rhipidura dahli. The sequence goes on along the minus strand of VXAC01002703.1, from coordinate 1,069,522 downwards.
ATTTATTGTCCCTGCAGGTTTGAGGTTTGGGGATTTTTTCCTGTTGTTTTTCTTTTTAATTCTGGTATTTCATCTTAATACAGATTGCTAGAAGAGGTCAAAAATATCCTCGTTCCATCCCATCAATTCCTAATAATACTGTTAAAGAATCAGATATCAAACATTGCTGATGAGATCCCAATAGTCAGGGGAATGGCTAAGTCATTCCACAGCAATACAGTATGGAGACCACAAGTACAAGGCTGTACTAAATCCAGAGGTTTTATTATTGTCCCTAGAAAACAGTGAGCAAAGCCACCACTGTCCTCCAGATCAAGTTGGAAAAGGAAAATAGTCTTGTAGTTCACTCATCATGAAATTTTAGTATGGCATGAAAATATCGGTTTCTCTTTTTAGCTCAATGTACAGAACAAGTCTCTTAAAAAGCCCACTAAAAGTAGGTAAAAGCTGAAGTTTACAGGGTACAAAATGCTTTAGATTTGTAATTATTTTGCAATATACAGCATTTTTTTTCCAAAGGACTATGTTAGAGAGACATGCTGTAGAAAAACAGAGATGCTGCCAGCAATTAGACAGTTGGGTGACCTAGAAATCTCCTCCGTTACACTTGTGTTTCCTTGCCAGTTCTTCATGTTCTCTCCTGAAAGATTGTTTTGTTTTTGTTTACCCAGCTCTTGTAGGCAGAATGAGTAAACCTTTTTTCACTGCATCTGCCAGGCTTCACTGATACAGTATTGGCTTCTCCATCTAGAGGCTATGGATGGGCATTTCAGAATATTTGGTTTGACCAGAAATCAATTTTCATGTCACCTAAAAGAAAACATCTTTTTAGAGCTGAAAGTATTTGGAATTATCAGTCAGGTAAAATTGATGATGAAGTTTACATGTGGTTTAGAAAAAGAGATCTAGAGTAAACCTTAGTTAATCTGAGTCAGAAGCAGTAGGGCACCTGCTAAAAGGAAATTCCCTGTGGAAAAAAACCAACTTTCCCAAAAATATCCCCAGTTTCTCATCTCCCTCCTTCCTTCTACTACTAGTTTTTCACTGTAGGTGTTATGTCTGTTCTGCTGAGATATTTATAATCTCCCCATTCAAAGCCCTCCTTTGGGGCTCTCAGGCTGAGCAAGGCAACAAGGCAGTGGGAGCTCTCAAAGGAGAAGCAATTTTATTTGCTGCCTGAAATATTTTGGCAGAGACTCATCACGCATGCATGGGAAGAGCTTAGGCAACTGCCCGAGATGTTTGTGATAGCTTCTGCTCAAACTATCCAAGTATGTGGTCCTCATTGAAGGCAACAGTTCAAAAGTCAACAATTTATCTTGCTTGTTGGAATAACAAAGATTAAAACTGTACATTTCTGACATATGGAGTACCTTTTTATTTACCATTGTCTGAAATGAAAAGAAAACAAAAAGGAAATGGCTATGGTGGTTTATTTCTAATTTTCAGAATAACTATTTTCCTTTGGGTGGTATCTAATCACAGTGTGTTTAGTGCAAGGGGAGAAAGATTCCAAACAAATATTTTAAAAATACATTTATTTGTCTCTCAATCAATAGATATTAAAGCAAACTGTAAAAAGAAACAGTTACTAAAAGTAGAGATATAAATATACCATAGAAAATATAAATTTAAACAATTATAAAAAGCAGAACTCGTATAGCAAATTTCACTGCAAGATTCTCAAAATATATTAAAAATTAAAAAGTTTAAGACTTCAGTTGCAGTACGTTCTTACACTGAATATTCAGAAACTTTAAAATAAAGGTTCTATTATTTAGAATAATATACACAATAAAAAGTAATGCAATGCTGCTACAGAGATGTTAACACTTTCCTTACCAGAGCTTTAATTTAACATATTCTGCAAGAGTAAGTTTTTATAGCCACCTGGAGCAATCACCAGAAATACCAGAAGAATCAGAACAGGTTTTTTGACATTAGGTTTTGCATTTCATATCACTTCTCATAGATACTGTCCATTATTTAACATTTTTAGACATTTCCAACTCCTGCTCCAAAATGCTCTGAACTTCATTCCCTGCTCTGAAAATTCCTGCAAGTTTGAGAACAAATGAAAATAAGCCATTTCACATTTTTGAAGTGGAATCAATTTTATTTTGTAACAGATTAAAATTAAATACTCTAAAGATATTCCTTACTTTGCCACAAACAACCTACATGACTATATTCAAGCCACTGAGTCTATTTTTCTGTGTTCCTATAGATAGCAAAAGACACTTCTATACTTGCCAACTGCATTGCTTTGTGCATATACTTAGCTATCATCTCACAGTTCTTCTGAAATCTATGAAAACCTGGAAAGACACTGAATGCATAAATACTAACTATCTGCTCCCCATCTCCTTTTGCATCCATTTTCACAATGCACATAATCCATATACAAAAACCTTTATGTTGGAAACAGGACGTGCTCTGGGCACTAGTTTTAGAGGAACTCATAAGAGGACCATAAATTTTACGGCATATAAGAAGCAGAAGTCTGCAAACACCAGGCAGACACTTGCTCAGTTTAGGACCAATATTATTTTTTAGTTTCCAAATGTAATCTTTCACACTGCTGTGTGCATCTCCAAGAGAGATGAGTGTAACTCCTGCACCCAGCAGAGCTGAGGTTTCCCTGGCACTGCAGTCAGTCGTCCATCCCCCCAACATCCATCCACCCATCCATCCATCCATCCATCCATCCATCCCTACCAGCAGGGCCCAACCTGTGCAAGCTGCCTTCTTCCACACAGGGGATGTGCTCTGCTTCGAAGCAGTTCATCACCTGGATAAATAATGCTGCTGTTTGTCTTGACAGCTAAAAAAACTATCACCATATCACTGACATGCCACTGAAGATGTCAGAAGCCAGGCCATTTCACTGTGCTGAAGTGCTTTTCCTTTTATTGCCAGGCCTATAACAAGATTATTGAAATGATTCAACAATAGTCAAGCTGCAGCTATAGATACTTGTTGAAAGTAAGTAATAAAAGCATTTTATCAGAATTGCTGTCATTTTCCTGTTGAGGGATACATCTGTTTCATAAGTACATTTTTATGTGTGCCTGCCTTATGTGAACCTGCTCTAATTTAGTTACACTGATAGGTACAGTTGTAGCTTTCTTTCTAACAATATTAACAGATGAATAGGGCAGTCATTTTCAGACAGCAATTTTCCATGGCTACAGTCAAAGTGGATTGGATTGAGATTGCAACCTAGTAGGAACTAGGATTTTATTATTATTGTTGCAGTTACTTTGCTGTTAGGTTGGCTTTTTTCCTTCTCTTTTTCTTTTTCAATCTTTTTTTCATTTTAAGCAGGCTACTTATTTGGCATGTATTAATTTGAGACAAAGATCCATTGCAAGGAAAACTAAATGGGATCAAAAGCATTCTTCTGAGAAACCTAGTGGTAAAGCACAGCCTACAGACAGGAAAAGGTACAGACAACATCACCTTTCTGCATCCTGAATACTGTCCAGAAGAGCAAATCCTGATCACCCAGTGCAGCTGTCTGACAGACATGCAAACAGGAAGGGACATTCTTAGAGGATGACAGCTAAGAACTGCAAAGCAAGTGGAGGCAACATTGCACTTCTGAGGAGAGGAATCTAGACCTGTACTTGGAGGTGCAGGGAAGACACCTGCAGTTTTGAAAAGCAAGTGCTTTTTTCTCAGATCCAAATCTCAAAGCTGTCAACTAGATAAGCCTTGATGCTGTTTTTCAAAATAGCAACCCCACAAACCCTGCCCAAGCAGCTAAAGGCAGCTAGCCTCCTACCCAGAAGGACTTGTCCACCTTTGCTGCCAAGAATCAACCTGACCACTTTCAACCAGTTTTAACTGATAACCAATGGTCTGAAGCATGTGAAGTTCCACCCTGAAGTCAGTGACTTTACAGAGGAAAGACACCTGAACCAACATCCCCTACGTAAAGAACCGGAGCTCAAGGTCACAGGTTACCCTTTCTGCTTGACCTCCTGGCTAACTAGCTGAAACACTGCCAAGTGTCCTGGGCACTAACAGCCTGAGGCTGCCAGGATCTCTTACCTCTGGTGCCTTAGGTTTTAACTTTTGTATTTTTCAAACCCTGTTCTGCCTAGTGTGTAACTCTGAAGTGGCCTGTTAGCTGCTGTTCTCTCATGCTGGTTAGACATAACAAATCTCTCCAGGTTTGCTCCTCAGGGATATCAGGCCCAAAATATGTAAACTAAGGCTTCTGAAGAGGAGGGTAAACTTGGGGTAGTTACATCATTAACTGGGGTTGTAATTGGAGAATTGATCTTGATATGCAAATGGACCAAATTTATAAAAGCATGAAGGACTCGTGACCCAGGGTCCATCTTGGGTGTAGCCTTTTGACTGCCCAGGGTGTACCTTTGAAGGCTCCTCAAATAAATACCTACCTTTATTCTCATATTCTTGTCTAGTCTCTGTGTTTTAGGTGGCCACCTTAGGCATCATCTCCATTTTCCAGATCCTTTAAGCACTGAACTTGTGGTCCTGCAAACATAAAGATAACTCCATCTAATCCCATTTGTGTGCTATAGGTTTTCAGACCTCTCCCTTCCAGGGGTATAAGTAGAGAAATGCCTTATTCTTTGAACACTCACAAGGAAAGCCCCATGGAACTTTTCTCCCAGTGCTTTCCTCACAGTAAGCTTGTCAGGGAAGAAGACATTTCACCCAAGTCTTCACCAACACACATTATTCCATCATACAATATTGCACCAGACAGCAGCATCCACCTTTCATCTATTTCCAGTGGCTAATAAGTCCAGGCAATGAGTGACAATGAACAGTTCCAGGAAATCACTGCAGCTCCTCTTCAGTGAGCAGTGGTTACAGTGACACCCCCACCTCACCACCCCATCCCTCCTGGGTGATAAGAGGCACAGGGAGAAAGATAGGCATAAAGAAAATTATTGTTAAACAAATAATGACTTCTTCCTGGGTTCAGAGGCTCTAAAGGCTAAATTTATTGAAAATTAAAATGAGCCAATAAACAGGAAGATAAAACAAACACTGAATTAACAGCTTTTCAGCATACCAATTTCCACTGCTATGAGTTTACAGATATCAGTGTTTAACTTATGTTACTTCTCTCTAATTTTCTAGATGCCTATTCTTAGCTGGCAAAATCCATGTAGTGGGGAATTCTGTTGAAGCCCTCTTTCCTTTAATTTGCAAGGAACGGAGAACAAGAGCCTGGTCAGCCTCCAGAGACAGTGGATTCTGAACAATATTGCAACTTGGCAATAATGAAATCCTTTCATCCTCTTTAATGTTTGCACCTGACAGTTAAATTCAGAAACTCTCAATTACTGGAACCCAGAAATATCAAAGTGTGCTTCGATATTGATTGCCACCACCACTCCAAGAATATCTTTTGGAAGAAACCTGGCACAGGCTGCCCATCTCCTCCTCTGCTCCCAAGAGATTTGGGGCAGTAAAACCTTACAGGGTGAAGGAAATGGCATCATTGCAAAGCCAGCTTGCACTGTGTCAGAAGTGTTTTTTTATCAGCTTTTATTTTTCAATACCCTTCATTTTGCTTAGTAAAATACTGCTTTTCCTCACATTTATCTCCATCCTCTTCTCCTTTTAAATAATTTCGGAAGGAGAAGGTTAAGCAATCAACCCTGAGGGAAAACCTAAATCACAGGTTACCTTCGGGGTATTTTCCTTAAATTTATTTCTATAAAAATATGCAATGGAAACAAGTTATCTATTTCACAACAGAGAGGATGGGAGGGCTGCAGCTGCATGAGCTCAGAGACCTGGCATGATGCAGGCTCCAGAGGAAACCCCCCCACAAACCCCACTCCAGAGTAGAGAGGAAGAAATGAGCTCCTCCCTGCTCCTGGGAGTCCTGCCTCTGCTTGACTTCACAGGAGCTGGCAGGAGCACTGATGGGAGCTTCCACAGAGCCAGAACTTCTCCCCAGGATATGAGATTCAGCACAGCACTGTTAAACACATCCTGAAAATCTGCCACATCTCATGAAAAAAAAATTGGAGGTGGTTTCCCCTTCTCCTCTGCAGAGAGGGAAGCTCCTCACACTGTTTGTATTACATCCAAATATCTTCTTCAAACAAAATATTTCCCTTGTGAAGCAGCTCAGCCAAAAACCTGGAGGAAATCTTGGTACAACTTTTCCTGTGAGATGACAGTCCTTACTGGGAAAAATAAGAGCATAATTCTGTGACTGGGGAAAACATTGACATCAGCAATGTGGGGTGTCAGATTAAGAAAGGGAAAATAAATCTGAAATGCTATTGTTTCTAAAACAAAATCTGATCTCTTTGCTTGTTGGCCTTCTTTAAAGGACTGAAGACACTCAAATTTTTTATGTATACACATGTGTAGACAAATAGTTGATTTATACAAATATATTATGCATGTTAACCATTAAGAGCCTAACTAATTGTGGATGTTTGTTTATTTTACCCAGTAAAACTAGATAAAGATCCTGGAGTGTAGGGCATTTTTCTTCTCAGTCATGCAAAGACCAGCACAAGGAATCCTGGATTATACCAGTGGTTCCTGGACAGCACAGTTGCCTAAAAGGTACATTACCTTTCTTGTCCCATTGCAGTACTTGCTATCAATTGTGTTGGTAAAACATGCCCATCTTTTCCTTCCTAGCTGCTTCTCAAAGCTTGGCTGCTCTTGCATTTAAAAAGAAAATTTCAGTAAACCAATAAAGATAATTTGCAGTGCTTTAGAAACCCAACTTAATTTCTGCTTATAGTTGTTGTACAGCTGCTTGTTGTCCTTTTCTAACTCAAGTGATCACACTAAAAAGAAGACAAATTTTGAAGCTTTCTACCCTTCTCCCTTTCTCCCTTCTGGTCTATGAGCTGCAGAACCAGCAAAGCCTCTTGTCCTAATCATCAGTTCCCAGAAACCCACACTTCGATTCACATCCACCACAGATCTTCCCACAATACCTTCAGTTCTTCCTTCAAGTCCTCCCACTTACCAGGTCTCACACACACCAGATGCACCAAGCAGTAGAAGCTTGTTTGGTGGCTTTTTGTGGAACAGGCATCCAGCAGTGTGGAGGAAAACACATCTGTTCCTTCACTGGTCCAGCTACACAGCACACAGCTGCTGGGCTCATGCTGCAAACACTCTCTCAGCTGAGGGATTAATTTTGGCTATCGTCTTCTATCCACTTAGTAAATTTTCACTGATTTGGTAGATTTGAAGTCAGTTTTGATAGAAAGTGGTAAATGGGCTCAAAAAGGTAGGGGAGATGAGAGGACTAAGATTTTGTGATTGCTTAAATCTTTTCACATAAAGCTAAAAATGCCTGCTCTCAAAAAATGTCTTTTAAAATATATTTTATCCACTAAACATTCCGTAGAAGTGGTTAACATGCCACAAGGAACAGAAAATCTGGAAAAAGATGTTTTCAGACTACTTTTCTTGGGCCCAGCGTCTATTTTTTTTTCATTTCCACATTAAACAAAAAAGCCAGTCATATGTAGGTTAATAAAGTGAACACAAGGGAGATGTACCTCCAAATTGGAGCCAGACGGTGAATAACAGAGCAGGAATGTACTTAAACCTCGGTACCAGCTCGTGACAAGGTCTGCTCTCTGTCTTAGTCCTTGGATTTTGGAAAAAAGCTGCAGGAGCTAAGAGAAAAACTTTCAACCTGACAAATACTCCTTGGCTGGAAAAGACTCCTGTTTTAATTCAGCACAGATGTGACTTTTAATGAAAACATTATGGCTTTGCAGCTGCATGGATGATACAAACCTTTTTAAAGGAATAAATGACTCAAAATGCTTTATTTTCTCTGCACCATTATGCTTGGCCTTTGCCGGGGTACAATCCTAAAACCAGTTACAATGCTGTTTATGCTTACCTGTCTCTTATCCAGTCTGATCTTGGGAGAAATGGGGCAGCCTGCCCCCTGCTAGAGGAGAAAAGAGAACAGCCCATACCTCCCATGTGGGATTTAACACTTTGCAGGATTAGGTGCCTGGTGAGTATAGACACCAATGGCAAACAAAAAGGAAAAAATCTAAACGCACCAGACAGGGAGCTGCAAAGAAATACTGGGTCACATTAGCACAGAGTCACTAGATAACTGGAAACTAGGTCAATGTGAGGAACACTGGGAGCTTTTTCTACAGCAGTCATTCTCCAGAAATTAAGCTGGATCTAAGGGCTGGCTATTTGGCTCGCATTCAGACACCTGCTTCACACAGGCACGGGGGTAAATTGTAAACCTAATTTCTTCCCTTTGTTTCATGTCTTAATTCTGCTGGGCAAGAGACAAGACAGACACCTGTGTAATAAACTTTTTTTCCTATTTAGTCAGGTAGCATCTTCTTTATCTCACCTAGCTCCTGTCTGATTAGAGTCCAGTAGTTTCCCTCCATGCAGCAGCATCCCTGGGGGTAATTAACCACACGTACCTTACAACAGGATAAATCAGCTCCTAGAGAGAGGCTGTCTCTTTCCACATATAGCAGCTCAGACCAGACAGCTTTCAGATAGCCATTAAGGTGCAGCAAATCCCACCCTTATTATATACAACCCCAGTGAGTAAATAAAAAAATAATACTGAAGATCAAGCATATCTTTTCCATCTCACAGAACAAGCACTGTTGCTCTGAACACACAACCTAAAGTTAATTTTAGGTAAAACTTTTCAGTCCATCTTCTTTCCTCCTAATGTTTCTGTATATTTATTTCAGAATTGTTCCCCTACAAGGAAGAAGAAATCAACCCCCTGTGGTCAATATTTTCTTTCACCCAAGATGCCCTACACTGACACTGCACTAGTCTGGCCCTGTTTCAGCAGAGCACTTATCCATTTATTTAAAGACTGCTGAATCAAGGCCAGAGGTACCATTCTGTGCTCAGCAGTGAACTAATAAGCCAAATATTGTGGAATCAAGTTCAACATGCCGACAAATTCACATTTATCAACTTGGATTCCTGGAAGTCTCCACACTTCTGCAAAAAATTTGGACTTTCACTGACTATATCCTTTGTACTGGAGGTACAATATGTTGCATCTTCTTATCTACTCAATGAAGTTTTAAAAAAATACTTACCAATATTCATGTAAATCATTGGTACAACAGCCTCCAATAACTGACCCATAAAATGTGTACAATATGCAGAGCATATGGAAATAAAGAAAGCATTGTAAGAGACCAGTTCATTTCCAAGGGTAGCTAGAAAAGGAAATAAGAAAATCTTGGACAGCTGATGAGAGAGCCTGAACAATTCTGTTTAAAGGGAGAAAGTTTAAAGTTATTATTCTTTAGCAAATCATCCTGAATGAATTTCATCATTCTTGATTCAAATGTGTTTTTTGACACTTTAATTATAAAGAAACCATTCCTGAACCATACAATATGAACAGAGATGCCATAAGTTTAAGTAAAATGCTATTACCAGCTCATTTTGCAAAATTCACAGTCTCATTCAAATTAAACAGCATTTCTCTACAATAGATGAAATGAATATTACAAAAATGAAATTGTATGCATGGGTTCAGGAATATTTTAATTATTTTATGCTTTGTATACATATGTATGCATGTGTGTGTGTGTTTGTCAAGAATGGCATGCTGGCAACTTGCAGTTTAATGAGTATTTTTTTTTTTCCCACAGTAAGACAGCCTCTTATGTTCTTGGAAATGAGAAAAATTCACTACAGCAATATAATGAAGCAATGGTCATTAAAACAGGATATGTAGGTAACATATTTCTATTATCACATTACAGCAGCCACTTAAATAAAATATAGAAAATTCTATGCATTCACCTATTTTTTTTTGCTTGTATTCTCCTACTCCCCATTTGTTATTGAGCTACCACATTTATAACACATTTGGACAAGTTTGTCCAGAATGAAGCACAACCAGTCTGCACAGTACAATGTTCACCTCTCTCCCCTTGTCTTTTTTTCTTCCTTCCCTTCTCTTTTGCAGTCACAAATCATATTCACAAGCTCTGACTGATTACTTGTCACTTTCCTCCCCATTTTGAATTTAACAAAAAACCAAACTTGAGCTCAATTTGTTTTTCTTTAATAAATACATGCTTCTGAATAATGCAGGGTGAGCAGTTACTTCAGGTGTTACATAATACTCTAGCTCAACTGATAACATTTTCAGCCTGTAAATCAGTTTCTAAATTTGCATGACAAGCACAGTTTGTATGACATTTAGGCTAATGACTTGCTTTACAAATGTATGGGCTCTTTTCTTCCTATAATGCTAGAAAAACAGGAAGCTTTAGTGCTAAAGTATTTTGATTCCAAAACGTAGTATACTCTGTTTCACATTTACGGGGTCTGAGTTCCTCTGCCATGCACTGAACACTCAGGCAGTAAAAGGGGCTTTGCAGAGGTTAAAGAACATAAAGGTAGACAGACTGTAAGAAGCCCTTTTCAACACTTGACAGAAGTGGAATGTTTTGCTCTACTATACATACAGAAAACAAAAACAAAAGCAAAAATCTTTTTAAAAAAACCCCTTTCTTAGGGAACAGAGCAGACATTTTTAAAACTTCTTTTCTCATAAGGTGTTCTCAACTCAGTTTTGGCTGAGGGAGAGAAGCAAGATGATAGTTGCAAACAGAAGCAAAAGCACAGCAACAAACCAAATGTCCCACATTACCTCATTTCTTCATTTTCACATTCAGGGTAGACAAACATGCAAATGAAAAAAAAAAAAAGTCTGGTTACACTGTAGGTAAATATGCCAATATTTTTGTCCCACTGGCACTAAGGCAGCTTAGGCTTTCACTGAGTTACTCAGTTCCTTACTGTACCTCCTTTGTCCAGCTCTATTAAAATACAGCACATGCAGAAGTGTATTAATTCAAATTGCACAGTTGTATATACACAGACTGATCTGATTTATAAGAACAGTCTTCAGTAAGTACTTAACACCTTGAATCTCCAGCTCAGCTGCACTCAAATCACTTATATTGCACTCAATTCTCACCTCAGCTTGCTCAAATACAAAACTCCCTGTGGTTTGGGGGGCTGGTGGCTAATCAAATGCCAACCAATTAATGAAAAATAAGAGGTAAGATACCAGCTACACTGAAAACCACCAGCCAGCACAACAGGAAACAAGGCTGAGTGAAATTATAATTTCAGAATGCTATTAATTATTTGCAACTGAAGAAGGAAAACCAGCCTTGTGGTTAAGAACCTGTAATAGGACTTGGGATCAGACAAGTGATCTTGCTGCTTGGTTATGCTGAAGTTTCCCTGAATAACTTTGTGCTGGCCAACTTCTCTTCCATGTCGTTTTCCTAAAAATGACTTGATGGTACCTACACCTGTTTGTCGTCCTGCCTCTCTGTCCTCTTTCCTCAGCTACATCCACAGAAACACTGGCATGGAAGGTACTCTCTCCTAAATGCCTGTTCCAATTTTTTTTTTTCCTTTTCATGAAAAAACACCTTATGTGGCTTAGGTTAAAGGAATCTGAAATGCAAAACTTTATACTATTATTGTTTTTAAAAAATATGTGTTATAATTGCCAGAGAAAAACACTCTCTGAGGACTCAGTGAAACTATATCTATCTGCTATTCATAGAACACCATTTTTATGCATATTAAGATATTATTTACACATTTCAACACTATTCAACCTTACCATATCACAAGCCCTAAGCTTGACTCTGTTGAAAAACTATTTTTTCATTAATACTGAACTGCACAAAACCTTCTGCAAAATAAATAGAATCAGCTATGAATTAAACATTATTCAATCTTAAATAAGTCTGAATATATAATTTTCCTAAAAAATCAATAATATTTTCCATTTTCCTATTAAACAATATAGTCAGCATTTTTCTCTAAGCAGGACTGTCTTTTGGTGAGGTTCTAGGGCTTATATTATGCAAAACATCAAAGCACAGGGCCCACTTCATGAATATATATACCTTTTCTTCCAGCAACCTCAGCAATTATAAAACTTGCCCTATTTTCTTTTTTTTCCCACTCTGTACTGAAATACATTAATTGAATGGTCTATAGGCACACCTGTTAGACCACAAGGGGCTGAGTGACCACATAAAAGCCTTTTTTACTCTTATCAGTGGGCCATACCAACTGGCAATAAAATCAGTGAAGTTTAAATTTAAATATTATGTAAGACAAAACCACAGAAACTCTAGAGTACACAGGGAATTAAAAAAAAGCTTTAAAAATAGTTTTCCTTTACTTTAGCAGCATGTACAGCATGACATAGCCCAACACATTGAGTGCATTAATATATGTATGCATTAATAGATCCATACCCAGAACACACTTGCTCATAATGCCTTACAGATGGTTCTCTGCTAATTATTTACATGCTGCTATATGGAGGCTGTGCTGCTTACTGCTTTGATGATACTTTGAGTTACTGTTTTGATGACTCTGAATAACTTTGAAGACTTCAAGGTGATGCTGTGTTCCACTTACAGGTCTTCTCTTGTTCTTATATATGTGCTTAGCATGCAAATTGGAAAATTTCTATTTACAGGCCAGACAGTGAGAGAAAACCAATCTGTATCAGATAATCTAAAGAATATAGTAACCTATGCTTCTTATTCATTGCTTATATACTTGACCAGTCAACAATTCAAAATCTAAAAATTATTACTCTGCTTGCAATGTTTGAGTTGCTTTCTTAAGTCTTTGTGAATAACTGTGTTCAATATCTATTCCAAGTTTTTCAGGAACAAATCTCACACACTGATCTGCCCTATTATACTGGAATGACTTAAAAAAATGGTTGAAGTATCATCTTCTGTAAATTAGTTTTCTTCATCCAGAATCTTATTTTTTATAACAAAAGATACTTTGGGAGAGAAAATTATATTATTTAATGTAATTGCAAAGAGCAATGCTATATTAATCAGTAATAATGTAATTAACTAATTCATCATTTCAAGCATGTACATTTTTTAATATACAATTTCCACTGTTTAGATAAAACTATGAAGTTAATTTAGATTTACACACTCTTTTCTGATCTTCCTGAAGGAAGAATTATATAAATTAGAACTGCAAAACACTTCAGAAGTGGTCTTGTAGGAGTGGAAAAGTTTTTTTAGTTTAACGGTGGAAGAAGGCTTCTGCAAAAACTTCCAAATTACTTTGTTGCTCTGAGTCACTTTAATTCCTTGGAGAGCATATCTTCTGGAGTGACCTTCTTGAACCTTTGTGACCAATGCAATAAAACACCAAAAGACCTAGAGATTAGAAAAGAGAGTCTTGAAACTAAAAAGAGTGTTCCTCAGGGCTATAAGTTACACCAACAGAGTGAGAATGAATCCCAGTGGGAAGGGAAGATCCTGTATCCCTACCATTAATTATCTGCTTCGTAATCTACTCCCATTATAATTGTAATACTTTCCAAATGCAGCTCTCCTTTCTCATGCCTGCAGCAATGCTCATTGTTCCCTGTCTGACAAAACCAGTCTTTGTCTGGGAATCACAAGCTATGTAAACTGCATAACAGTCTCTAAGAAAAGAATCAGATCTTTGTTGTGTTTACACTACACTTTTCTCTTCAGTGTTTTAATGATTTGCCCAGGGATGTTCCAATAGCATAACTTAAAAAATACTGATCTACAAGTCTAAATGCTGCTTTTTTCCTTGCACAGCTTTATACACCCCATTTGTCTTCATTATTTGCTTGTTCTTCTCCATTACGCTTGTTCTTTCCTGTTACTTAAAAACAAGAAAACCAATTTTATTCTGGGGTACAACTGAGGACACCAAAGCCGTGCTCAGAACAATCCATGAGAATACTTTGGACTGCAGACAAATAGAGTTCCTGTGTTTAAGGAGAGGAATGTGTTTGATCCCACAGCTCACCCCGCTTGCCCCCACCGCGTGCTCGGAGCGCTGTCCACTCTCCAGCACGAGCTGCACACCACACTCCTGCCTGTCCCAGGCACCAGGTGCTGGGGTCTCTGCTTGTGGAAGACCACCCAGAGCTGCCGTGGCTCTGTTGTTGCACATGCACTGGTAGCAGAACATTTCTCCCAGACATGGTCCTGGGCCTTGAAAAATCCAGGGAAGAAAGTTTTCAGAGCTGGTAATAAGACATGTAAAGCATGCCTGCAATTTCACAACAAGGCCAAATTTAATTTTATGCCAATATTCTATAGGGCCATATATAGTGTAGACAAATTTTAGAGGCTTTCATAATTTTTTGCTCATGTTTTTTTTTTCCTTTTCCAAAGAGTGCAGAATTACTGGAACACTCAGACTCCCTCAGTTGGCAATGCTATTTTTGCTAAGCCTAACTCCTGATTATATCAAGTATAATCCAGGAATGGTTCAGCTGTTAATGAAATATAAGGAAGAACATTAAAAAAAGAACGAGGCCTATGGTTTATGAAAGGATTTGTGGGAATTGGGGAACAATTACCATTCACTAAGACACTTGCTTTGCCAGCTGCATACATATATTCTATCTCCATGAAGGCCCCTAATCCACAAAGATGAAACAGTCTTTCAGGAAAGGCAAATGTTTTGAGGGGTTCATTGTTGCAAAGGCAAGCAAGATAATCAAGAACTGATCATTTATAATTATATCTTTTAGTAATAGATATGCTGGCTTGAATCTGGAATATTTCTTAATTATTTTTAGTTATTCAATATCCTTTTTGCTTCTTTACTTTGAATTTTTTTCTTTAAATAACTTGGGACATCTTTTATCTTAAAAGTTTGCTGTTTAATTTTCTAATACTTTTAAAACACAGAAGAGAGGTGGCAATAAAATAGTCATTTTACATTAAGCATCAGGAGAGGAGTAATGAAGTGGAATCACAGTGTTCAAGTCCTTCATTTACAAAACACTCTTTTATCCCAAACACCTGCATCTTTCCCCAGGCTAAGGGAGCATTTTGACTTAGAATGTTAGAAGCTCTAGTGCATTATCGCTTCAGATCACCTACAGCCAACTGATTCTGGGTGCCAATTAATGTTATTACCACCTAATCAAATGCTACTTAATGCAAACTGTGGGCTATACCCTTGGCTTTGTATACAGCCTGAGATTCACAGTTGAAGAGAAGAAATCATTTGCAAAGGGCAGTTTACAAAAACTGCAAACATTACACTAGTTTCTAAGCCAAGACAGAGAATTAAAAAGAATTCTATGTATTTCAAGAGGGAGGTTTTATTATAATTACTTTCAAGGTATTATATGCAAAGGTCATATTGTCAAGAGTATCACAGGTTTAGGGATTTCAAAAGCATAAAGCAAAGTGGGACTCCCTCCCTGTTCTGTAGGAATATTCCCAAAATTGGAGTGTGGGAAGTGAGGGACTAGATAATCTCCAGAGACACCTTCCAACCTCAGCTGTTGTATGATTCTCTAATAATTTACCTTCCAGGAGGTGGGCATGCAACTATGGCATACAACCAGCTATGCTACACAGCCTTGTGCCTTCTCACAGCCACGGGAGCAGCTGCTCACATACCAAACCCAAGGTATCCTCCTTTGCACCTCCATCTTCCTGAGAAAACACCTGAATCAGCAGCTTGTAATCTAAGGTGGCATTTTCTGAATTTCTCCTTTCTTCTCTGTAGGTGTTACTACAGCATTAATGGTAAATGAACAGACACAGCAAGCTTGGGCTTCCTGTGCTCAGTAGGAAGCCTGGACACAAAGGATTAGCTGCAGCTTCACTACACTCATGGTATCTTATGAAACACCAAAATATGCACTGCAACGTGCTTTGGAACTCAGGAAATTTAGTATTTCTTTCCTGGATGATGCCAGAACCACTGAACCTTCCTGTTTTTTCATCCCAGGAAATGCCAACAGCTCACCTCCAGATCCCATAAGATCTTCAGACACTTGCAGCTGTCTCCTGGGAGTTTGCTGGTAGAATGTCATATCCCTGCAAATGAACAAAGAGGAAGCTAAACCTAAGACAACCTTCCCTTGCAGTTATTCTCCAATTCCTGACACTCTGAGTAAAGAAAACAGCAGCACCAGCTCTCCTCACAAGCTTAAGCACTGGTCAGGATGAGCTTTTCCACCAGATCAAAGCTCACCAAACAGAGCATGAACAAACCTCTTCCTATAAATTCTGATGGGGCAAAACCTGCAGTAGTTGTATGATAAAAAGAGCTAATCAGGCTTTCACTCTCCCAGTCCAAATACATGCAAAAAGTTCTGACAGAACGTTCTTACAGCCTTAATGCCTTTGTCCTATTTGTCCTGATGAGGAATGACATAACCAACATTAAAACATGAAGGCTAAACCCTAATGCATGGTTTGGCTAATTTATCAGAAATGTTCACTGATCAAACGTGGACTTAGCAGACCAGATACTGTACTGTGCAGCCACCACCTTCCTGAAAAGGAGAGCAAGTGCTTCTCACATTCCCAGCAAAGACCATCCTATGCTTTCAGGATTTTATGGGCCAGAGCAAACAGTACACTTCTCCACTTCTGGTTTGATTTCAGAAAATCTTTCACACAGAAGTGCCTAATTGCAGATTGAAATTTTTCAATATCTTCTGGGATGGCATTAAATTTGCATGGGAGCTGAGCTTCAGTAGCTGGTCCTGTATAATGTGCTGGGTTAGTTGCAATCCCTTCACAGAATATGTGATCACTATCTGATACATTATTTGAAACCCTGCCAAAGCATACTTGAGAAATAAGTTATCTCACAAATTATTTCTGAAGAATTTCTTTTCTATTATAATTAAAAGCCCACTTTATATACACTAGGCATCTTATTTCCTTAATTATTTTCAAACAGTTCCTGAATGGTTTATGCATTCATCCCCAAACACACCAGCCCGTTATTCCCCACTGGAATAGAGCATATGCTGAAAAATAATTATTTGAATATCTAAATGACAAATATTCTTTTCCAATATCTGTTTGCTGACCACACTTTTCATTATCAATTAGGCATGGCTAGGGAAGGTGCCTCTGACAGGCAGAAAAGAGCAGTGTCATCCTGGCAGATCAGCTCCACACGCTGTGTGCTTTGTGGTGGCTTGAGCGTGGCACACTTTGGACAAAACCTCTGCATCTGGAGCTGATTTCACTGACATCACTGCCAAGCACTCTCCAGCTGGAAGGGCAAAGTCCACCAGTACACCACGCTGGGTCCCCAGGCCTTGCAGAATCCATTCTTCAAGTTGTGTTTGATTCGAGTTCATCCTGCCTGGACCTCAACTGCTGACACCCTCTTGGTCTGTGTGATCTCCTTTGCTTGCCTCTCAGAGCCACCTTGAGAAAGTTCTCTCTGAGCTGGTCACAACTGAGCTTTAATGTCTACTCCTTTTATTCTTCTCTTTGGTACTATTTTCTAGTGAAATATAGACACAACCATATGCATTTAAACAAAATCATCATTATTCTCTTTTGATCAAGTGCCAACAAACTTTTAAATTATTGACATTCAATCCCTTAACAACACCTTTCTGCAAACTTGAATACAGCAAAGAAACACTTAGAGTTTTCTTGTTTAACTATTTGGATTTTATTACTGTATCACACATGACAACAATCCTAACAAATCACAAAACCAATATTTTATTATATAATACCTTTGATTACTAACAAATCAAATTCTTTTTGGTAAAGCTTTATGCATCTATCAGAAATCCCAAGATATGCTTGAAATTGCATAGAAATGTGGGAATTACAGTTTTAACAAAGAGAAAGGCAATAAAAGTCTGAGGTTTCTGTGTGTTCCAAACTCATATCTAATTCTCAATCTCACTGCATGAGGTCAGTGCCATGATTCTAATTTTCAAAGAAGATAACAGGTAAAGTCATTGCCACAGTAATAGCTGCTTTCAACTCAGAAAACACCAAGGCAATTCCATGCCTAAGTTTACTGTAAATGGCAGCAGCCATAATGAAGGCTTTTGAAATTTGGAAGTAGAATATTTGAAGTGGCAGAAGCTGTGAAACTAACTCCTAGAAACAGGTCAGAAAAATGCAAAGTGCAGCTATTTTGGAATATGACTCCATAGTCAAGGTCCTTTTGACTTGAACCTGCTTTTGCTGCAATACTTCCCAATAATTTTAGAGGTATAAGTGTAAAATATTTGTACCAGAAAAACACAGACAGAATAGAACTGAGAAAAATGTGATGGAGTAAAAAAGGGGTTTTATCTGTCCAGTTTTTGAACAAGCAAAAAGTTAGTAATGCAAACTGCAGACTAAAGTTCAAAGCTTTCTGAACTTTTGGCTTTGGATTGTGGGGGCTTTTTTTTTTTGTTTGTTTGTTACTGAGTTTCTTTTAAGACTCTAGTTCTAGCCTATTAAGGAAGTGTGGTCTTGCTGTAATTACAAATGAAATTATAACTCTCACTTCGAAGAAAGAGCACAGCCAGTTCTTTTTGAAGTGATTTAAAAGACAAGTCCATGCAAAAGAAAGGAGCCATATTTTGATGTAAGAAAACTGTTGGCTACAGAGTTTCTTCAGAGAATGCTCAAAAGCAAACAAAAGTTGCCTGCGAGTTAGATTAATTTTAATGAGCTTCCAGGAACATTTATGGCATATCTACCCCAGTGACCACAGGTGGATATCCCTGCTGGGTAACACTTGGCTGCTCCTGAATAAAACAGCAGAGAGCAAACAAACAGAAGAGACAAAGGAAAAAAGAGGAAGATATTTATGTCAGGGTACACTTAATGAACACCTGCACTTCACAGGCATGGGTAACTATTTACCACCTTCTTCCCTCCAGATAAATATCTACTGAGAAATTAGTCCTCTTTCTGTATCAGTGACAATTTAAATGAAACCCTTCAAGAGTGCTTGGAGGCAAACTACTCATAGGTTAATTTTCCTTTTTTGTATGTCAGGAAAATAATCATCATGGGAGCACCTAATTAAAAAGGACTCAACCCTTTGTGCACGGTCACGCTTGTTGCTCCATAACAAAATGACTATTGATCTGGACATGGAGAATGCAGTTAAACAGAGCTTCCAAATTCAGTGGTCCAGCTGCTTGGCATCAGAGCAACCTAACAGGTATCCACCAGAAAATCACCTGTGTAAACTTCAAACCAGCCACAGTAAGAGAAACCACAAGGTATTATTACATATGGGAGAAAGGTCTCAACATCCCTGCTAGTTTAGGAACTTGCCCCATTTGCCCAGGTCTGCCTCCCTTCCACTCTTTTGAGCTGGTGATTTATGCATGGGGGGACTGGGCTTGTGCAAGACATTTATGAGCCCCAAATGAGTTACCCAAAGAGAGTGGTAGCCTGAAGGCAAGCTATATTTGTAGTCCATGTGCCACAGCTAACAGGGGAAAACAGCTAACAAACACCAAGAGTGCCTAAAAAGCTAATTTCACAGATAGTGTAGAAGGGCAGTAACATAAGCAGTACATTCTAGATACTGCTAAATAGAAGTTCTGATCGGAGCATGGGAAACAACCATTCTGCAGTGCACACTGCAAGCAAACTAGTGGGGATTCCATGAGGGGAGGCTCAAAGTTCCTCCAGAGTTGCCCAGAGCTGAAATTCTGGCGTGTCCAGCACACTGTTGTTGACAGGCTGAAATCTGTCCCCAGGAGCATGTGTCATCCTGCCCATCAGAAGTGTCTGTAAAACACCAGTGTGCCTTTGTGGTATGACAAAAGTGTATGCCAAAACAGGACAATGTGTTTTTCAAAGATGCTCAAGGACTGACAGGAGTCTGGAGTAGATGAAAAGTATAATTGTAAAGGCTAAATGTAGAAGTCAACTTAATGAAATTTACTTAGGTGTCTAATATAAATTAGCCACCTGAGCATATCCAGGAGTTTTGTTCCCACTGAGTTTGAAATCCTGACCACCAGCTGGATGTCAGCTCCTCTGGAGAGAACTATTCACGTTCAATGAGCAGAAATGAAAATGAAACATTAGTCTGGAATAGACATAGATGGTTTAGGCTTGTTTTAGACTAAGACACTTGCATCTAGGTACCCAAGTATGCATGTCTTAATATCAGACTGGATACTGGCCTGAACTTGTAGCCCAGCCTAGGAAAATATTGTCTTCATGGGTTGAAGAAAAGCTATACCTGCAGTAATCTTCCCCAAGATCTGCAATCAAGCAGAATTCTGTGCAGGAAGTTTTTTAGCACCTGACTAATCTAAATGGGTCATTTTCAGACTTTCAACCTTATGAGCAAAGAGCAACTCATGGCAAAATCATGGAACAGCTCTTCCTCTGGTGTTAATCCCTCGTTATTTTTTGTTTTGCCTTTAAAATATTCCAGAGGAAATAATTTTGTTCAAGTAATATTAGTGCTTCATTCCTTCTGTTCATCTCAGTTCCCTCTTTACTTTCTGCTACACCATAAATGATAGCATTTTTGCTTCACCTTCTCTCTCTTCTTGTTTCATAGCCTCACATGATTCTTTTTATAAATGGTCACACAATCTTCTACTGCATTGACCTGTATCTGAAGAAAACAGACCTTGCATTCTATATTTTAAATGCTAAACAAGGGGGGAAAGGATGAAAGTTCCATTGGCAAAAGATTTTTCACTCAGATTCTATCTTGTACCTACTGAATATGAGGGTTTTGCATTCAAGAATTTTGGATACACAGTAAGAGAAAAATACTCAGAGAAAATAGCAATACTGGTATTATTGCATTAATGTCAAAACAAATGTTCCATGCTCTGATGGCAAGCAAGTCAATCCATCACCAAGGGTCAATTGCTTTTGCTAAAGGTGGCTTAGTTGTCATTAAAACAAATACACTGTTGTGACAAAAGCATCATAGGAATTATGCTCTGTGCCCCTTACAAAAGGAGCCTTGACATCCTACAACAAAACTGGACCTTTGGTACAAAAGGCCAAAAGCTTCAAATGCTCTGTGTATGACAGAAGAGAACAGGAGAGGTCAAAGTGCACCTCCTGGTGTCTCATGTCCTCATAATAGCCACTAGTGAAAAAATGGATTATCCTAGGAAATTGGCCATATACTACAAAGGCAGAGAAAAGACTCTCAATGTTCTTTGCCAGCCTGTCAAGGGAAATCCTGACCTCAAGTCCTCAGTGACTGAGCAACCAGGTACCCAAACTGCTTCACAATCAGCTTGGGACACCCCCTGTGCCTTGCCCAGCATCCCAGTTCTGACTGTGGCCAAACTCCAGTGCTGCTGGGAAGCACATTACAGAACTTGGGACTCTGCCTCATTTGGGAAGTGTGGATTTGCAGATTCTTTCGAACATATTGCAAGCTGTTTATCTCACAGTGTGTTGGTACCAAAAACATACCTGCTACACTGTAGGCTTCATAAACAAAATCTTATATTGCCTCAAACTAAAATAAGACAGTAATTCAATACAGAAATTTATAGACAACGTGCAACACTTGAATTAATTTTAAAGACTGCACTTACAGTCCCCCTTGGGTTAAAGCTTTTCTAACACATCAGGGAGAATCAAGCAAACAAAGTCTATGTTTTTGCATAGAGTGTTTTATGTTCAATACTTCAATATTTATGTGTGGCATTATTTACCCTACACAAAAATATAGGCTTTCATTTATTCAACACTTCAGAATTTCTAATACCCATGGGTATATTACACCCACAGGTTTATTCCCCTGACAATGCTTACCTCAGGAAAATGAAATTTTTACACTTTAAATTAAAGGTAGCTCTAATTTGCAATCGTAATGTACTGTAAGAGATTATTATACAGTATGTGTGCCAAAGGAGCTACCTTATGCTGGTGGGGTACACTACAGGAAGGGCTGCTGTGAATAAATGTGACACATGAGAATGAGGGGAAAGACACATCAAGTAACTCCAGCTTCTGACTATAACCACTGCACACTACTAAAGAAATTTCAGATGTGTCTGATAAACTGCCAGAACACACCAATCTCTCCAGCCTGGCAAGGAAACATCACTCACACCCTACTCACCTACAAAACCAAACAATGTCTTTGTAACTATGCAGAAAAAGTGATGTCCCCAGGGTATCTCCTTTTTTGAATGGCCTTGGCATTAAGTCTTCTGTAATAGAACATTTTATCAAGAAATCTTTCTGATTATATTACATAAACAGAAAATCCTCAGAGCACAAGTTACAAATATCCATCTTCCTACTGAGCCTAGACCTATGCTGTGTCCATGTCAATGATCCCTATTCCAAGAAGCCATTCTGAAACAACGTTGCTAATGATCTCCCCAGATCAATAGCAACTTAAATGCTAGCCTGCTAAACTACCATTGTGTAACTCTACTCCAACGCCAAGGAAGCTCCTGGGTCATCACTATCCTTCTCTTTCTTCAAAGCTGGGAGCAGGATACCAGGTAAACTTGGCTGTACCATCTCCTGTACACACTTACACACTGTGAGTGGTGTAAAAAGGCAGGGTTCACTCAGGATGATGCTGTACTTTCTTACATAGTGTGGCCTCATATATATCAAGCCTAAATTGCTCCCTGAATCCCAAAGATCACTCCCACAACCCTGCTACAGCACGAGGAGTTAATAAATCATCAGAGTGCTACCATTTCTCAAGGTGTAGTTTGTTGTCCTTAATGCAGCAGGAATAACAGAGTTCACGTTCCTTGACAGCCTTAAGTGTCCTGCAGAAAGAGGCTCCCCATCCCTTGCAAACAGCCACAGGGGTTCATAGGATTTGTGCTCTGACACGGGCCAGATGCTCCCACAGAGCACTTCCAGAGGTCAGAGGCAGAGGTGCCAAGGGTCCTCTTACAAGTGTTATGTTCACTGGCTCATCTTATATTGGAAGAGTGCCTTAAAAAGGCCTGTATGGAAACAGACCCCCTTTGCCTCCGGGCATTGTTTGCTGCCAGTGATTGCAGCATCACAGTCACTCTCCCTGATGTGGTCTATCGAGTATTTCCTGCTTAAAACTAATAAGCTGTGAGAGTGTTATTTGTTCCCCCACCTCCCACTTTTTCTAATTTTCACTGCAAACACAGCTTATTTACACTCTGTCTCTTTTAAAAATCAAGTGTCAACCAAGTGCTAAACTGCTGCTATTTGCCAATGTTTCATTAACACCTTATTAACTTCCAACAGCTGAAGGTGACTGGACCCTCACCTCTGTTTATTTCCTCAAAGTAACAGTTAACTGAAGCATCAGGATAGAGGCACCCCTGTAAATATGACTGAAAACAAATATGCACACAGAATATAATCAGGCACAACTTCAGCCAGATCTGCTAACTGACACATCTAGTAAATTTTATGCACAGTCACACACTATCAAGTTTGGAGCTCAGATTTTTATTAGAGATGATAATAAAGATCTCTGCTTTTTCCCCCTAGTCCATATCAGAAACTGGCTAAAACAGAAATACAAACCTTGTACAAATTAGGCCACCAGTAGTTTGTTATTTCAGTTTAAATACCAGGTACAAAGATGTGATCCCATTGTCATGTAAATCAGCACAGCTTCAATGATTCCCATAAAAATTGTAGTGTTTTATATAGCTGAGCCCCCTCCTTGTCTATATACATTCTTCTATATTGAATTCCAGTCTATGTTGATATAACTGTAAAAGAAAGGAGAAAAAAAAAAAAAAAGGCAAACCCCAAGAAATAGGACTCCCAGAACAAGAGGATTGGAAGCATCCTCCTTCAGAGGGATCCCTGAATTAAAGGAATTAAAACCTTTCTTCACTTTTCCACTACTCCCCCACCTTAACGTCCCTCTCCTCCCACCCACTTCTGTGTTCTCATTTAATTTGAAAGACAAGGGACAGGAGAGCTTAGATATATGATATATGATATCATATGATATCATATATATCAGATATATATGAGATATCAGATGTATATGAAAGAGATATATGTTTTCTATATCTCTCTCTGTTTTTCATTTAAAAAAAATCTTTCCCAATGGGTTTTTTTTTTTTTCATCCCTCCCTTCCAGATTATCATCTCACACACCTGGAAAAAGTAACCAATTTGGTGGAAAGCAATATATAGAGATTTTTGTTTCTCCACCCCAAAAAAGACAGGGTGTTTGAGCTCCAGTAAAGCAGGAGGAGCTGGAGCTGCTACAGTTGTTCTCCAGTTCATACTTCTGTTTTTGAATGGCATATTGGTTTCTGTGACTGCATCACATATGTATTAACTCTGGGAGCCCAGCGGTGGGAGTGCTGAAAATTATCACTTTTCATTGTCCAAACAGGAAGAATACAGATGTTTCTAATAAGCTAAAAAGGGGAGGTCTCTTCTATGAATAGGCATTCAAGAATTTGAACTAATCAATGATAAAATTTTCATGCATATAGTGGAAAAAAAAATCACTTTCTGAAACATTCACTGGAAAAGTTGGTAAATTACAAAGCAGATATGTGAGAAGAGTGAAAGGAAAGGAATTGGCGGGTATTTAGCCAAAAGTCCAAAGTCCAGAAGTACAAAGAATCATATGGGTGATTAATAAAACAGGGATTAAATAAATGGGATGCTGGTCCCACTAACAAAACTGTTGTGGAAACTTGAATTATAGCTCTCATCACAAAATATTGTGTTAAACTAGAACATTTAAAAATATTTGCAAGCTCATAACTTGAAAATTAATGTAGCTTATCTGATTTTTTTTTTTTTTAATCTACCCAGAAACATTCCCAGGTTTTACTAGTTTTGGTATAAGCTAGTGGATAGCTTTTAATCTTTTATTCTCTTAGTGTTCCCTCTGTTTATGCTTATTGTTACACAGAGACTTGTGTTCAAGGATTTTCAATAGTCTGCAGGGTGGTATATTTTACTTCAGGACTGAAATGAATGCTTTGCTCTCAGATGTCTGAAAGTAGATTGGACCAAATTTTGGTCTCATTATCACCAATTTAAATCTGGAATAGTTCCACTACTCTCTGTAATGTTACTCCCAATACATGCTGATTTAACTGAGTTCACAAGCTGGTCCATTGACCTAAGTGGTGTCAGTGGGAATGTACTGTGAAGAAAATTTGATCTACTAAATTCAAATCCTCGAGGTGTTGTTCTAGCAGCCAAGTTGTTTAGAAAGAAAACACTGAACTTGAATGTTGACCCTCCATCCCAGCTGGATCTCCATGTAAACTGTGCTCCTGCTGTAGCCTTTTAAATAGATCAGCAATTTACATTTTAAATAGATCAGCAATTCAAATTAGTGAAATGCCAGGATGTAGGTAGTGTGTAGTGGGGAGATTTAGCACTACCTGAAATTTCATCAGTGTTCAGCAACGTGACTCCTCTCCGTACATTTTCTGAGAGCAGGGACCGGATGGGCTGTAGGGATTTGGCTATGGCGCCTCTGTACCCAGGGATGGCAGAGGTGGCTGTTGGATAAAGGACAAGCAGAGATGGTCATAATGTCCCACTTTGTCACCAGACCTTGACTGGCAATGACAGATGGGCTGAAGCACGAATCTTGCTGGCAAGAAACATGCCCAAGAAACATTTTAGACAACTGTGGGAGACACAGCCATGGTTGTGTCTGGCATGGTTTTCTTATGTAGGTATTCAGAGTGTGGGGAATGGAGTATATGGAGCAGGGATGTGACAAGATGATGGCTCTCTGCTCCAATTTGTACTCCTTTAAATGCCCAAATGTTTCCAATAGGAGGCATTTGCTCCTGGGAGCTCTGGGATCTACTAAAATGGATGTGGGGGCCTCTAGGCTTAAATTACAGTGGCCTGTAGGTTTTTAAATCATATTCTTGAATTTTAATGCCAAATAGGTGGTCCAAATCTCACCAAAGATAAATTCCTGGCAATGAGAGCAATGCACAAACAGAGGAAAACATAAATGGAAAGGTCAGTGTTAAAGTGTATGACTGTGTGGTGTGTTCTTCTGAAGCCTCCAGGCCAGGTCAGTCTGCACAATACAGTAGCTCATTAGGTCCTGCTAGACAGGGATCTGTCCTTCTGCCTTCCCACAGAGCCACACACACAGCAGCAGTCCCTTGTCCACGAGGGCACAAAATGTGCTCCATACTACAAACCTGTGGGATTACTCGTAGGGTAGAAGCAGCCAGTTCTTCTGAATCAGTGGTGGGAAAAAATACAACTGACACAGAGTGAGCGCTTAATCAGATGTTCTGTTTGTTTGCTGCTTTTTGCAGTGCTTCCTCATTTATTTGTCTCTCCCTTCACGTATTTAACCACTGCTGCTGGGCAGTGAAAATTACCCTTCAGCACTGATCTTACTCTGAATGGGCCAGATGATTTTGGGGTGCTAAAATGCTGCTGCAGTTCCCAAGCCCCAAAAATAATTTTCCCCTCAAAGAAATGGTGAAGCTCCGGTACTTAGGCTCATCTACATCCCTTGCTTCACAGGCACAAAGAGCCTTTAATTGCTGCCACCAATGAAAGGCGGGCAGTGCAGGCATGCACCCCTCACCCCCGCTGCGCTGGGTCTGCCTGTGCTCGGCTGAGGGAATATCCCTGCATTTCACCTGCCTCCCTCACGGAATATCCCTGCATTTCACCTGCCTCCCTTACAGGATATCCCTGCATTTCACCTGCCTCCCTCACGGAATATCCCTGCATTTCACCTGCCTCCCCTACGGCCCGACACGCAGCGCAGAGCAGTGCCACACACCTCCGCCTGTGCCTTAAAAAGCGTCTGCGCCAATCACAACACAATTACTCTTAATCCCTCCGGCTCTGGCATTTGTTCACCTCACACCAGGAGGAAGAATAGGGGACAGTTGCTGGGGATAAACAAGAATGACTGCGGGAGAGCCTCTCAGGAGCAGCTCTGTCAGCGAGGACATGTGCCTCATTGACAGCCCCGCGTAGCCTGTCGGCTTGGCTGCTGCTCTCCACAAGAGAAATGGCAGCATTTCAGGCTCTTAAGGGTGTGATTGATGGGTGTTGTCGGTCCCTACCTGTCAGCTCATTGCACTGACAGGAGTGAGATCCCCCAGGGGAGGCAGCTTTACACAATACAGCCCACCCATCCTGTTCAGTGAGACCCCGATGCGCTGCTGCAGCGCTCCTGGCAGGAGGCAATCTGCTTGGCAGGACTGGGGAAGGGCAAATGAAGAGCTGGGAGCGCAGTTTTTGCTGGCAAGGGCAGTGACATCTCTCTCAGAAGTACCTGGAGACGCTGGAGCAGGGCTGCCAGAGCAGCTGAGGCAGGCTGGCTGCTGCAGAGCGCTGGTTCAGCCTGGGGTTAGGATGGATCCTGCTGCTGCAGCTGCAGCTGAGGGGACGTCAGTGGGAGAAACTTGTGGGATGCTGGCACGACTCCATGGCTTTGCATGTGCAACATTAAACACGTGCAGAGGGTTTGCAGTATGTGCTCCTGAGCCCAAGGGATGACAGAGGTGATATAACCATTTACCCCTGCCTGGAGGAATCCCCCACAGATGCCCATGGCAGAGCTGGCACACGTAGGTGTGAATTCCTCACCCCACAGGAGCGAGGCTCAGTGTCATCTGACTGTTCCTCTGGTTTTGCATCAAGCTACATAGAAGAGTGTGGTCAGAAAAATAATTCACTCTAGGAACCAGGAGCTTTTTTCCCAATTTGTGTTTGACAGCAGGAGGTTTAAGGCTATTTTTCAACATTGAAGTTTAAAGAGGACCTTTTCATCCACAAGAACATACAAAACCTCAGACCATTCAGCCAGTGTTAACAGGAAGAAAGCAACAGCAAGAAAATACAGCTGCCTTTCAGCAGTCCATTCCCTTTCTGGCTGTCCCTTTCCCTTCCCCACCCTCTGCCCCTCCCAGTCAGCAGTGGTTAATCTTTGAGTAGCTTGACCTGCCTCTCCCTGCACCTGGCTCAAATCAGCACCAATGCTCTTGGGCCAGGAAACCCCAGTGGGACCATTGAAAGCCCAGTGAAGTCAGTGGAAATACTCCCACTGGCTTCAGGGGAGGCTGCATCAAGCCCAGTTTGAAGCAGAGCCATCTTCCCCTTAAAACCTTTCCTCGACATTTCGGAGCCCGCACTGTCTACGCATCAATACTTTTGGGGACTTGCTGTGGTGCCTGCAAGGCGAGCACTGACGTCACAGCTGGATCCCTCCTTTCAGCTGGTGCCTCGGATAACAGTCTCACAGCTTCCCTTTCCCCTCCAAATCAACGGCAGCGGCTGCAGCTGCACAGACCAGCGAGTCTGTTTAGTTTCTGTGGGCCAACAGCCACCAGCTGTAGAGGCTGCTGTGCTTTTTGCTGGATGGGAGCTTTTAATTCCAATAGACAATGTGTACAAATATTTCCCATACCAAAATTGTTCCATATCTTCCTAAGTTAATTAAATGCTAATTTTCTAATGAGGTGGCAACAATGGCAACAACCTGTTATCAGCATGCTAGCTAGTGCCCGTAACCAACCGGTGAACACAGAACCCTTGTGCTGTTATTAAACTGCATTCCTATATTAATTAATTACTTTAGCAGCTGTATTATTCTGAAGCTGGACACAAATGTGGATAGCAATTAAATAAAAAAAAAAAAATTTACATCATTTGTAGATTCCAGAGTTGCTTTGTGGAATTCATTATTTCAGTGTTGTTATAGAAACTCCTCATGCGTTTTCAGTTCTGCTGTATGCTAGTTTAACAAAAAATGGTGGAAGGAAAACTCAGGATGAAAATGCTTTTTGTTGTGGTCTAACCTCAGCCAGCAGCCAAGTCCCACACAGCTGCTGGCTCATTCTCCCACTAGCAGGATCAGGGACAGAATTGAAGGACAAAAGGTAGAAAACCCATGGGTTGAGATAAAGACAGTTTAACAGGGAAAGCAAAAGCCATGCACACAAGAAAAGTAAAGCAAGGAATTAATTCACTGCTTCCCATGGGCAGGCAGGTGTTCAGCCAGCCACAGGAAAGCAGGGGCCCATCACACACAATGGTTACTTGGGAAGACAAACACCACCAATCTGAACATCCCCCTTCCTCCTTCTTCCCACTACTTTATATACTGAGCATGATGCCACATGGTCTGGAATATCCCTTTGGTCAGTTCTGGCTGTGTCTCTTCCCAACCTCCCATGCACCCCTAACTTCCTCACCATCATGGCAGGTCAAAAAGCAGAAAAGGCCTTAGCTGTGTGCAAGACCTGCTCAGCAATAACTAAAACATCTCTATATGATCAGCCCTGTGTTCAGCACAAATCCAAAACATAGTACCATACCAGCCACTGTGAAGAAAACTAAGTGTACTGCAGCCAAAACCAGCACACTGTTCAATACACATTGAGCATAAACTAAAATTTAAAAGTTTCCTGAGTTGTGCAATAAGAATGAAATCTTGGAGTTCAGATGGAAGGGTGGGCATACGTCTGTCACGGCTTTATACTCAGAAGAGGACTTAGGTGCTTAAAACTTGGCAGATTTGGAGTTTTCGTACTTACATTCAAAAGAGAGGTTCTGCTATCTGCTTCAGGAGATTTCCAAACTCTAAGCTCAGCTGCCAGTACAAAATCTTCCCAGACAACCTGAATTTGGGTCAAATCCAAGAGCTTTTCAGTTTTAAAAAGGTCAAGTTGCCCAGTGTCCCATTCAGGCATCACCTTAGCTCAGACAAAAAAATATGGTCCTCTGTTTATCTCCCCCCAGGGCTGGTTTGAGCACTCCAAAAATTCATACCAAACAGCTCTGAAATTGGATTTTTCATAAAACACAATGGCAGCTATTGATTTCTTTTGAGATATGGCTGCTGGAGTCCTCCCCTTGTCTGAGCTATTGTAGTATTTGAATAGGATATGGGAGATGCAGCTCAATGCCTCACTAAGCCCAGTCAGAGCTCACAGAATCAGAGTATCCTGAGTTGAAAGTAACTCACAAGGATCATCAAGTCCAACTCCTGGCCCTGCACAGGACCATCTCCAAGAGTCACACCATGTGCCTGAGAGCATTGTCCAAACACTTTTTGAACTCCATCAAGCTGGTGCTGTGACTACTTCCCTGGGGAGCCTGTTCTACTCCCAAGCACCCTCTGGGTGAAAAACCTTTTCCTGATATCTAACCTAAACCTCCCCTGACACAAATTCAGGCCATTCCCTCGAGTCCTGTCACTGGTCACCAGAGAGAAGAGATCAGTGGCTGCCTCTTCTCTTCCCCTCATGAGGAAGTTGCAGACTGCAGAGGTTTACCCCCAGTCTCCTCCAGGCTGAACAGACCAAGCGACCTCAGCCACTCTTCATACAGCTTCCCCTCAAGGCCCTTCACCATCCTTGTTGCCCTCCTTTGGACACTCTCTAGGAGCGTTATATCCTTATTTTGTGGCACCCAAAACTACCCCAGCACTGGAGGTGAGGCCACCCCAGAGCAGAGGGGACAATCCCCTCCCTTGCCCAGGTGGCGATGCTGTGCCTGATGCCCCTGAGGACAGGGTTGGCCCTCCTGCCTGCCAGGGCACTGCTGACTCAGATTCAAATTTCCACTGACCAGTTCTCCCAGAGGAAGATATTCCTCTTGTGACATATTCTAGTCAGCAGATTTCATCTCCCTGGGAAGTCA
Source organism: Rhipidura dahli (assembly GCA_013399225.1). Classification (NCBI taxonomy): domain Eukaryota; kingdom Metazoa; phylum Chordata; class Aves; order Passeriformes; family Rhipiduridae; genus Rhipidura; species Rhipidura dahli. The sequence continues at coordinate 1,039,088 of VXAC01002703.1, read as the reverse complement.
GTGTGAGATTTTCTCACCCCTTCTCATAGAAAACGAATGGTAATTTCCATCAGGACCATGATTTAGAGATCCAACAGGTGCTCCACTTTTGACAGAGCTGGCATCTACTACCATCAAGAGAGTAGTCAGATGGTGGGGAAAAGGACAAGCCTTCTTGATGGCATTGAAATTAAAAGCCTGTTAAAAAGCCATTCCAAAGTGGGGAAGGCCATGGGATTTCAGACAGGCTCCTGACTTCCACATCTCTGTGTCCTGTCACCAAGTATGCTCCACCCTCCAGCACCTCATGTTCTGTTCACGGACCCTGGTCACCCAGGTCACTCAATTAAGGATCAGGGACTGAGAAATTGCATACATCAGTGGTAGAGTGTTGTGACGGGTAAAACCTGCACTGGTCTTTCACCCTCTTAAATCCTGAGATTTGTATTTGGGAAACTTGAAATATTTTTTCTGCCAATGGCCAGCATGCTTCAAAGGTACAAAGGAGAGATTTGTCCCCACTGTTGGAGAACAGACTATGTTTATAATGACTGCCAGATTTTATTAGGAATAAATTGTATGCACTATGTTTAGATAAAGAGGTAATGCACTTCCATGTAGAATATTTTACAGCCATTCTCTTAATGGTATGAATTTCATCACAATGAACAGTTGAGATGCACCTGTAAAACATTTCTTTGAGGGCTTCACAGAGCCAGTGTAATAATGTCCTACAAAAGGAATAATAAAGTCTGCCAGGAAAATTAAGACACAGTGTGAAATTCATGTTAAATCTGTTTAAAGTAACTTGTTTACTGAATTCAGACAAATACCTCCAAACTGTTTTCATTACATTTACTACTACCTGAGTTAAGGAAAAAAAAATACAAAGCTGATAGTAAACTATGCATCCACATTAAGCAACAGGTAGACAATTACCTCTGCTGCATTCCTGTGTGCTTCTTTCTACGCCTAATGTGGATAGAAAAATCCTTAGTATTCACGCCTAGTAGTTGAAGACAATGACAGTAGTAATAATGATGATGATGATGATAATAGTGAAATAATTTACATTTAAATAAAATGCTTCCATTAAATAATTCTACAAACTTTGCAAAATGAGGCAGTGGGAACACTTTAGCCAGTTACTGAAATGCAGCTACCTCTAGAGTGAATCACAACATCTGCTCAAATACAGGTGAGGTCAATCCTGTATGACAGTTTAGGATCAGGAGAAGGAATAAGTACTATTATGTAAAAATGAAAGGGAAAGTACTTGAGTTCAGGTTTGTAGGAAAACAACAGCTAAACCCCCTTTGCTTCAGAGGAAAGTCCTACACGGTGTTTAGTAATTATTAGGTTTTTGAGTTTTGCTTCAACCTAATGGCAAAATCTTAAACTGTGCAGTGATCCAAACACCATACTGGAGGATGGAAAAACCTGGCTGTGACATACCAGCACTGTAACTTCCCAGTGGCTGTGAAACATCATGAGCAGGTTTCAGGAGGAAGCCTGTTGGCACCATGCACCAAATGAAGTGAACTGGTTTTTAAGATGACTCTTTTCATCCCAACCTATCACTTAATGAATTTGGTATTATTCACCACAGTGGATTTAATTAAAGATATTTAAAGTATTTAAATTATTAATGATTCAATAATTAGAAGTAAGTATTTTAATCCATGACTGAATAATATATATTACTAAATTATATTTATTGCAAAGAATGGTCTAGGTTTATTCTTTTCCTTGTATTTTCAATTCAGCACTGTTCAGAAGTTGCAGCTCTGTTATACTGGCTTGTTGCAAAATACAGTGAGTGCAAAACATCTTATTTAATGCAGCCCAAGAAAACACACATGCATGTGGGAGAAAGTGACAAAGTCACTTTCACAAAGCTCTGCTAAAATCTCAGTGGTGATTAGATACAGTGGTGTGAAAAACACTGGAAAAAAACAAATCACAAGTCATAAACAAAAAAGTTAGAATTATGCCAGAGAAAATTTACCACTAGCTTTTATACCACTGGAAATAGGACAAGAGGTAATGGCCTTAATTTGGAAATGGATAGGTTTGGATATTAGGAAACAATTCTTTACTGTGAGGATGGCACTGTCAGACATTGGAACAGGTTTCCCAGGGAAGTTGTGGATACTCCATCCCTGGACGTGTTCAAGGCCAGGTTGGATGGGGCTCTGAACAACCTGGTCTAGTGGAAGGTGTCCCTGCTTATGGCAGGGGGGTTGGAATTATATGATCTTTAAGGTCCCTTCCAAGCCAAACCATCCTTTGATTCTAAGCACGTGCCCACAGAGTCTTGCTCAACACAGCATAATCATGTGTATTTGTCCTTCATACAGGCAACAAACCTGGGCTAGCCTGGGAGCAGCTGGAGACAGCCCTTCAGAGACCACAACCCAAGCACACCCACAAGTAAATTTAATATTGCCATGGCATGAAGTGGGCCAGTGCATTACCAGACAGGCTGTTGCAAAAGTCACCTGTGGTTGCACTGTGGACAGGGAGCAGACATCCTGGTGGGTTGTGGCCCTTTGGTGACATATTCACACATCTACAACTCCAGACTGCCTTCTGCTCTGCAGAGACTTCTGGTGTGCTCAGTTGTTCACTGTACTGTTCAGGATCTGTTGAGAATCAGCCCTAAACCAAACCAACCTCTAAATTCCCTTCATTTCTGACCAGAGTTGGATTTGGACACCAGCCTCCTGACAATTCAGCCATTCTAGGCTCTGTGTCCCCTGTGGCTTCTGCTCATCCTGTCACATGCATTCACGACTTGGTCTTGCCTCCAGGGTATTGCTTGCTCAGGTCTACTGCAGAGACCAGCCCTGTCAATGCTAAAACTGCCTGGAAGGCTGATTCAGCAGCAGGGAGCACATCAGCTGCACTGGCCCTGCAGGGACTCCAGACTCCGAGAGCAGGCAATACCACTGGGAGAAGTGTGTCATGATGGCATAACCACAAACAGGCTCCTGCCTTCTCCAAAACAAGCTGCCCTGCCAAAGACACTGCACCTATCTCTGTGCCAGCCACAGTGAATCAAGAAACTATCTGTGTGGGCTTTTTTCTCTTTAATGCAGCTGCCATATATCCAAAACCCAAGTCATTAGGAACATAGCAGTATTAGTCAAATCAGCTTCATTTATCAGAGGGATGAAAGCCAGTGATACAGTTCACAAGTAGGAAATGTCAGTGGGTGGGAGTTTTATGCAGTTTTTCAAGATCTCTTCTTCTGTGTGAGCAAATTTTCATCCTTGCAGAGACTTCCTGCATAATTGCTGTTGAAGGTCACACAAGGTTTGTTTTTTCCAAGCTCACAGGTGGAGTGAACTGGCCAAAGGCTTGGGATTCAGATGGAGAGGAAATGCTGCTCCTCCACTGCTGTGGATTTGAAGCTCCAGAAGAAGAGCCTGCTCAGCTTGCTGGTTTCTTTCTTCATTTCAGTACCATCTATTCAGCCTTCCACATCACTGATTATTGCTCCACTGGGCCATAGATGGCCCAAAGCTTTTTCCACTGTGCTTTCCAAAGAGGAACAACAGCGTCTTTCCCAAAATACTTTACACCAGTTCCACCTCCAAGGACAGCTGTGATATCTGCCTCCAAATAATTAAGACTAGCATAAAGTAGAGGTTTTTACAGACTATCCTCTTTTTCCTCCTCATTAGCCTGCCAGCTTCATCTCTCAGCCCATGCTAAGGTCAAGGAACACCTTGTGAGAGGACCAACATAATACAAAGTCTCTCACAGAGTCTCTGTATTCCTCAAGACTTCTGAGATACCTGAGAACTTGACAGAACATGAATATGTTGCTGGTGGATCTGTTTTTGATATTTGGCTGTAATAGTGGGGTATCTATATAAGCTATAATTTAATGAACTGAGAGCTTTATTTCTTCAGCTCTCTAAACTGGGGCAGTTAGGTAGCCTGGTGTTTTGTAATCCTGTTTTACTTAATTAAAGTGTTCCTGTTGGCTGGGTGGAAAGATGTGTTACCCTGTGACTACCACATGATGAAAGGAGCCATCAGTAGTGCACATGACTCCTTCCTCAGACTCCATCAGAGATAGGGCCTTTGTAGTTCCTCTGGAAGAGAATTAGCATATTTCTTATTTAAATGTTTTTCAAGTTTGGGGTTTTTTTTTGTGCGGCGTGTGGGTTTTTTCTCTCATATCCAGCTACATCAACTTCCTTATTACAAGACTTAAATTGTTTAGTTATCTGTAATGTGCGAAGACTTCCGTGAAGCCTTACAAAAGAACTTTTGCTGTTAGGCTAAGAATGATTTATTGTAGCACTTGCAGTTCCCATAATCCTGAGTTGTTAATGAACTGAACAACTTTTTCTCCTTAGCGTAAGAAACACTTATCATGATCTTACTCATTAGAAGATTGCATTGGGGTCCTCTCATAAGTTTTCTTGGGTTTCTGCCATTGGAGGAGGGAGTCCATAAGCAGCAGCATCTGGCAGAACATCTGCATCAAGTCCCTGCTGACATGCCGAGATCTGTCTGCCCAGGCTCACTCCTCCCTTCATGCAACACTTGACACATTGTGTACCCCACTGCCAGACAACCTCAGCAAATACTTCTTCCTCCAAGGGAGGCTGTGTCAGTTTTTCAGTGTGCTCACCCTCATTGCTCACCTAATGGAAGACTGCTCAGGCTCTTTTCAAACTGCTTAGGCTCTCTGGAAGGAATCTGATGAAGAGCCTTGATCTGAGCAAGCTGGAAAGCCTCATCTAGGTGCAAATATCAAATCCAGCCTTCTCCAGACCAAGGACCAAGGAGTTTTAATTCTTTACAAATGACAGGAAAACGAAGTAACTAAGATAAATGTCAATGAGTGGATGTGATAAATCTCTTCCTCAAGGCTTTGCAAGGAAGCAGCAAGAAAGTGCTGAAGGTCCCCAAGCCAGCTCCGTAGCTATTTGGTTGAAAGTCAGTTATATTTTTTTTTCTATTATTCTACATCACTTTGAGTTATACATTATTGCAAATGCCCTCAGATAGACCATTTCAAAGCAACTGAGTAATTCAGTGTTTAACAAAGATACTTTAATTTTCTTGTTTAAGTTCTGGGAAATACAAGATCATTTTTCATTCTGAGTTTGCAATGACAATCCCCAAAGTAGGGGTGGAATAGGGGGAATAATAGCTCTGTGGAAATTATTCTAGAGATCTGTACTGTAAGGAATGGTGGATCAAGGAATTCTTCCTTTCTATATTTGTATTATCTTTTAAATTGAACATGCTTTATGCCTATGCACAACTCCCATGCTGCAGGAATAATTCTTGTTTCCAAATGCCCTTGCTCATGGGGAACATTTTTCTTTTTTCTATCTGTAAAGACGTATAAAACAGAATCCATCTTTTCCTGTAGATAGGAATTAATTTAGTAAGAGACATCTCTTCTGTGTACAGGAGCCTAATATAGTGTAGAAGAAACACTTGCTGCTGTGGGTTTGAGGGTGCTACATTCACAAGCAAAGTGGGCTGTCTCAGATGTGCTGCCTCTCCCTCACCCCATAACTTTGACATAGGCCAGTCGAAGAAGTGTGTACATGAGGTGGCATAATGCATGGGTACAGCCTCTTGAGCATTTATTTTAGTTCTTTCATTTGTCCTTCAGGCATTTCCCACTCCATCCTGATACCAACTTGAAAACTTCTTAATACAGAAGGTAAGATCTGCTGACAAGGAAGAATTCAAAACCATTGCTCTTGTTAGATACAAGATACATCTGATATTTCTGTGGAGAATTTACCAAATTTCATCATCGCAGTCTTCAGAAAAAGTCATACATATTACAAGTAATCCTTATTTTGAGGTAACCCTTAACGAAAGGGATGTAAATATCATTCTGTAACATTTCAGATGAGAAGCTGTATTTGACCAAACTGTATCACTGACAAATAAAGGCCAGTCTTCTATTAATTACAGGCAGCTGATGATCAGTTTATGAAAAAATAAAAAATTCAGATGTATTCTCATGAGTAACACAGCCATGTTTATAACTTGTCTCATTTTAATGGGAACTCAAAAGCCTCCAAGTATAAGTGCAAGGACTGTCAAATATAATTCACAAGAACAGGCTGCTCTTCAAAATAAAAATCCATATAGTGTGCTGGGAGAATGCCCCCATATACATTGCCCATCTTTAAATTAATTTGTGGCTTTGGTAATGGTCTAAAAAAGCCACTCTACTCTCTTTTCTGTTTAGTGCATCCTGTTATTACTGGAGCAGCAGAGACAGAGTGGAACAAAGGCAGAGCACTGCCTGAGAAGGCAGCTCAAGAAAGGCTATGATTAATGAGAAGATAAACATAAACACAGTCACCTGCAGTCATGAGCTCTTTCGGGCAGCAAAACCCCATGATACTGTTGTTAGAACAGCCCTGCCTTAAGTAAACAAGCATAGTACCTTAGGTCATCTTAAGTTGAAGGAAGTCATCAAAAGGAAAGTAGGCAAAAACCCCGAGTTTCACCATGCTTGCGGCTCTAAAATTTCCTCAGGCAGGAAAGGCTAAATAAGGCTGCCCTGAATTCACAATTTGCTATCCTCACCAAAACAGAAAAAGTTTCACTATGTTATGCAGTAATGGTGATTTGAGGCCTCTTCAGCTTCAGCCAGGTGAGAGCAGGGGAGACAGCAGGTCATTCCCCAGCCACTCCTTGCAAAAGGATAAGGCAGCAAGCTTCATACTACCAAAGAGCAGTAGGCATGAGTGTGGCATTCTCTGACTGGATAGCACTACCACAGACAGTAAGGGAAACAACTACGCACAAGAGTTTCAAAAGAACAACAAAAGACAATTTTTCTGGCATGTTCCTGAGAACCTAATAAATAAAAGTGAAAAGGGTGAATGTCTCAGCTTCTATTTACTTGTGGTAACAAATCAGGCACCAGTAATGGTAGGACACTCACCCTGTAGGTTAAGCTCAGCTCTGTTCTTTTTGTATCCTGTCCAAAGCAATCCAAGACTGCAGCCCTACTCTAAACACCAGCAGCTCCCCACTGAGCAGGAGAGATGCTTTAGGAGTGCAGAATAAGCAAAAGGGCTCCCCTGCCATTTCCCTCCACATCCCTCCACTCTGCTAATAGTATCACAGGAGAAGGTGCCTCCAGAGAAATGTGGACATTGCCAGTATCAGAACGTTTACATTTAACTCTCTAACAGACACACAAAGCTACTCTAGCTTGGCATAATGTGACTTTCTTTACACATGAAGGCAGCAGAAACTACTCTGACTTACGCTTTGTGTAAATCCCCAAACCCTGTTTCTTTCTTACTTAAACAAATGACCCACTGGTCCATGAAGAAGCTGTTTTGCTCCTGACGGTCCTGTGGTCCTTTTATTGTCCTATGAAAAAGAAGAATTTGTGGTAGCTCTGATTTGATATCAGAATTATCTCTTCTTAGGCAACATGGTGAGTTGTGAGGTGGCTGGCTCCTGGAAGAACTGGTCATTTTGCTCCTATTTTCTCCCAGTCTTGTTTAGAGGAAGAGTGATAGAACAATGGCAACGGTTTGTCACCAAACTTCAAACTCCATACTCACCTCCTGTGGCTGCACTGTTTTAAATTCCTACCGTATCTTTGTGAAATGCCAAAAGGAGTACTAATGATCTTTATGTTGCTCAGCTTTTCCACAGTTCAGCAAAACAAAGTTCTTTGTAGCTCACATTTGTAACTGATGTTGATGCCTGAGATGGGGACACACCCTTGGGCAAGGCATGAACTGTGGTCCAAGGTGGACAGCTTTTATATGCTGTTTGTAGCTATGGAGAATAAGACAACAGAATCAAGCCTATTGATTGACTAGTCAGGTATTTATTTGTGGTTTTAACATGCAAAACCAGTATAACAATCATGTAAGTTAGAAAAAACGTAGCACTGAAAAAAGTATTCATGCAGAATGAGTATTGTACTTGAACTATCCTCCACAATCATCAGTTAGTCTGTCCCAATATTTATAGTTCATCATTACAACTGCCAAAACTGGCAACCACCAGGATTGTTGTCTCAATTAAGGACAGTAAACAGATTGTCCCATTTTTTTAATGAAAAAATCTAAAATGTAATACTTCACAGTTTAACATGTTTATTCATTTAAACGAGCTAAAAAATAGTGGTGTGACATCTGCTTGGGAGACACTGGTACCTAACATTTTGGCTGTCTCCCCACTAATTTGATTGTGATTAAGGGGGGATAAAAGGATGAGTAGAGGATTCTGTCAATTAAATGAATTGATGAAGTGCAAAAAAATATTTTTGCACTCTTGGAAATGTGTAGAAAGAAATACATCTACAAAAATACATTACAGCAAACTAAGAGGATGATGGGGAAAAGTACTGCAAAATATTTCCACCGGCTCTTTCAGGGAAAAATATTGTAAGCATAAGATCACAGACAATCTTTGCCAATTTATTCATATCATGGCTTCACTTCCCAAAGTGCAGTCATAATCCACTGTAAAATCTTTTAGGATGCAGTTCCAACATCACATTTCTGCTGTCTTATTGATGTGCCATATTGTTATTTTCTTAGTCATAAGCACCACTAATTACTATGCTACTGTAAGTAGAACTTGAAATGCGATCAAGATCTGTAGTATCTTTCTTGTTGGCAGTCTAACTTGCCTACTCTGCCTTTCAATACAGTCCTCTACAGAGAATCATCCCAAATGCACTTGACCCAACCAGCTCAGTTGTGCCTTACAGGCACAATCCCTTATCAGTCATCACTCTACTGGGAGCTGCTAGCAACATTTTCCTTCTTGAAATGGCAGCATTCAAAACCTGGCCCTAAGTCAGAAGATAAGCATCTTCCATGGTAGCAATTTTCATGGAAGAGGCGTGAACAGTTTTGTAGGGCTTTAACTGTGCTTTCCCTCAGTAGGGTTGTTCAAAACCTATGTTTTCAAACACAACTTTTAGGTCAGCTGCTCTACAGGACACCTAAGTAAACAGATGACTTTGCTTGTGTTGTTGCTATCTGCAGTTATGTGTTGCAGCACAATCTTCCAGTCTACATGTCATCCCTGCTACAGCTAGTCTGATGCATGGAAGGAGCTATTTCTGATTCTGAATCACATGATGTCTATATGATATGCAACAGTGAACTTTAACTAAAGCATTCTTCATGGAAAGTTTAAATGTATCTCTAGAGTCTATTAGGGAAATGCTTAATGTGCCTCCTAAGCTTCCAGTAAAATATGTTTATGGACTCTAGGTACTAGAGCTAGAGCCTTTCCTTGGCAATGTTTATTAGGAGCACTAGTAAAAAACCAAGACCGAGGATTCTGTCCTGAGATGGTCTACCTGCTGGTTCTCCTTTTGTACGATCAAAGGGAAAAGAAAAACAGCCTAGGAAGATGTACTGAGCAAAATCACTGCTGGAAGACTGTTATGCCTTCCTAGCCAGAGATTCTTCCAGACAAGACATCTGCTCCCACCCACAGCACAAAGCCTCAATATAGGCATCTCCTCCACAACCTCTGCTAGAAAAAAATTCAGTTTACGCCAGGAGCAGAGGGCAACGACACTACTGACCTTTTCCTACAGGTAAATATCTTTGAAAAAACTCATTAAGCCAGGTTTGCCATGTAAATTATTTGATCAGCAATCCTTATTTGAAACAAGCATATAGAATTATTTATTTTATAAATATTACTTTAAGATTAAGTGATAATTATTATTTTAAGATTGAAGTGATAGAGCGGCATGGATCAACTGCAGAAGGAGATCTGACGTATTGGTATTAGGTAGGATGCCAAATGAAGTTCTCTTCGTTGTCCTTTAAGTATTCATAGGCCACATTTAATTTTAATATGAGCTTAGGGGCTAGAACTGCCTAAAATAATCCAGATATTCTAAAACTGACATCAGTGCTCACTTTTTAACATTGTGCTGTTTAGATTGCTTTAATGTCCTTTCAAACGTATACATAATTCAATGTATTCAACATTATTAAGAGAACCAAAATAGAAAAAAAAAACCACATTTATTAATAAAATAGACATTAAGCAACTCATACAAAGGTAGATGGTCCAAAATCCAAAAGGCATATTTCAGTCTCAGATATGATTAAGGGTAAAATAAGCCACATGCCCCATTTCGAATTACTGTATTGACAAGAGAAGAAGTGTATTTGCTGCAATATTGACCATGTATTCCTACATGTACTGAAGTCTACCCAGTCTAAGCAAAAAGTAGTTTTCCTCTTACATGAGACTATCCTGAAGGAAGCCTAGAAAAAAGATGGACATTTTACAAGAGCATGTAGTGACAGCACAAAAGGGAATCAATTCATACTAAAAGAGAGTAAGTTTAGATTAGACATTAAGAAAAAATTCTTTATTCTGAGGCACAGGAACAGGTTGCCCAGGGACGCTGTGGATACCCCATCCCTGGAGGTGTTTGAGGCCAGGCTGGACATGACTTTGAGCAACCTGGTCCAGTATAAGGTGTCTCTGCCCATGGCAGGGGTTTTGGAACCAGATGATCTTTCAGGTCCATTCTAACCCAAACCATTCAATGAATTTATGATTCTGTGATCCTTCACGCATATGAAACGGCCTAAATCAAACAAAGCCAATAGACATACTGCAAACTGTGGTCTATACAGACTCATAAGCCACACACCTGACAGATGGGAAAACTGACAGAACCACATACATACGCACTTCAGATTTGGTCTGATTCATAGTTATGGGAAATGGAATATTCATATTCACAAATTTGACAGTAAGAACTGCTTGCTTTTTAACACAACCAATTGAGAGAGCAGGTTATGAGATGACCTCCATGAAGGGAGCAACTACACATCTTTCTCAGCTTGCCTATGACCCAGAGAGCTATATGGTGACATTAAGAAAGTAATCCTCCCAGCATTTTACAGAACATGAAAATTGTTAATGCAAAAAGGAGAGGTCTGCAGCTTCCATGACATGTGGTTGGGCACTGGTGAAGTGAAAGGCATGTCATATCCAAGAAGATAGCTTGTGATATGCTTCCCCCTCCACTGGATGTTGAGCTATGTGTCAGATAATGCTTCACCATAAATTCAACATATTGCGAGGTGTTTGGTCACATGTGTGACTAGCACCGGACTGTAAATCATATGGAGGCATAAATGTTAGGATTTTGTAACAGTCATAATTAGAAAATGAGATATATTTGCATATATATGTTTCTCTTTCATGTATTTTTTGGAAGACTGTTGTTCTCTGAATTTCTAGAAGGGTTGTTTTGCATTGCATAACGTGAATGAAGAATATGATACATACGAAGTGGATCCTTAGAGACTCATAATGTATATGGTCATAGTTACTGTATGTTTTAAAAATTAACTGTATTGATCCAAGTTTCTTAAGTGGTGATAATGGTACTGTGTCAATTTAAAAGAAATATATTTTCCATTATAATATTTGCTGTGATTTGTATCCCTTTGTTTTCAAAATCACTGTAAGAAATCTTAGGTATCACATGAACAAGACAGTAAATACCTCAGCTGCAATTAAACCTAACATTCAGCTCTGAAACTGATACCAAAGGCAAAGCCAAGCTTGTTCACTAACTCCAGAATTATGAAAATATTTCTGGAAGTCTGTCTGCCTGCCTAAACTTCCTTGCCACTTTCAGCATCAAGGCTCTACGTGTTTCTTGATATCAAACTGAATTGGAACTGAATGTCAGAGAAAGACTGACCACATTTTTAAGAGGATCAAAACTGAGTCTTTACATCCACAGGCTCGGTTATACACTAAACTCAAAGCAGAACAGGAAGAAGACAGAATTTTAAAGCTCCCTGCAGCTGCTCTGACACACCAAATTCTTCAAGTGGCCTCTGGCTATCAAAAGGAACAAAAATGCTATCTATGGTGCCTAATTTGAAAGGTACTTTGCAAGAACTGAAGGGTGTAATGGAGCCAAGATTTACCAATTATTAGTACACTGGAAAAAAAAGTGTTTTCTTATTACTTAAAATCTCTCACATTAGTTTGATGATTAAAATGACTGTATAGCTGGAAAGAAGTGTTTTTATACAATATGCCCCTAACAGGTAGAGCAAGTTGATACCAAAAGCATCAGGAAGAGCATAACTAAAATACAATTTTGACTTCATATTAATAGTAGACCAATACACTAATTAAAACCAACATCAACTAAACTTCCTATTTACACTAGTTCAGACAGCACAGGAGGCAAAGAACTGTGTTTCAGAAGCATATGCGAATGTTAGAGCTTCTGTCATCCAGGTGCCATTTCTAACAGAACACATGTGTGCTGAACAGTTGGCAAAAGAATGAAAAAGATTACTGCAGATATATGGGCACACAGAATCTGGAATGACAGAAAATTAAGTCCATATAGAAGGTGACAGACTGCTTGTAAGAAGGTATTTTTTTCCTACAATTTCTTCCATCTTCATGCATGTGCATGCATGCACAAGAAAGATTAAAAGGGAGAGAAAGGATGAGGGGGTTTTGATATCTTTTAAACACAAATGAAGAAAAGACTTTTTATTTGGTATTTCTGCTTTCTTTTGGGAAAGGAAAAGGAAGCTAATTTGGTTATTAGGAAGCTCTGATTCCTAAATTTGGTCAAGGCAGACACTCCTCCTGTGAAGTCAGCATCAATACCCATGATAACAGCAGCACCTGTCTTTTGACATCAAAGTTCTCTGCCTGAGAAAAAAATAATGTAAACAATAAACTTCATTTATTGTATTGTTGCTCCTGGCTTTGGTGTTAAACAAAAACACTTGGCCAGGTATTAGTGTTCTTATTTTGGAAACCTGGAATGTAAGTGGCAGACATATTGCAAAACTTTCTTTTGAATTTGGACTGCAAGAAATGGCATCATTTACTGTCATACAGTAGAGGGGACTGTGTGTTCCTATGTAGTCTTGTTGATGCTGAAGAAATCTTGATGATAGATTCATTACATCTGCTAGTTTCCATCAGGATCCAGATCAAGGTCAACTTCATTGGAAACATTAAGATAAAAAAAAGCATAGAAAGCCAACAAAAATACCAGTATAGCTGCAAGGACAAGGGCAACTTCCTGTAAAAACAAAAGAAAACAAAAAGCTTTTAGGAATAGTACCATATTTTCAGATTAATCATGAATAAATATTACTTCCCTTCTATAACGTACATCAGAACAACATCACACATATATAATTGCATCAGGCATTGATGCTTTAATGATTTTTCTATTATGGTTACCATTTCAGGTGTTGTAGAATCCATTCACTTAATGAAGATTTTGGTGAGTCTGCTATACCATCAGAAAGAGGATATTTAGCTTAAAAATCTTTAGTCTGACCTAGAAATAGGAGCTTTATATCTTATTATCCTATTCCTTCTTTTTTAAAGGAAAAGACAGAATTCATAAACCACAGTTTTGAACACAAATTTAAGTTATGAATTTACACTGTGAATTTTGATGTTTTCTAGCAATATGTTACTGCTTTTTGCCAACAAATTTGTAATTTTTTAATGAAGCAAACACAGTATGGTGGAAGTCAATGAAAATTGCTACCTCTACCTCCCAACCTCCTGGCACGCAGCACAATATGGAACTACAAACTCCTTCAGAATTGGATGAAACTTTTCTTTCTCCTGCTCTGCAATAAGGCAAAAAGCACAACAATTTGCACTTGCCTCTCTTCCCATAAAATATTGCAACTTGCTGCATCTTCCTTAATTAACATAAAAGAGACTTCCAAAGTATACATGATTTATAGCAGCTTTCAGAAGCAGAAAAATGTTTTTGTACTGCACATACTCCTTATGTGACTGCCTATCATTTTAAGGCTGGACTCTGTAAAAATATAATAAATTATAGTATGGTCATCCTCTTTACATTTCTTTTCTTTCCTGTATTTCTTTCCTTTTATGTCTTTCAAAGACACAGTATTTCACATTTTTAAGTTTTTATTTTTCTGTAAGGCACAGCACACTTCCTATAGTGTTGACTCTTATTTTGTTAGACAATGGAAGATGAAAGATAAACTTGAGAAAATTCCTTATGTCCCTTCAGCTCACAGAAAGCGTGGCTCTACAGATAACATCATCTACTGCTTCACTGCTGATCATCATCACATATTTTAAAAGTGCGCAGTCAAGATGCTCCAAACATTAGTTGTACCTCCAAACCCCACTCTCCCTCTAAAGAAAGAAGCCAAACTTCCCCTTCAATTCTCAGCTTCATGCTAAGCTATAAAACAACTACAGCAGCACAATCCCAATGTACATTCAAAACGAGAGAAGAAAAAAGGTCCATGCTTTTATGAAAACTGATCTGAATTGGTACAGAAGATGTCACATCAAACCTACTCTGTCAGTGGGACTGAAAGGAGATGCCTAGCCTGAACCAAGACAAGACACCATTTACTGTCCAAGGACAGAATCTGGCCTTCTTTAGTGTAAAGTTCATTGTGTCCTCTAAGATAGGCCAGGTGAACTCTTCCCAAAAATGACCATTTCTTACCTTAGACTAGAAGGGAGTGCAAATGGTATCTCTGGTGTGCACTGTGGGATTAATCCTACCCAGCATGTCTATGTTGGTGGTGACTTTGTGACCAGCATGTATATCCACTGACACGAAGGAGTTAAAACTGTGCATTTCCCTTTTTAGACCATAATCTGGCATTCTTCTTTGGAACAGCATTTCATTTGCATTTACATGAATGCATTATATAGTTTATCAGAATGTTGGATCAATAATTCAACATATGCCATCTAATAAATTTTGAAATACTACTGGCTAGTTGGCATATGTTCTATAGGACCATATTCTTTATTCTATAGAAACCTTTGCTTTGTATTTTATATGGATGATTGAGATGTACTTTAAATTTGTTTTACCACATTAAAATTGCTCCTGCAAATTTGCGGAGACTGTTGGCTACAGATTTCAACTACATTTTCCTCTTAGAATTGTACCATCCTCTGAACTTCATCCTCCTGATTTCATATGATTTGATTTTAAAAAAAAAAAAGTACATCTAATTCACTAATATATTAAAAGAAAGTGATTTTTGCTTTGTTGCAGTTGCAACACGTCAGTATCTCACAAAAGGGCATGGCAGCATCAGACAGGTTTCATTTATTTCCTTGTATCCACAGCTGTGCTCCCAGACCCATCTGGCCACACAGCTACTAATCTTAAGAGGATGTAATAAACAAGTGACATACAACTGCAGGCTCCATCTGCTCAGGAGAGTGGACAACAAAACCGCACAATGCAGGAACCATTCACAGTTGACACAGAGAGCAAATTCATTCCAGTATTAAAAAGTTTCTCCCTTGTTTGGATGCCACACTTCCCACGCTTTCTGCTTTACAGTAGCTTTACCTTTCCCCTCCCTTCTCCCCAGTCTCCCTTATGAAATGCTGTGATACCAGCAGCAAACTTCTGAGGAAACTTTGCATTGAAGATTTGTTTCAAAGGAAGTAGAATTGGGAAAATCCTGAGTTTTATTCTCAGGCTGCCCAGTAACTGCTGGAGAGAAGAAGTTCTTTAATTCCTCTGCATAAGTTTCACAATGAGTAACACTGTGATAACAATACTATTGCACAGCCATTAGGAACTGGGTGGCTGGATCAGTATTTATTATTCCTGGAAACGAAAAGTCTTACTGAAACTCCAGGTTTGAGAATTATGCAAGAACCTTAATTTTGAGTTACTGAAAAAGGCAGAGTAACAAAAATCTAAAATAAATGGCCTAACAAAGGACATCTGGCTCTCAGCTAGGGACCTGCAGTTTCTTAAGAATTGCATCCAGTTTATGAACTTTTATAAACATAAAGTTTGCAAGGTAAATAGCAAATGAGATGCTACACCACTGTACTGTATTTGCAACAACAGATATATATTGTCATTTTAATTTGTTTTATACTTTTCAGGTTTTGCTATTTGTATTTTAAGTCATGCATAGAAATGAAATGTTAAAATACTCCCTGCTTGGCATATATAGCTCCCTTTCTCTTGCACTTTATGGATCATCCCCGTCAGCCTCTGAAAAATCCATTTACTCAAAGGATTTCACCATGAATAATTAAAGAATATAAAAAAGTTCTATAGAAATAAACTTAAAATGATCAGAGGGTTTTTTTCTCCCTTTCTTTTTTCTTTTATATCATGGTACAGAACACTAGGAAACAATGTCCCTGCTCTCAAATCCCAAAGTACAGTCAAAGAAGCCTTTAAAAAGGGACAGAATTTTCTGTTTTATTCTATTTTATTCTCTTACATTTACGATAACATATGTAGAACCCTACTGATTTCAGGTTAAGTTTTACAGAAACTTTTCATAAAGGAAACGCATACCATTACAGCACAATGTAGATTTAATTCTCCTATCATTTTTTGTCAGTTTTACATCTCTCATGCCAAAATACTTGGATTATGTCCTCAAATTCACCCTGATGGAGCAAGTGGCAGAGCTGGGATCTAAACAAGATTAATCAGGAGATGGGTTGAGGAAAAAATGTTAGCTATGAAAACACAAATCTGGACACTGTGTATGGCAGCATCATACCCTACACATAAAGAGAAATATAATTCTTCCAGGAAATTTCAGGAGGATTTTACATGTTTTTTAATTGTCCTTCATAGAGAATCACACCTGAAACCTGCTTAAAACTAAGTAAAAGAGTACCACACATTGCTCTCTTTGAAATGCTAAACTATTCCTAGCTCTTTCTGAAAACAGACGGAAAGAAAATCATGCTGACCAAGGACGCATGTAAAAATAAATATATATGAACTTGACAATCATTTTATCTCATATAGTTTTTAACTAAAGACTTAAGGTGGATATTCACTGTGACCATTTTTTAGAGTTTCAACAAAATCTTATTTAAAAATGAATGTTTATTTCTTAATGCAGGACATTCTACAGCTAACAAAGGCAGTAATTTATGAACTTTTATCCACACTTTTTAGGTTCTAATTTTTTACTGAAAAAATTTCAGATGGAACAAATATCATTGTTGTCTCAAATAATGAGAACAAGGTACTATTAGACAGTCATCAAAACCACTTGGCTATAAGCCTACAAAGCAACATGATTCATTTAAATACAGCTGAATGCAAAATAATATATACAGGTATCAAAGATGCAGACAGTACTTATGGAGTTCTCTGCCTTGAAAAACTATAACTCTAAGAAGGTCTTTGGATTTCAGGAATAGCTGCTCCCTCAGAGTCGATGTACAAAGGTGGAGGAATTTCCAGCAGGGAGATGACCAGTATTTATTTTATCATAGAGAAGAATGAGAGGTAGTTTGGTTACAGCATATAATTATATACACCTTATTTGAGTAAATCATTTCACAGTGTGCGGTCCTTCTATCCTGTTTACAAGAAACTTTCAAGGCGCAGCTGCAGTTAGATAAGTTCAGCCTTGAACTAAGATGCCATTTTCTAGAAGCAAGAATGACTGAACATTCTTCGGGAAAATACAGACTTCCATAGCCTTTTATCATCTGATCTCTCACTGAAAAGTACATTTTTATTTAGCAGTTGTGAAGAATACTTCAACTCGGGCTCATGAGAAAAGAAGGACCTGGCTGCCAGCCTTGGAGTCAGCAAACTCAGCTTTCCTAGCTGTTCCTCTCCTTCAGGGCTGTAGGAAAACTCAGATTACTTCCATGGTCAATGTTATATTCTGAACCCCTGAAGTATCAGGTTATTAAAAGTAAGAGCACCCTATGTTTAACTGCTCAGACTTTTTTATATAGCATCAAAATTTTCCTGATGTTGAAATTTTCCTCCAAATGTACTGATTTCATGTCTAGGATTTGAGGTTTTGCTGTTGTTGATTATTCTTTGAAGTGTTACAAATTTGTCCTAAGTAGAGACATAAGAAGGCTTGAGAAAGATGGGCTACTGCTCCAAGCTCGTACAGAAGATCCTCCTAAGATTTTACTTGGTGCATCTTCTTCACATCTCAAACCACCATGATTATGATACGTATGTGTTCAGGTCAGTCAAGGGTCTGATTTTGTTCTTTTCTTTGAACATGTTGTTTTCCCTCCCTTTCATTTCAAGGTCAGGGATCAAAGCCTGACTACTGGAATAACTGGGAACATCAGACTTTATTCATTGGTGGCACATTAAGCTGCTCTGCACTTTGTGGGACACATAAGTTGGTTTGAAGACCCAGTATTTTGGCCATTAGAAAGTGCTTGGACTTTGCAGAAAGTATTGGGATGAAATTTTATGATCTGAAGTGCAGATCAAATGATCTAATAGTCTCTTGTGGCCTTAATTTCTGCAAAGCTATGGAACTGTATCTTGGCAAATATAGTTGACTAACTTAGTAGATTATGAACAGCATGAAATCAGAGAATACCCTTTGCCAAAATACACTAGGAATGTCTTTTTATCTATTCATATCTAACTTGTTCCAGATGAGACAAACTCTCCATAGTGAGGTAGCTAACTACACAACAGATTAAGAAGATATGCAAAAGAATGACAGACAGTAAGCTCTCACTTTGTCTAGGAAACATTTGATGTATGTTGTTGTTGCTAATAATTGTTGATGTATGTACTATGTTGCTAATAATTCTCTGTGGATTGATATTCTGCAATCAATTATGTCTTTGCAAGCACTTTGCAAGTACTACTGTTAAGGTTTGTGTCTACCCTTCCAGAAGACACAAAACTTCTTCATTTGTCCCATGGACCACTGATTTGTTCTCGCAGCCTGTGAAAAAATCTCTCCCCAAGAACTCCCATTACTTTTGGTCTCTGCATACCAAACTCCCACTATTTGGGGGCCAAGCTTCTTCACTTCTCAAATCATTTTCTGCTTGTCGCCCTCCTGGCTGGCACATCTGCCTCATCCACTGGGAGCAGAGCTAGCACCAGGGGTGGAAAGGCCTTCCTGCTCTACTTTGTAAGGAGGAGCAGCTGGGCTTCCACCAGCACAAGCCCTGTGTGTGGGGACAACAAAATGACCCAGAGAAAGTTCAGAGGCTCCCTTTTTGGTACTGCTACAAAGAATTTTGTCTTATCCAAACACCAGGAGACATACAGCATACTGCTTTCCCCTGGAGTTGTTTCTCAAGACAGGGGTCCTGCTTTTCCAAGAGACACAATGTATTTTGGCACTGTCTACATTAGTGTCACATATACAAACAGAGCCAGTACATTTTCTCTGCAAAAATATTTAATCTTTAAACATGTTTAAAGAGCAAATATGACACACCAAGTACGAGCATGGTCACCCTGCTTGAACTAACTTCTGATAGTTATTAGTGCTCAGCTGCTTCTCTGACATTATCAACACAGATAAAAATCCCTCATTGGGGAAATTAAAAAGTACTAAATGCCAGTGACTGATAGAAACTTTGTTACTTTAAACCTTGCATTAAAATGACAAGGCAATCAAAGTTTGACAAGACAAGCTAATTAGTATGCCAGCGATGAAATGTGAAGAATCTCCAGGGGATTGGTTCTGAAAAGTTTCATGTCATTTATAGGGCCTTTTTTTAAGATAATGTTGTCAGCTCTCATGGTGAAATACACAACATTTGAATTTCATTATCCTCATAGAAATTAAGGACCAAAATCCCTTCACTATTTTTTAGTCCTCTTTTTTTTTCACCCTAAACACTACACTAAGTCTTAGCTTACAGCCAGACACTTCAGTTCTTCAGGACACTAATGCAAAACAACCCTAGAGTCACCAATGACATTAAAAAGCCTATTGTTTTAAATAGCTGTATGGTGCTTAGTGTGTTAGCTTATTGTGTGTAGGTATTTCATGGAACTACAAAAATACTCCCCTTTCCCAGAGAGTTTATACTTCTACATTTATCCTTCCTCTACAGTATTCTTATTAACTTTAACTTAGCTTTTTATAATAAAATGTTTATTTTGAAATGCTGCATACTGCATCATGTACTGAATAGATATGTATATAAACAAATAAAATACATTCCAAATAAATGTATGTGTCAGATTTCTTCTCAAATATTCACAAGAACTTTGGACATTTTTTTTAAAAATGCCTACTGATTACATTTCATTGTAGTTATATCACTTTTTTTTCCTCTCAACACAGATTGAAGTTAATCAACTGCTACAGCACAGAATAAGGGCCTTCATAACAAAAAAAGACTAAAATCCCAGCCTTTGGAAGGTGAATCATGTTGCTTATTACAATCACTCATCACAGGGAAAAGGAGGAACTCTTAAGAGACAGAGGGGAATGGAAATGGGTTTCTGCTCGGAGTGGCAGGCAAATTCCTTCCTGACCTACCTCGCCCCTCAAGGTGCCCGTAAACAATAGCTTTGAGGCCCTGGAATCTGATGACCAGGGAGATGAGAGTGTGGATGAAGATCCATCCAGGCTGGAGGGGTTGTGTAGGGCAGGGCAACCTACCCCCCGCATCAAAACCTCCTCAATTAAGAAAAAAAGAAGGGCAGTAGTCATTGGTGACTCCCTTTTGAGAGGAATGGAGGGCCCAATATGCCAACTGGACCCAGCCCATATGGAGGTGTGTTACCTTCCTGGGGCCCATGTAAGGGAAATCACCAAGAAACTCCCTCTTGGCATGGCCCACTGACTATTGCACCCTGGTTTTCCAGGTGGACACAGACACAGTCCCAGCAAGACTATGGATGATCAAGAGGCACCTCAGGGCCTTGGGACAACTGGTCAAGGGATCTGCAGAACAAATTCTCTTCTGTCCTGCCAGCTGCTGGCATACCAAACAGAAGTTGTCAAGAATTATTTCAAAAATTATCCAGAAAACAACAGAGGAGTACTTAGGATAGGTGTGGAGGATGAACATAAAAAAGGCGGCACTTGGACACCTGGAGGATCTTAACACTGGACTGAGCAACACATGTTGTGCCCAAAGAGAGGGGTATAGGTTATGGGGCTTCACAACTAAGCAGCCTCTCCAGGGGTAAGGAAGGAAATTTCCCTGCAGACCCTTCTGTCCATGAGCATCTTCTGTCCACGGTGAAGCTCTGCTGCAGGAGGGACTGAGCAGGGTGAAGAGCTGTCACCATGAGATAGGAAGAGGTGCACCTTTACCTCAAAATGTTAAATATACCTCGCTTCCAGGCTGACCACTGCAGGGTCTGTCAGCACAAGTGCAGACTTTATTCTACAGAAATTGCCCATGTTCTGGTAGAAGTATTGTAACATTTAGTAAGCCTGAGGTTGTTGGCATTAAGCAGGCCCAGTGAGAAGGATGTAGTCAAAAGCCTGGCTTTCCTTCCCTTACAAGCAAATCCCCAAAGGGAAAGGTGCCCAACCTACCCTCCTTTTTTCTTTAGCTCTGTCAGTTTTTCTCAGCAATTTGGAAGCTAAACAAATTACTGTGATCTACTTGGTGATAATCCAGTTTTTTTGGGGTTTTTTTTTTAAGGTCCAGAAGCACAAAAAAATATTACAGCCAGAAGAAAATATTTTAAAGAATTTTTTTAAGGCAGAGGCAGAATTACAAACCTGAGACCTCAAACAGTACAACTATCAGAACCCCAGAAACATACCTTCTCATGATCTGGGGAGCACATGTGCACCTTGATGGCAAAAGTCCTTTATTCACTAATACTCAATTCTTCATTACATATATGATTACACATATGCTTTACCATTCACCTTCATTTTTAGGAAAGAATTACTTAAAAAAAAAAAGGAAATGAAACAGGTTTTGAAGGACCAAATCTCATACTCTTCTCACTTGTGAAAGACATGCAAAAAACTTGTACATTTTAAAAGAATTAGGCTGTACACTAAGTCTCCACGTAGAACATCACTTTTAAAAGGTCATGTCATTGAAAGAAAAATGAAAAGAAAAAGGAAAATTTAATAAGGAAGGAAATGGAACTCAAAAGGTTAATAATCTATCCTTTAAACAAAAAAGGCAATCTACTTTTTCTCATTAAAACCTGACACACAGCACTAACTGAGGAGATTATGTTGTGAAAACATACTGCATCGCATGGTAATGCTTGATCGAGATCAGCAATCAGGAGCAAAAAGAAAGCACTGTTTCGTGATTATAATAGCAAATTCTGGAAGACAACCAAATACATCATCTGGCAGCCCAACAGCTGTTACAGCTTGGTAGTAATACCTTGGCATTTGCTATAAGCTATAACTTGAAAAAATTGATTTCTCATCTGCCAGAAACAAGAAAATGTTCTCCTTTTAACAATTCTGAAGTTTCTTTCACTAGAATACCTAGGCAGTGGATCCACCTTCTTATTTTGCTCAGGTTGTACTCTTGCTGCTAAGTTAACAGTATATCAGTTAGATTAAAAAAAATAAGTTTGAGGAAAAAATACTCAAGGCAACATAAATAATGTCTTCAGACAGATCCCATTTTGATGATACACTGTGTAGTAGATAACAGAAAATATTTCTAATTGTCCTCCTTGCTTATATTCACAACTGTGATCAAAAGTAATTGTTATACTTCATACCTGCCTAAAAGGGTGCATTTTTAAAATAAAGTTTAGTACCCTTCCATATGTTTTACTGTTAGCTAAGCCTTCTTTTTCCATGTCAAAGGCAGTACACAAGGATGCAGACTGAGACAATAATGCTGAGAATTAACAATACTTAACAAACCCAGTCTTTAAATTACTACTGGTATAGGATCAGAAGAGGAACTTTGGAGATGTTTATTGTAATTTATCTAACTGTATGAAATAGTTAAAGAACTTGATCTGTGTGTAGACAGGCTCCCCAAAATCATCAAATTTCTAAGCACAGTACTTTAAACCTTAAAGCATGCATGCATCATAACAAGGACACAGACTACGTAAAATCTTTCAGCATTTCAAATATTCAAGTCATTTTAGGGTTAAGTAAAAGCAATTCATCATAAATATTTTAGATTCTAGCATTCTACTTAGATTTTGAAGTGTCATAAACAATATCTCTCAGAAGTCAATATTCACACAGTACATCTATGGGGCAAAGAAACAAACACAAAGGTGGTCTGAGCTATCAAAGAGGTCTCTACCTTTACGCCTAGTGCAGTTTTCTTGGCCTCTGCTTTTAATCTTGTAGCTCTTAACATTGGCCTGGTTTTCTTATAATCTTGTTTCCCTAGAGAAAAAAGCATATTTAATGAAAACGATGCAAAAATAGTATAAAGAACGTGAGCATTTATTTCAGTTGAAAAGTTGGATTTAACATATTAAAAACATCCCACAGTCCAGCATTTTAAACAACAGCTATTCTGTAACACAGGCACTCAATCTGTGGAACAACCATCCTTAACACAGACAGTGATAGTAACAAAATCTGACAAATCAGTGTGGAACCTGTTATTCCAGAGTGACATCAAAATACAACTATGGATAGATATCCACTAGTACAATGTTTTATAAATTGCTCCATAGGAATCAGCCAGTAAATACTTAAGATTCCCTCTCACTGAAATCAAAAGTTTTCATTAGAATTTTTCTTGGTTAGTCATCTCTAATGCATATAGATAAATGTGCAATACAAGACATTCTGGTGAATGTAAATGTTCATAATTCTGAATTGGAACATCATTTGCAGGTATCAGAACTCAGAGATATGGAGATCAGTCTAAGTAAACACTAACAAAACCATTGCTTGACACCATCTGCTTGTAGAAATACATTACACAAAATCTTTAACATGAACTTTCTACAAGTTACAGGGACTACCTCTTGCAGTCACAGAGTGCAGTGCAGGGCTTGACTCCTGTGAGTCCAGATGAAATGAGTTCAGAGGAGGACATGTAATTATTCAAAAATGGTATAAATTGTATAAATCATTTATCTCAACTAAATAACAAAGCATAAAACACTTGATATCTCTCAGGGATATTTCTGCTGTCTGAAAGGCTTGTTAGTGTTGTATTATGAACTACTGACCATAGCTTCTTTAGGTTAACAGATGTCAAGGTGCAGATACAGTCACAAAAGGAGAAGAAAAAGTGGAATCTGTGAAGAAACTGCTCAGAGGGATAGAGCCTCAGTACAACAGCTTTGGCTTTTTTTAAAAGTCCCTTTCATTTTTTCCCTCCTAATGAGTGCATATCTTTTTTGTTCTTTACGCCTAATTCCAAAGCTAAGCTATAATGCTTAAAGCAGAGTGTCTGGCCTTATACAGATCACTAAGTTTACCTATTTGTACATTAGCTTTCATTACTATTACAGTCAAATAATTTAACCTTTCCTCTAAAACTCTGTCCAGTTGTTTTGTATACAAAAATCTCATTTGTCCAAGCAGATGTGATTTTACATTTATAATCAATAATGCAAACTTCTCATTTTATGGCTACCTTCAAAACTGGGATATTATAGTGTAGTGATGAAATTCTGAAACATCAATGTCTTCTCCAGTGATAGACTGGATTCATGTTAACACACTTCTGACTTTATCTACTGTTTGTATCATCCTGCTCATACTCTTTGTGTCTCCCTGCTCATACTCATTACAAAGATTGTCTGTGTAGCATACTGTGAATGTTGATAACAAATTTGCTTTCATTACACAATCTCTTCTCATTCCTATGGATTATATATTGTGAAGGTCTCCGTATTATTCTTTGGTCAGGTATTATTCATAAAAGACTTGAAATAACTTAAAATACTCAATGACAAATGGAAAAATAACTGAAACTATGTGTATTAGGAACAACAACAACAACAACAAAAAAAAGGCAGCATATATCCAAGGAAAGTTAGAGGATACAGTGAAGAAAGGATGAGAAAGATGATTTATGTCAGATGCTCCAATATATTCATTCAGTCAATACATCTTTTAAGCAGGACAGGACCACTGCAGCATTATTTTTCAGAAGTCAGTAATATCTGATAATAGGATGCATCAGGAGCACAGTAATTTTTTAGGACATTTAAGGAAAGAATTGCAGAAACCACAAAAATGGCTAAGTCATGAGATGAAGTTGGACAGAGAGAGAATGTGTTTCTTCTCCCTGAAGTCCCACACTCATACTTCTGCCATGAAATAGTTAAAAAATCTTTCATAATTTCCATTACAAATGGCAGAAGTTTATTACTCATAAAAATACAGTTCAGGCTGAAATTTGGCATAGACACACCCCAGCCTTGAATTTTTTTGTTTGTTTGCTGGGAGCCAACTTTCATAAGTGATGCAGCTGTTCTTACTTACTTGTGAACAAACTAAAGAAATGTATCAATCTGAAATGTTTTAAGCATGAAAAAAAATCTTCGTTTAGAACTATATAACTGACAAGCACTAAGTTCAGTCTCAGTTCTCATAATTCAGGTTTGCTGCTCTTTCATTGGGGTAAATGAAACAATGGTCAAAGATTTTCCTTCCAGTGATGCAACAGCATTAGATAACAAAAACTTGAAAGCTTAGTAAGGTCCATTAGGAATGGGACACAAGTCAGCTAGTAAAACCCACCTCCCTTTCCTCCCATTGACCATTCTCCCTCCTCTTCTCCACAGCTCAAGTGTGAAGATGACACGAGCAGGGGAAAATATTGCACAGAAGACCCAGTCTGTGAAATAGATCTATGGGCAGGGCCATGGTTATCCATCCAACTGAGAAAGCTTATTAGTGTTCTTTCCCTTGGTTTCAGGCACCCTGCTACTCCTTATTCCAGTATCATGGCTACAGATAAGACTGGATTCTACTTATCTAGAGAATACTTCCAGATTTCTATTGGCTGATATGAATAACTAACCCTCCTAATAACAAACAGGCTATTTCATTGATGACTCTAGAGCTGGTAGTTCTCCAAATCCATGCACCTGCCATTAATTTACCACTCTCTTTGCTAACCCTCCTAATAACAAACAGGCTATTTCATTGATGACTCTAGAGCTGGTAGTTCTCCAAATCCATGCACCTGCCATTAATTTACCACTCTCTTTGCTAACCCTCCTAATAACAAACAGGCTATTTCATTGATGACTCTAGAGCTGGTAGTTCTCCAAATCCATGCACCTGCCATTAATTTACCACTCTCTTTGCTAAACGTAATAGCCAAAAGGAAGAAAATATGGTAGGGAAACAGACAGAGTCCACCTAGTGCAAAAGTTTAAAAAGGGCATCTGTGGACTTCTTTATAATGAAAACCAGATTCAGAAATTGTACTAAAAGACTCTTAAAACACGTGAACTTTCTGAGGCCTTGGGAAAGACATCTGAACTACAGGTCTATAAAGAACAGTGAAATGCAAAGCTCCTGCCATGTGAATACTGATCATTACCACCTGGAAAACAAGCAGAAAAAAATAATACAGGCTCCCTACAGCCTCCTTTCTTTTGGGCTTGCAAATTCAACCAGTTGGGATAAGTATATTCACACTTTCAATGCCTTCTAGTTTTATCTCACTTATCCTGCAAGCCGTCTTGTACATTTATCTGTCAGAGTCATCAGTTTAAGCTATTTCTTCTTCTCAGGAAGTGATCATCAAAGCCAGTTGAGACAGACTCATCAGACAAAGCTCCATTTGTCTGCTTTATCCAATGCCTATCTGAGACACCAAGTTTTCCTGATGGAATATATAAAGGCAAGAAGAAGCCAGAAAGAACTGGAAGACGTCCAGACCAAATCTTATTTTTCATATTACTTAAACAAAATCCTTACCTCTTTGACTAGTCATTATTGTTACCAATTTGTCATCTCTTCTCTCAAACTCTAAACTTTAGTGCCAGTTTTCCTTAACTTTTTTTATAACTGCCCCAGTTTATTTATTTATTTTTGAACAAATGTACCAATTCTTTCCTTTTTCAGGTCCACCACTTCCTTTCCATTTTTAAGGCCAAAGTACTCCATGATAAGACAACTATTTATACTGACTACAGCTCTCTGCTTGTCCTGCTTCCTGACAGTCCCTCCAAAGATTATTTTACTAGCTGTAGGATTAGAAAAGGGTGAACATAAGGGTGACATACAGGGAGCTTTTTAGCTATTAAATCAGCTATATTGTGAAAAATTACAAAGGGTGCCTCCTTCAGAGGGGGTATTAGGGATTCATACAATATGCAACATGAGTTTGTTTTTCTTCATGTAACTAGGAATAAAAATCTATGAATTTTGCAAGATTTTTTTTATTTAACTCTGCTTACAAAGGAAATTGAGATCCCATACATCTTCTATTCAACAATTTTAATAACATATTAGAGATGACCTGATCTTGTATATTTAGTAGTCTTTTTAATTAAACCTCCAATGACATGATGATAAATGCAAAACTTAAATAATACGTATGAGCTAGACAAGTTCATTAAGTTCTGGGTTAATTTTTTTTAGTCTACAGAAATACTGTGACACTGCCAGGTAGTATGCACAACACTGTACTTCAGCATGCATACCAAGCTCCTTGATACATGTAACAGAGAACGCAGCATGTTGATGATTATTTCAGAAAACTGACTACATTCATGATTGTGTTTAAAGATGCTGCTGTTTAAGACACAATCTGAAAAAATATACAGAATAACTTCATGAGGAAAAAAAATTGTATTTCCAACCCTTCTAGATATTTACTCTTTGATTCTAACAATAGCTCATTACTGGAATTGAATAACAGACTAAAGACTGCCTCTCTGCTTTTCAATTCATCAGGCTTAAGCAGAAACAGGACTGCATCTTTGGCCTTTGTTGATGCTGCTGTCCAAGCTTATTATCACATGAATATCTAGTTATTGTTTTATAAATGTTCACATTTCAGGAGCTCCCTGCTTTCTTTTCTCTCAGCAGACTTTACAATATCCACCTTCATTATCATCATGTGGCAGCATTGCTCTTCGCCTGCATTTGCTACTTTAAAAATTAATGCACTGCTATTTTCTGAATACTGTACTGCGTAAGCTGCTTATGAGTACATTATGCTATCAAGCAAGCACATGCAGAAAAGCTTCCTAAACTGTTATTCTTTCAATGAAAATACAGCTGGTTCTGCTTCAAAGGCACTTCTTTTCACCTGCAAATGGACTTGCTTCTACACTTATTCCTCAATTCATTGTCTTTTATTTGTGTCTGCAAATCTTTAATTGCCTTTAATTAGAAAGAAGTAAATTCAGTGCTTTAATCTTGCAAATACATTCAATCATAATTCTGTCTGGGATGAATACCAAGTTCTATTCACTGACTGATCTTTATAACAAAGGTATATAAATTTATTGTCCATTTATATAGACCACACCAATTAAGCCACAATGGAAAACCAAATAGATAAGAGTCAAAATATTTGAAATGAGAAATGTGCAATCTAAATTTAATTACTCAGACAAACAATTTAAAGATGAGTTATTTACAGCATGCCAAAAAACCTGACAGATAGTAAAATTTTTTAATCAACACTACAGATTTAAAATTCCTTTCAACACTTTCGCTATAATTTGTAACAACCAACAAACTGCTGTCCTGAATCTTTCTGTGCTGGTATTATAGTCATACTCAAAACATTAGTAAGACGTTTTCCATACATTAGCAATCTATTTCATATGTTAAAGTACTGTTTAAGGTGCAATAAAACTACAACTAGAGGGTAAATTTTAGTTACCAGTAGTAGTTTAACTAAAGCACATTACTGTAACTTATATTGAAAACCATACTAAAATACATACACAGCTAATTAGAAACTAGAGACAGATTGTGGAAAGATTTACTGACAAACTGCAAGTGTGAAATCACACACCTAGTTAAGCTGAAATCAATTTGTTTATTATGATTATTGATATGAATGAGTGAAGGTTCCAGGAACTCTTCACAAAACCCCACAGAACAAACACAGAAAAAGAAAATGGACCTCTGGTCTTTACAGGGTTTCCGCAGTCTGACTTCAAGCATCCCATTCTTTTCCCTGCAGCAACAGGGGTAAGGGAGAATTAGATCTTACTGGCAGGGACAAAGGCCCAAGATGGATGAAGGTTCAATCATGCTGTCCCTCCACAAGCTCCTTATCTAAAAGACACAGGAGGTCACACCCATTACACCTGATTTCAGTTTTAGGTGGTTGCTAGTTTAGGTCTCTGTTTTCTTCCCATAAAGAGATTTCTCCAAAGAGTGAGTGACAGCAGACTAGCATAGACTAAAGTGCTCCCTGGTGCTGCCTGTTTTACTGTCAACAAAAAGTAGAGATGTTCAGAACCCAAGTCAGTTGCAGCGTTGGCTTCAACTCTAAGGTTAAGCAGAATAAATACAAACCAAGGAAGCAGCTCTACAAGACAAGTAGAGAAGAAGTACCAGTCCCTACATGACTTTATCTTGATTCAAGACATTTGCAGGCATGGCAAATTACCTTTGAAGCGATTATCTTGAGTATTACTACTACTATAGAGAGAAAATCATAGAGCCATGAAGGGACTGTAAATTACATTGAAAACCACAGCCTGAATTCCATTCCTGCTCAGCTGTGCCACGGTGGTTCCCAAGCCAGTTAGCTGTGCCTGTGCCACAGAGCCACTGTGCTGAAGATGCACCATAATTAGCACACTGCTTCTTCAGAACTACTCCTGTATACCAGCTATGGTTCTGCTTTTAGCTACACTCTTGGGGTAGAGGTTAGGTTAGAAAACATTTCTGGGGATCACATGGTCCACCCTTCTGCTCAGAACAGAGCCAATTTTTAAACTGTATTCAACCTGAAAAGCAGCTCCAGTGACTCGGGAAGCTAGTATAGCTGAGCTTATCCAGTTAAGTTTTGAGTAGTTCCAAAGGTAGAGATTTCACAACCTCCCTGAGAAACCCTTTGCTCTGGTAAAAATATTTTTCACTTACCTACTGAGAATTGTCATGTTCTAACTTGCCTTTCCTACCATTGTGCATCTTTGAGAAAAGTTAGGCTTCACCCTGCCAGTAGCTTCCTATTAAGTATTTGTAGAGAGCAGCAACATCTCAGCTGAGCTTTCTCTTCTTCAAGCTGAAAGGACAGCTCTCTCAGCCTCCTCCTGTACATCCTGTGTGCCAGATGGACATCCTGACCCTTCACTGGCCTTGCTCCAGTATGTCCATGTCCTCCTTGTTTTCTTGTGGATGAGCATGGCACTTGCCTTTTTCAACCATAAGGGAACCACTTCTGTGGAACCAGTTAAATGGCTGACAACTGAGGGAGAATTTAGCCATAAAATCATATTGCCTGAAATACCTTAATGTCACTATTGCCATGGAACTAAAGTGTACCAAAGGAATTCAGCAGGGTCTGTGAACAGCCAGTCAGTGGACTAAAAGGTTCAAATTGGTTTGCACTACCAGCATTTCCCTAACTTTAGAGTACTTTGCTTTTTACAAGGAGGGAAGACAAGCATTTATTTTCTTACATGCCCTGGGGCTCCAAAACTGAGCTCTATGTAGTAGTACAACTTTTCTTTAAGTGCCTTTCTAAATGCCAGCAAGTTAGGTGTCTGGCACAGGGAAAGAAGTGTTTTCTAAAGTGATTTGTAACAATAAAACACAGAAGTACCTACTCACCTGCCTTCACAGGTGCATAAACAAGTATTTAATTCTGATCTTTGAGAAATTTTAAACCAGCCATTGTATATTCACTGAATAACAGAACTTCAACCCAGTGAAACTCTATGAAACTCTACTCTCACACACCACATCTTCAACATGCCTGCTTCATTCTGCAAATAACTATTGGTTAGGATTTTGAGGAACCTCGGAAAAACAAAACTCCATAAAAATTTCAGGCCTAACTTCAGTAAAAATCAGTTGGTAAACCACACATCAGTAACAGTTTTATAACCTGTGTCTGAGAACTGGCAACACAGCCCTAGTTCTCATCTTTGGAAACAAGATCAAGCTCTCAAGTATTTATTACTGGGTTTTGTGTTATTAGTGTCACATGGATAAATTCAATGACCATTCTCTTCCTGAGAAGCAGAAGTGAGATTTTCTTATTTTTAATTGCTGTGATTCCAGAGGGAGTTTTTGGAGTCTTAGGTTAACAGAAAGATTTTTATATGTCTTATACCTACACAAGAGTGTGTCTGTACTCACAAAAGGCATGAAAACCCCCCACAGCCCCTCTATTTTATTCAGGTTTAATGGCAGCTCAAATCACTGACCATTTTTCAATCTTGAGAGACGGAACAGCTTGACACTAATAATACATTTGCAAAGGACACATCATCATTTAACACAACATTAAGTGCTCAGGGACAACTTTTTACTGTAGACACAATGTGCTCTGAGCTCAGGGTTGACATTTAATGCTACAAAGATAATCCAACCAGTCATTCATGAGGGGTAAATCAATTTTCAAGCAACTATATTTCAGCTTTAAGCGAACAAGAAGGATGCATTAAAATGAATAACTTCATTTTATGCTGCATGCAAGATTTAAAAACCCCAAAATATAATGCATTCTTAAGTACACCAAAATATACCCATTTAATTATTGCTATCTTTTCCTGATTCCAAACCAGAAGTCTGGTAATATTTGTTAAATATAATATTCTGACTGGAAGCAGAAAATCCCTTAGAATTCTCTAAGAGTTGCCATGAAAAGCAGCATTTCATTAAAAAAAGATTTACATTTAAAATTTGTATTCAACACACTTTGATTGTATCAGGTAATTAAGAACATATTTAAATTAGTACCTTTTCTGATACTTCTTTTAGGAATATTTTAAAAATCTATAATCTCTAATCTCTAATCTAAGGAAAATAAATGCAGAAAACCAGTTATCAATAATGTACAGAAAGAAAAATAAAAACAATACTTTAAATCAGCTAATTATTCAGGTAATTTGTTTTCAATACATGCAAGATCTGAAGAACAGCACTAAAAATATTGATGCTTACTAGTACTATTTGATAGGCAGTCCTTTTTCATGCCTTTCAGTGCTAAACTATCTGTTGCAATCTTGTGCTTGCTTAAGTCCAACAGGTGCATGCCTACAGCCATTAAAAAGTAGTGGCTCCATGTAAAAGAAGCCACACAATGGCAGCTCTCCAATTAACCTTTCCAACAATCTCATTAACATTTCCTACTCAAACAGGCAACTGTGAAAACCTTAAATACCTTTCTTAAAAATAAATTAACACAATTAATTTGAAACAGATCACTGGGTGGGTGTTTTGCTTCTTTCTTCTCCACCCACATAATACATACATACATTACTTGTATGTACGTGTTGTTTTGAGTACATTTTTACTACTTTGCTATGGAACAACTGCTCGCAGTTACACTTTCATATAAACAACCATATTTTAGTATAAATTCTGAAAATGAAAAAAAAAAAAAACCAAATCAAAACTACTACTGCAGAGAGAGAATATTTACAAGAGTGTGTAGTAATAGGACAAGAGAGAATGGCTCCAAATTGAGAGTAGGTTTAGACTAAATATTAGAAAAAAAATTCTCTGCTGTGAGGGTGGTGAGACATCAGAACAGGTTGCCCAGAGAAGCTGTGGATGCCCCATCCCTGGAAGTGTTTAAGGTTGAGCACTAAGTAGCCTCATCTGGTGAGAGGTGTCCCTACCCGTGGCAGGGGCTGGAACAAGATGAGGTCCCTTCTAACACAAAGCATTCTGTGATTCTGTGAAGTATTCACTATTAATGCAATTAAAAGCCATATTTTTATCAAACATTTGATGAGATGATTTTTGGACAACAGAAACTATCATACTACTTCTTTGCTGTTAAGAGGTGTGAAAAAGGCAGCATAAGGTGTGGTAAGAGAGACACACACAACACGAAGAGTCTGCCTTTGATTCAGGCTGCACCCAGCTGCAATTTGGCTTAAACTGATTTTATTAACGGTTGGCTGCAAATACAGGAAATGTGATACATCCCCCCAAAATGTGGAAACAGATCTTACTGGTATCTTTTATGTACACACTTTTCTTACACTATCAGTCTGCCTGTGACTCTACTCACTGTTACAAATCCTTTCTCCAAGATTATTGCATACACATTTCTTACACTTATTAATTAATCAGTTGAATATTTATGCCACAGTTAAGAAACTTGCCATTTTTCTATTGGATTATATTCTATTTTTCCAAGCCATTTCACTGATTTCTCAAATTTAGTTTGAATTTGCCTCTCATACTGGTATAATTTGCAGACTAAATTAATCATCCACTGGCAATTGAAATACTAGGTCCAGGACAGGACACTGTGGAACCACTTGTAACTACTGAGAACAGCTTTCATATCAGTTTGGTACCCATCCTGCAGTACCTTCATATTTGTACATCTCAAGTTTGTTTACCAGAATACATTGACAAGTTCAAGGTGAATGGTACCTCTTCCTCTTCCCCATCAATGGAAAGTTTGCTACTCTGTCAAAGAAAATGGAACTGATTTGACAAAACACACTGGTTGTTGCTTATCTCCTTGTTGGACCGTGGGTCCTTACAAGAAACTGTCCTTATCCTGAAGAGCTTACTGTGAAGGATGAGGAAGCTGAATTCAATAATTTATGAATATTATACATTCCATCTGTTTGCTTGTTATTGTGATGTTGGCTTTATAATTACCAGAGGTTAGCTCCAATAAATGCTGGCCTGTGCTTAGGCAGGAAGGTTCTCCACCAAGAGCACTTAAAGACAACCAAGGAAAATATAGACACTGATGACCAGGTCATCACATTCAGTTGCCCACAATAAAGCATATCCAGGTAACAGATTTTCCACAAAATATATTCTCTGCACTTATCTCTGCAACTACATAGCCACAAATGTCTCCCATTGTCTTACATTAACTACTGTCTTTTGACCTTGAACAGACAGGAGCAACTACAATCACAGAAGTCAGATACCCACTCGGTTATATTTTTAGGAAAAAATTCAACACATATGTATCAAAAGGCTCAAAAGGCTCCTGGTCAAAAGGATGCCACCTTTCTTCTTCCCTCACTGAAGAAAATCTGTTCAGCAGCCCTAGCCCATCTGAACTATCAAGAAATAATTCCAGACCACCTCTCTGGCATTAAGCAGTACCAAACCAACCATTGCCAGAAAAATGTCTTCAATATCAGTAACATGAAATTTATTCCTAATTATTCTGGTGTGCATCATGCTACTGCCAGACAACACCACTAACTCATTCCCAAAAATGGTTGCTGTATAAGCACCATAAAATCACCAAGTGCAGCAACACTTTTAAACCTTCTGGATAAAGAGTCACTGCTGTTTCAGGAGAGGAGGATGTCTGTCTCTCTGCTGTAATTCACATCACACAACCTGACATGTCCAACCTTATTAGGTGACTGGGACCAGTCCCTGGAGGATGACACAGTGGGACTGTGGCACCATATGATTCTGGAGTCATCCCTTCTCCAATGTCTAATGCTTCTTCACATGCACCCTCCAAGGAGCCACAGACATCCCCAGCAATGCCTCACAAGCCTTTCTGCTGAGGGGCTTTGCTTAAACAAGGGATGGTGACAACTAGCCCAGGAAGGAAATGACACAACCTGTCACCCACAGCTTCTTCTTCCCCAACAGGAACAGAGAGGCCTTGGAGGTGGCCTGGAAAACCAGAGCATCTTGGGGCCTGAGCATGATGAGGCCACATGAAACATAGCACAGGACTTTCACCACAAATACCACATCACATCTGTTTCTATCAGCTTCAGTTTTCTGTTCTCACACACAATAGGATGGCACTATTTGAACATTATTAAAGCATAGATCTGATTTTATGAAAAACAAACAAAGCCTTGCAGTAAACAAAGAACATCAACAAAGTCATATGATGAACCAGGGACAAAGCCCCAGAGACAGTAGAGCTCAGGAGATGCTGGGGTCACTTCTTTCTAACAGATGCTTTGTTGAGCTGAAATCCCTTTTAAGATTAACCTGAGACTTTGATGCCAAATTTACATTAAGTCACCACTGGTCACAACTTGCTAAAGAAAAACTTTCCAGGTCTGAACCAAACGAAGCCTGAACCTGTAGGGAACAGACTAAATTTATGGATTTAGTTCAAGTGTGGGATTCATGTTGTTCACCTAGGAGCAGAAGACCTGAATGAGCTGAGGAGGATATCCTATGAATAATAACAACCACATTTGGAAAGCCAAAGGAAGAAAATATCCAAGTAAAGAGACCTGCAATAAGTCAGGCACCATAAGAATGGCACAACTGTGATCCTGAATGCCTTAATTTCTGATCCAGTGTCTTATCCAGTGGATAATGCTTTTCTCAGAATTGAAAATAGAATGCTGTCTGCCAAGATGCAGTAATTCCTTACTAGTAAGTCATATCATTCTGGACCAGCTGTATATAACAAGGCCATCCCAAAATACAAGTTGTAATTTATTAATTCTGCCTAAGTAAAAGGCTCCCAGTAATACTGACAGTATTTGCAGTTCTCACTTCAATGAAGCACATTGCAAAGGATGCTTCATCAGGCCTACATATCACTGTCACTCCAAAAGTCAATCCACTGACAGTCGTAGCAGAGGTGGATGTTACAGGATACTGTGAAAGTGATTATGTAAGATAGGAAAGCAGATTTTTGGAATCTCACTCCAGCAATGCCGAAATCAGAAGCCTTTAATGGAATTAGCCAAGAAGGGAACATCTCTTGTACACATCACCATTATCCCTTGGGATCCTAAAATTACTTGTGAGGAATAATCTCTCCAACTCACTCATAATTTTAGCATGCCTAAGAACTACATATCTTCAGTTCGCCTGTAATTTGAACTTCTTTCCTTCAACAGAAACACCACCTGACAGGTCTTAACTAAAAGTGAATGACAGCAATAGCAGCTTACTTAAAAGTGCAAAGGAAATGCATATTTATGAGCACCCAGAGTAATGATTTATGGAACTGAGAACTAAAGGTGTAATAATGTCTTGAAGGCATATTAGGAGACATAATTTTACCTTCAAGAGCCAAACCGGGCTTCTGTCAGTGATGAGATGGGTGTTAAGATAATACGATAGAGGAGCCTGGCTAACTTTTGAATTTATCTTTAATTTTTCACACCTACTACTTCATCCTTTTCCCTTTCTGAATGCTCACATAAAAGGAACTGCACATGTGTGCATAGTAAAATAATGGCATCTTACTCCTAACTTCGGGACTGGGCTTACTGCCTGACAGGTGACTGTCTGGAATCCTTCACAAATACTGCAATCTAAAATACATAGTGAAGAATACTTCAAACCTTCTCTTCAGAAATAGAAATTTGTCAAGTAACTTATATGCTGCATTCTTTCGAGTAACTGATATCAGAGTGATGGTAATGATTTTATCTGAGACCTTTTGATTTTATTTCACCATTTGCATTAGCATCACTGTTTCGCTGATATTTTAATGAATAAAATCAGCTGGTTTTAGTAATAGCCTTACTTTGAACATCACTACTTTATAAATGAATTAAACAGTGAAAAGTTTGTATTAGGACAACCTATTCAAAGAATGAAGGGTTGCTTCCAGTATCCTTTTTTCCAAATCTTTATTTCACAGGATGATCTTTTAAGTATAATGTCTCTTGTAGGAAACATACAAAAGATGGAGACACTGTTGAGGAAAAAATTCTACCATCTGGAAAACTATTTGATTAGATCAGATAAAGCACTGAGCTGTCTTCTATTCCTGAATCTTCCGTAAAATTACTGTATGACCTTGGGAAATCTCTTTTCCTTGCAAGACTTTGGTACTCACCAAAAACTCTTGAGATCCTGGTCTAATGGTATAATAGAAGTAAAAAACACTCATGAATGTTATCTATTAGAGATTATTCTCTGATGGCC
Organism: Rhipidura dahli; assembly: GCA_013399225.1. NCBI lineage: Eukaryota > Metazoa > Chordata > Aves > Passeriformes > Rhipiduridae > Rhipidura > Rhipidura dahli. The sequence goes on along the minus strand of VXAC01002703.1, from coordinate 1,002,396 downwards.
TATATTAATTTCTTTTTAAAGATTTTAAAATTACATTTACAAATATAATGAGAAATAATTAAACAAGTACCTGAAAAAGTAGCTGAATCTGCTACTGACCCTTAAATTCAATTTCTTATTCATTAAAAATGTGTGTTAAATATTTATAAAGCCACGGATAAAGCAATTTCAGTTTCTGGAATTATAAGCATACAAGATTAAACAGAATTAAAGAGAAAACTAATGTTTAGCTATGCTGTGTTCCTCACAAACTGTATGTGGGCATTGCTTGGATCATAAAGGTCCTGTATGCCACCCCCTGCCTTCCCTTGATGAAGTCCCTCTGTCTAGTCACCGAGACACCTAGTCAGCACGTGAAACAGGACACAGAACATCAGCCATGCACCATTCAGTGACCAGTGACTTGTTCTTAGTTCAACTCCATCTCCTGAGAGGGAGTCCTGATAAAAACCATCAGCACAGAGAACCCCCCATCTTCCACGTGGGCTCCCAGCAGACAGGAAAGGCACTGATCTGCACAGATGAGAGTTTATTTGTAAACTCTCTGAATGGTCCTCTATTGACATTTCTCAATCTGATGGATTCTATTCTTTAAACACACCAGAAAAGACACTTTCATTATACATAACATGCACAGTGAAAAATTGTCAATACATTTCTTTTTCATTGTAATTTTTCAGTACCTTACAACCTAGAGGTTTGTCTCACATTTGGAGAAGAATGTGTTTCTGAATGTCTCATTTCACAGATAGATAGATAGATAGATAGACAGACAGATGTAAGAACACAGAACAACAAAAAAGCCACACACCCTCCCTATGGCCCGTTTTTCAGTAGCTGCATTCCTCAGAAGAAAACAGACACATCACTTTCAGTTACAACACGGTCCTTGTGACAGACATGCTTCTCCTACAGCCAAAAAAAAGCCAGTGAATCTCACTATGCCAAGTTCTAAGAATTTAGCAAAGGGTTTTTGCAAATGCAGAACAGAGGACACTAAATTATTAAAACAGTATTACTATAACATTTGAGTTCAAACACTGTTCAAATGGCAGCCTAAGTTGACACATCAGTGTGATATGTTAGTGACCAACAGTCCACAGACATACACGTGCCTTCATCACTTTCCACTCCAGGTGTTTACTCTGCTATAACCCACTCCAGCCAATATATCAACCTATTCTAAGATTTACTGAGAATGGAGCTCTTCCAGTGTCCCCCATACTGGTGTACACTTCTAAGATCTGAGCAATTCTGCAGGGAGGATTTCAGTAACTGCTGTGCACCTGCATGAATTTCTTCCAAAATGTGATAAGCTAGGTTAAGATAATAGTTGGCAAATGACTGATTTTGCGTATGCTGTGTAATAAATAAATAGGTGGACAAGGAAAATGCCTCCTAAAGAAATCACCTCAGTCAGTGATGTATGCACTGGAGACTGAATATATTACTATGCCCTTATACCACCACCTTTGGTACCTGCTGTAAACTGTTTCCCAATCTTCCTTTTTACTTACTAAATAAAATATGTTCCCGGGTTCCTTGTCAACCTACAGAACACTATGTGTTTTTCTTTTCTGCCACTCCCTGGAGATGAGCTAATTGCTAGAAGTATGTGGTATGAACTCCTTTTAGTTTCCTATTGAGATTTTTTGATGACAAAAAGCCTGTGTCACATCCTATTCCTACCAGTGGGACATGCTATAACAGCTAGGGCCAACGGGTAACATGGAAAGTACTGTCAAAAATGTACAACTGGGGATCCTCTGATCAACTTACTACTAGACTGTTAAGTACTGCACTCCTGTAATACAAAGAACAAAAATGCAGCCACATCAAATGTACACTCAACATTTATTTAAAAAGTCCCCAAAACAAACAGAAAAAAAATGATGCTGTGGAAATATTGTGAGAGCTTCACCACACTATGTTGAGAGCACAGACACTGAAAAAGTTTAATGTTATGATCAAAATGTGTCCCTTTTCCCTTATCTCCCTCCTTTCAGAATGAATTTCATGTTCTCTCCAAAAAGAAAAAAAAAAAAGGAAAAAGCCTGTGAAATTCAAGATCGTGTTGTCAGTTCTCCTGAAATCTTGATTTTGGTAAAAATATTCAGTATTAATTTTTCCACAAGTAAAACTTCAGTCAGAAAGCTATGGTAATCCTTCCAAATGCATTCTCTAGCTATAAATATCTCAGAAAGCTGCTCCACTTCACAGTGAAACTTTGTCCATATGGAACATATGACTAGGAAGGACTTGGTGAACTACTGAAATCCAGTGCTTTGCTGGAGAATGCACATGTATCATTCTGGTTTTTTTAAAACTGATCATAGAAAATGATCAGTTGGAAAATAAGTTAGAGCTTTCAGTTTGGGTTTTTTGGGGTTTTTTTCCTTAGCCTACCAGCAGGACATTATCCAAGAAGTTCAATCTCCTGTTAGTAAGAAACCACCTTCTATTTCCTGTTATGTTTCTTTATGGACAATTTATACAGTTATGGACTGGATATATATGGACTGTTTCTTTCCCATGCGTTTACTTGGGAAGTTCCAAAAGGAACCATATTTGTCTTAATTAGTGTTCAGCTGTGCTAAACAAGGCTTTTCTTGGTCTTCCCTAGTCGTTCTTTCAGCATTTCTTTCAATTCATCTTTCTTAAACATAGATGAGCAAAACAGTACTCAGTATTTCAAACTCACTGTCCCCAGCGCCCTATTTAACGGCTTTAATATTTTTTATCATTACTTTAAATACATAAAAGGATAAAGTACACTTTTTTCATAACCATGTGTAATCACTAGAAAAAAAGGGAACCTTTCCACTAAGATTTCCAGCTGATTATATCACTGTTTGTGAATTAGCTGGCCATCAAGGTGCACAGTTCTTTGATACCACTTTGACCATAGACAAAAAATGGTGAAGAAACACAATTAGCTTGCCCAGCATCTAAATGTTGTTCCTTTTACCCTCAGACTTATGGATTGGATTTTGCTCCCAGTTTCAAGGATGAGTATTTGAAATAACTGCTAAATTTGGTAGTGTGATACCTGTCCCAAATTTCCACAAGAAAATCCAACCTTCCTACTCATGGTCTCTTGAGTGTTTTCTCTTCAGACTAAAAATTACCTACAAGGTAGCTGAACAAAGCAAAAAACTTAACACTAATATGCTTCTAATTTCTCTTTTTTCATCAGTGACAGAAATAAGTTGAGGAAAACAATCCTCTGCGGGATACATTTTTTCTGCTTTTGTAAGAAGCAAAATGTTCTATTCTTCCTCTCTGAGGAATACATGAAAGCACTTCCCTCTTTGTCCTTCTCACAATGATTTCTCATTAGAATTTGATAATTTTCTCTACACAAACACGAGTTATATTTCCTTCTTCCATTAAACCATTTGGATAGAAGCTTTTTCATGGAATATATATGCTATGAGGTCTATGGTTTTCCAAGCTGCCTATCAAGACACACAGAGCCTCCTGTATTACAGACATGACACTGACTTTCTTGTAACTCTCCCAATCATTTCCATCTGGTATTGTACTTAACAGGTGGATTTTCTGAGACACTTCACACTACGAAGTATGTTAAGGATTGTACCTTCAGTTCTATTTGATTTGCAATTTATTCAATGTTTCTCTGTGCATTCTAGTTTGCAAAGTCCTCATCTATTCCAGAAAAGACAGAGAGCACTGCAGCCTATCTTTTCTGTAAAAGTATCTTTTCAGAAACAACCCTACTAGTCATCTCACTCAACTTCTTTCCACCGTTCAGTAGGCAAAACACCACTATACTGTACCTGAACATTATGGAAAAGGCTGTGCCAAAAAAAGAAATGCATTCAGGTTTTGTGGTGCCTTCCACACTTACGAAAGGCAACCTCATTGCTCACTGAAGACAGTGTAAAATACATGGATTTAAACTATTGTAGTTATTATTCATAAAGTAACTCAGCCTGCAGGCCTGATCAGAGCTACAGAAGCCCCTGGATTAAAATAAAAATTGATTCTGAGAAGCTGAGGGAAACCTACACAGGGCACGAACCCTTTTTACACTTCCTCATCTGTTCAATCTGCATGTTATATGGAATAAAGACTCTTCCTAAACTCAGCTGACATGTGGCTTGGCTTTGCAAAGTGTTCAACAGCAATACTGTTGGCGCTTGCTGGCCTGAGTTCTGCCACACATTTCAGTGCCTGCAGTGTGCTGTCCTGGCTTTGATGTGTATTAGCTTAGTTTGTGCATGCAGCCAGATGATGAGGCAGATCAGGGGGTTCATTCAACTCACAAACTGCTCAGCACATCTTTTACTTCAAGCTGGATCAAAATGGCATACAAACAGCTGTGCCATCCCAGAGGATGGTGTACTATACACTGTGACATGGTGGCAGGAACAAAGAGACAGAGGTAGGTGTTGTTAAAGGTCACACTGTAATGTTGAACTGTACCCTCTGCATATCTGGTTGCAGGTGCACCAGTATATTAGATGCCGTGAATAGGAACTGGAATTCAAGGGTATGCTCACTTCAGTTGTTACAACAGTGCCTGACACAGTTTGTGTCCACTGTCGCTCTCTCTCCAAGTAATTCCTCCACATGGCTCAAGAGGGAACTGAAAACTGCCCGGAGCAATTTTCCATAAGGAGTGTGCAAGCAGCCAGTCTGTTTCAGGGACAAAAGAGTTAAATAGCATCATCAGGGTTATTCAGTGCCCGTTGACCTATGTGCCAGAAAGCAATACAACACTTGCTTAACCTACAAGTGCAGATGTGAACCACCAGCCCAAACTCTCACCCTTCACTTGTTGGAGCAGAAACCTGTAGAGATTATTCTTACACATCTCTACTCAATGCCTGCAAAAGGCCCCACTTACATTCTACTTTAAAACTTCTCCCTGCTCTTCAGCTCTCAGTGACCGAAGGCCCCCCAGGCCAGGTCTAAACTGACAGCTGAAGACTCATTATCACCCCGTGATGTGAACTGATAAGGTGCAAGCAGGAAATGCATTGCCATAGTACACAGCATCATGGCCAAGTTAATCAGCACTAATAAGAGACTGGTCAACACAAGCACTGTGCTTAAGAGGCCCAAAGCTGAAGGGTTTAATGCACCCTGTGAGCTCAGACTTACTCAAAACAGCTTCAGTAAATCTGGGCCACACTCTTATCAGTATGCTGTAACCTTGAGCTGAAGGGACCATGTCTAATGCTGAGACACTGTTTCATTCCATATGCTAGTTCATTATCCAGCTCCTCTCTGTTTTGACTGCCAACAAATAATGATGTTTTTCAACACTTCTCCACTAGGAACTGAATGCACAAACATCGCATCATAAATGCCACCCAACATCTGCCAGGCAGTTACCATCTTCCCATGACTATCACCTAGGCTGAACCTGAGCAAGTGATTTACTGACAATCTGTGTCACATCCTCTTACCTATCACACCCTAGATCATCCAAACACCAATGCTTATGAATGGCCCACAGGTATTCGGTTAAAATACCACAGGAAACTTATTTCTAACAAAAAACCCCCCATGCATTCTAAAATTACTGTTACTTAGTTCATGAAAAATCAAATATTGCAACGGTTTTCCTACAAATCTTACAGCAGCAGTGCAAATATGCTGATAATGAGATATTCACAGAAAAATAATTCACCTTTCCTATTTAACAGGCACTCAAAATTCTTGAAAATACTATTGTTTACTATATGAGTTATTCTAGAACAATATCGGTAGCTTAGCTGAGCAAAATTCCCTCAATTGGTCCCATAGTAAATGGGTATCTATGTAACTGAGATAATGACAAGGACCAGATTTCAAGGAAAGTATTTCAGAAATTAAGCAACAGATTAGCGACTTGCCTTATATTATCTGTAAATTTATTAACTGAAACCAGAGTGCTCAATCAGGGCAAATTATTTGTTTTCCCACATTCCATTTACTGTAGAGCTCTTCGTTCACTTCATGGTGCTTTTCCGTATTGATTCAACTACTACAGGAATGAAAAATCTCAAAATAACTTTGAATGTGTGAATACTTTCAATAGTGCTTATTTTAATCAGCCTTTACCATCAAGTAAGAGCACAAGTTAGTCACATGATGTTTGAGATTTCTGTAATTGTAATTCAAATCAAGAAACTGCCTTTTCTTATTTTCATTCTAGCAGTTTGAGCTTCCTAACACCATTCTCCTTCTGCCCTCTAAGTTCTTTTCTTATCCAACACTTAAAGCCTGCAAGCAATATGTAGAGCCGAGCAGACAATCCCATCAACAGGTTCAAGATCTTGAAAAGCACAATGTAGCCAGTTCCTAGCTTTCTTCCAAAATAAGGCATAATACAAACAAAAGCTTCCACCGAAAAGAAAAATATTTTTAATACAATCCAGTAACAGAAATCCATGACAACATGCTATGAATGGACTGCATGATAGCAATCACCAACATGACTCACTACATTCAATTCATTACAAAATCCAGATGACTGTTCTGTGGTCATGCTTACACTGAACATGGCCATCTAACACATTCTTTTAAGGTCACAAATAGATGCAACACCTGATGAACTACATAATGCACATGGTCACATCCCGAAGCATAAAATACAAAAATACATTCAGTTAAACCTCTTGAACTGATCCAAGGTGACTCCTATGTTTTTCTTCTTAGACCAATGCCCCTGCAATGTGTGCCAGATTCCTTGCTGCCTTCATTCCTGCTTAACCCAGACAGGGGAGGAGCAGCAAAGGTTTAATAGACCACCACTTTCCATGGTAGGAAAATGGCTGGACAGAACTTAACTGCACCCAAAAACCCAGTGCTACTTCTCATAGCATTGTAGCTAAAGAAATGCAGTTACAACTGTGACTTACTTACAACTATGACCTTAAATATCTATCAAACAGATCTTGAGAGATGCATCTGTGCTGGGCATTTCATTCTTATACCTGCTCCATTGCTTTGTTACGATAAAATGAGAGGAAATCAGATTTGTAGTTCACTGCCCAACTCTCCTTGCATTTATGTTGATGTAATATTACTCACAAATATAAGTACATGCACCACACATAGAGAATGTGTATATATGAACAGTGTATACACAGAAAAATTATGTCTGAGATTTTTTATAAATTGGTGTCTAAAATTAGATTTACATATTTGCATTGAGATGAGAGTACTTTGAAGTCCAGCTTTCACACATGAGCTAAGATTTTCATAGCCTGGTGAAAGAATTTCTAAAAATGTTCAACTGCTCTGCCTCTGAATGTAATCTATACATGCTTATACATGTCTATAGCGAAAATTTTATGTATTTTGTAAAGGATTGTATGAGCTTTTTCTCAGTTGATTTTGACTGCAGAAATGAATTCACTGAAGAATCGAGAGTAAGTACAAACACAAATATGTAACATTGCAACAGCCCTGTAGACACCAGATACCTTACAGGAATTGCAAGTGCTTGAAATGACACCATGGTGAAAGGCAGTTCAGCAACTGGAAACACGTCAAATTTCACTCTCATTTACACCTATAAGAAATTTGTAGCAACTCCATGAAATGGTGATACTGTTGATGAGATTAAAATAAGAGCAGACTATGAGCCTCCATCTGTATAAAAGTACTAAACAAGTGTAGTAAAAGTAGTATAATCAAACAAGCTCAAAGAAACTTTTGCTGTGGAGAGGGGATGGGAGCCAAGGGTTTAGATACACAACCTTTCTCCTTAGCTTCTTTTCGAGGTGTGTGAACACATTCCCATAGTCCTCTGGATCTGCAGACACCCCTCCCATTCTTGCTCAGACTGAGTCCATGTCTGCCCAACAAACGGAAACTAAATAATATCCACACAAGCGTAAGTACATATCCAGATCTACCATCACCTTTTATGCTCTAAGACAAGGCAATAAAACAAGGCAATAGCTCTGCTGATTTGGACTTAAAAATTATGTGACCACAAACTGCACGTGCTTAAAATCCATCATCAGTCTTCACAGAACATATTTAAAAACATCCCAATCATCACAAAATGTGGATTAAATTAGTATAGCCAGACTAGGCTTTACTTCACAGCAGTGTTTTCCTCAGCTGCTCCTGCTTTAGTTTCCAAAAAGTGATTCCACTGGCATAAAATTAAAATTAAAACAGCATTAACTGACCAAAGGACATAGTTCATTTTTTTGTGACACCAAAATTCATTCTTCATAAAACCTCCTCCCGAGAAAAGGGACTACACATGGCATCAGTGGCCTATCACGGTGAAGCATGAAACTCAGATTCCAAAACTTGCCAACAGTCACGTATAATTGCAAAAGAAGGGCTTTTTTTCCTACATCTCCTTATTACATGCTTAATAGTAGATTTTTATTAGAAAAATTAAAGTGAGGAAATGTAATGTTCCATATGCAAAGTAAAAGGGTACAATAGAATTGCCTATCTTTTGGGGTTTTTTTCACTATAAATAAACAGTAGGAGAAGACTTTCCTTTTTGTCTCAATTTAGTCAGTATTTGTTTCTGTACTTTTCCTGTCCCTTCCTTTCCTATTTACAGTAAATAGGTGATTGACATTAAAGCAGGGGAAAAAAACAAGACTAGTTAAAAAAATAGAATGGAGCATTTTTTTATTCCATTGACATTTGTCCTCCTACATCTTTGCTTATGGCAGAGACAAGAAATCTCAATGATGTAGATGCTGCCTTCTGGTTCCGTGCCTTTTCTTAACAGACAAAAGGTAGAGCAATTGCTGTTTTGTGACAAACAGTGAAATTTTGAAATTTTCAGTACAAATTCAGTCCAAACATTTTTTACTGTTGCTGTTATTTGAGAAATTATATCTAAAAATTTCATGCTGATAACAAACACCTCCTGATCCAAAATAAAACAACCACATTTAACTTCAAAGTATGCAATGTATTCCAAAGAAAAGTATCGAAAAGTAACATTTTCCCTCTTTTTAAGCTGAAAAGGAAGGCTGATAGTGGCCAGCTTTGTTTGAGTATGCAATGGCACTACTCAGGACATGGAAGGTGGAGGCACACTAACTCCATAAAAGCACAGAGACGGTAAATAGTAACAGAAAACATAGAAAAGGTGAGGTGGTAGAGAGTAAAGACAACTCCTTTAGCAGTAGGGCAGGTGGAAATGGCAATCTGCCACAAGAAGGGCTTCTGTCTGGAGACAAGAAGGTTACAGGTCCGTGCTCCAGCTGGTAGCTGGAAGTGGGAACCCCAGAGATGTTCATGGTGCCACTAGTACCCAGGCTTTTCTCCATCTCAGGGCTACAGTGAGAGCAGAACATTGGCCCCAGGATGAGGCACCTTCCTTCTGGACAAGTTACCAGTCTCCACACCAAAGAATCTTTAAAAGGCCCAACTTTACCCACGAAGTTTTACCTGTTAGTTCATGTGGGCAGTGCTCTCTCCACTCCTGCACTGCCACAGCAGGACTCAGGACTCCTACCCATTCACTTCCCTGCCTCATTGCTCCACCTGTGTGATACCAACAAGCACCACCTCCGTCACCAAGTCACCGTGCTTTCCAAAAAAAAAAAGGGAACATATTTTCATTCATAACTTTTACTCCTTCCTAGGGGATGTAAGGAGCCTTATTTGCTCCAGAGAACCCCTGGGCTATGCCTATATAAGCTCCAGCTCCTAAAAGATCAAGCTGGCAAGTCAGGAGATATAGAGCAGACAATAGGCAGACCTTTGAGCCTATAAATTGAAGGTTGAATGATTGGCAAACAACCTCTCCTCATGAAAAATTATGCTACAGCAACACAATAGTAATGGGAGCCAAAAGTATGTCTATTCCTGATTTGTAGACCAGGTTTTAGTTATGCTATAATCCTCTCAGTATGCCTGCTTAGGATCCCACAATCACATAAGTCATGAACACTACCCACAAATCCTGCGGCTTCCATGCCGAGCAAGCGACACACCAGATGAAGAAGGATGGAAAATATACATGTGGAATTGTTCTGGGAACTTGAAGCACACATAACAGTAAACAAAGCAAATATGGTACAAAACCTGTTGCTATTTTCACAGCATTTGTGAAGCAAAGCTGCATAAATGCAGAAGGATGCATACTGCCTCACACCTTTCCTCAGATTCCAGCAAATTAAGCACAGCAGCACAAACAGCAGCAGGGAGAAGGAAACGCTCTGCAGAAGAGTTGCCCTGTTTACTGCTGCATTACAGGTAAATATTTGGGTATGTGAGCCAGAGATGAGTAAGAAGTGTTAACATTATTTTTCCTCATGTCTCTTCTACAGCCTTGGCTGCTCATGGAGATTTGAACAGGGAGAGATTCTCTTGGTGCCATCCTCCCTTCTCCAGGCATAGCTGAAGCCAGTTTGAAAAGGCTGCTGTGGGTGTCCCCCGTCCACCTGTGGATAGGCTTCACAAAGCTACTGCCAGTTTGGTCAGACAGCTGAAAGGCTGCCTCTGCTTCCCACTGAGAAGGCAGTGCCACTGTCAGATACTGGAGCACTAGCTCAAGTGGCACTACAGACGAATTTTGGCTGGTGGCAGGAGAGGTGGCTGAAAGCCAGCTGACAGAGAAGAGCAGTATCAATCTCTGTGCTGGGGGAATCCCCTGAAAATGCTACTGAAGCAAACAGCAACCGCTAGCGGCACAGAGGCAAACAAGACACAAGTGATCCTGCTCTCCTGGAGAAGAGAAAAAGGCAAACGGCTGAACTGAAGTAATCAACATGAACTTGAACCATGGCACAGGGCAAACATGTGGCACGCCGTATGGGAGCTCAGCACTAAACAGAAAGCTTGGAACAAAATGAAATAAAAAATCTGCTTTTATTTCAAATTACTCCACTAAACATCTAACTGAAAATTGTGTCGAAGTTGATATGACTTTGTGACATGTTGTTCCTTGAAGGCTGCCATTTTCCATCAAAAAAAAGGTATGAAAAACGTTTCAATCTGGTTACCTTCTATCCAGCAAGGCTAGAAAACATTAAGTTGTAAGCTAAAAAATAACATCATACCATTAGTCAGCAGGAGATAGCTGTTCAGCCAGCATCTATCATAATGTTTTCAACAACCCATAGATACCAAATGCCTGGAAAAGAAGGCCAGCAATCACTCCAAGCATGGATTTTGAGCTTTAAATGCATTTGATAAATTAATTTTTTTAAAGACAAGCCCTTTGCAGCCTCACTTTGTTTACTGTAGCCTCTCTTTGTTTACTGTTTCTAGATATAATCTACCTCAGAAAGGGTGATGAAATGTCCATTTCCAAAACAAATGTGCCTGGAGCATTAGGGCATTCTGTATTCTGAGGGATCATCTGTTGAACAGCTTCACACTAAAACATCCCTGCAAAAGCAGCTAAGTTGTCAAATCTAAGTTTTAATGGATGAATGCATTTAATGAGAATAATTCTTTCTGTATAATTTCTAATAAGTACCTGAATTAAATCAGGCCAAGAAGAATCAAGAGGTGTTAAAATGAAGGATCTAGAGCATCTCTCCTATAAGGAAAGACTGAGAGTGTTTACCTAGGAGAAGAGTAGGCTCAAGGACTTCATCAATGTATAGAAATACTTGAAGGGAGGGTGCAAAGAGGACAGAGCCAGGCTCTTCTCAGTGATGCCCTGTCACAGGACTAGAAGCAATGGGCACACACAGAAATACGTAAGAAAAAAACCTTTTGCTCTGAGGATAACCAAACACAGGAAGAGAGGTTGTAAAGTTCCTATTCCTTGGAGATAATTAAAAGCCATCTGAACATTGTTCTGGGCAAGCAGCTCTAGGTGGCCCTGCTTGAGCAGGGCAGATGGATGAGATGACCTCCACTGGTCCCTGTCAATCTTAACCATCCTGTGACAAATGGATGAATTATTACCAGTTACGTAAAATCATGTAAGAGCAAAAAATCAAGAAGTAATGACAAAAAAACCAAACAACTTTCATGTTCATGAGGGCAATATAATAATATACTTATTTGTCCTATATTACACCAAAAGGCATAATGAGACTAGAAGGCTCACCCCACCAAGCTCCACTACCAGGCCTAAAGATAGCCCAAAATGCTTACACATAAAACTCAAACACACTTGCAACACTTAAGTATAAAACCATATCCATAAATTTTCAAACTCCCCCTCTTACATCCATTAAGTTCAGAGAACTAATTTCCATTGGCAAACTCTATAGCTGCATCAGTGAATGACCAAAGGGGGAACTGAAACAACCAGCACCAGAGCAAAAGGCAGAGCACAGTCTGTTTTAGTTCTTGCTCTCCATACTCTAAGGAATATTAACAATCACAGAAACACCTCCTAGGTTACATAGTTTGTCTGCCATCATGAGATTCCTCCCTACAATAATTTTTAACACTTACTTTTGCCAAGTTTAGAGCAATGTGTCATGTTTAAAGAAAATGAGCTCATTATAAACCCCCTCCATGTTTTGCAGTACCCAATGGAAGATGTTGCTGCAGTGTGTAAGAGGGAAGGTGCCTAATTGTTCAGACAACACACCAGGCCAAAGCTATCAAGTCAGCAACACAACAGGATCCCTCTGGGTGCTAGGCCCCAGCAGAAATGCCCCAAGTGCCTTGCTACAGTACAGTGCCCTCTCTCCTGCTCAAGGCACAGCAGATCAGTCCTGGCATCTTACAGCTCTGAGAAGTGTAACTGTGCCACACAGCTGTCATGTGCAAGAAACAGCACAAACTGTGAAAGAGTGGGAGATAATTGAGCCTCCTACTTAAATGAAACTTTATACCTGCCCTGGTCTTTCCAGGGATCCCACTGATCCCCTTTCACCCTGCAGAGGATTTAAAAAAACAATTCCAACCATGGTCACCTGAAAGTGTTCACGAAAAAACCACAGAAGGCAACTCTAAATGTGGTGGTTAAAAAACAAGTGACCATGATGAAAAACAAGTGGAGAAAATGCCAGAAAACCACTACAATCATCCTATATCCAAGCACCCAGCTACATAGGATGAGTTGTCCCAAAAGCAATCTGCAGGGCTCCCATTTCTCACCAAACACGTTTGGGTGAAATATTTGTGGTGTCATATTCTACTGGGCAACAGTTTCCTCGCAAGGTTTTCTACACAAAACCTAAAAAACCCAGAAGCAGAGAGTTCATATTTTTAAACATTTTTCTATTGTATCTGCGTCTCATCCAAAAATGCACTCACAAGCTTTCAGCCACATTTCTCATAGAATGAGACAAGGAAATCAGCCACACAAACTACCCAAGATTAGGAAACAGACCACTCCATAGCTATCTAAAACAAATAAAATACAAAATTATCCCTTATAACTTGATGAGAAGTTGAAAAGACCACTAAAACAGTCATATTAAAATAATCAGGCAGCACAAAAAAATTAAGACATGACAAAATAAGACTGCTCACATAATACTAGCTCTGTCACCATGAAAATGCACATTGTAAACAACTTTTTTTCCCAGACACTTGTTGTTTTCTGCATATTTAAACAGATGTGTGTGCCTAGCAACTGTAAAACAAAGTAATTTTCCTTAATAATTGAGTGCAGATTGAGGTATTTCATTTTATTTATAAACTTTTAAAATACTGTGACTTTTATAGTATTTAACATACAGAGACAGAATCCTCATATATGGATTTCAAAAATAACTCACGTTTGCATTTAAGCAAAGAAACGGATTTGAGTTGGCTATGTAAGTATCTATGTGAAGGTACATGTGAGCATGTACATACTTTGTATACATGTTACCTACGTATGTAGTAGGTAAGGACAGAAAAAGTCCTAAGAAAAGAAATTAACATGTTTAAAATATCCATTAGCGTGAGAATGCAGTTATACAAGGCAAAAGTCTGTAACATACAGTGTATCAAAAACTGTTACGAATGAGGAAAGTATCTTGTTAGAAATGCCCATATATGAAATTAGAGACAAACAAGAAAATCAGGAAAGTTCAGACAGTTCAGAAATCTTGTGAAACCACTGCACTACAGTATTTCACCAGTGTTCCCAAATAGAGAGTGCATACTTTATCTAAAATCACTCAAAATACTGTCTTCATAAAGCTGAATGCATTACTCAACAGCATTTACAAAATGAAGTTTTTGAAGAGGAATGAATCATTTTGTCAATCTAGTGAGCCTTGCTGGGGAAAAAAAAAAAAAAAAAAGTAGAGTTTTTTTTAAGCACACAAACTTTTCTTTCAAACTCTTACCTATTTGTTTCCTGTATTGGTCAACAGGAGTCCTTGATGTAGAGGCATCTTTTCTACCCATTGTTTTCAATCCAAAAATCACTGTCAGTATCAGAAAAAAAAAACCAAAACAAAAACCACAACATTATTTCTAAATAAATGACTAACTAAATCAATTGCTTATAACATCAGAAAAATGGTAACAAGCAACATTTACATGATTATACACAAAGACATAAGCCTTCCCATAGTACAATGAAACACTGGAGTTAATCATCACTATTCTGAAGACCATTAGATACATTCTAAACATAACTTTTTCTCCATTGCATGGGTTATTAACATTACAGAATGCCTGTTAGTTTGAATAAAGAAAAAAAAAAGGATTTAAACTGATTGCACTGTAATTCAGCATTTGGTACCATTGAATTACATTCCTATATAATTTATTTCTTTAGTAAACCAGGGAATGAATGTAGTATTGTGAGCTGCACAATTATTGGCAAATACATTTACACCACACACAGGAGCTGGGGGCAGGACTAGGCATGTGTGCACCCACAGGTGAAACTGCTCAGGAGACCTACCTGCAGACACTGCCCTCCAGCCACCTTGAGAAAAGAGAGGAGCAGATACCTAAAACACAGAAACACCATGCTCTCCTACCTTCCTGCCATGGGCTCTAGATACCTGTGAATGAAAAGGAATTGCAAAACAAAAACTGAGAGCTGGGGATGTGTGCATTTTACACCTCTCAGCCATGGAATTGATAGTTTTAATCACTTTCAACCATCCTAACTCGTGAATGGGCTTCTCGTGTTGCCCAGTCACCTTGCACACCTCACCAGGAGGTGACACTAGGGTTGCACAGGGAACTGCACTATCATCCATACAAAGATGTTCTTTCTGTTATATTGGTGCTTCCACACCATTCATGTATCTGAACAAGCATCATCTGACTAGTGCTCTAGCAAATTCCTGATGTATCTTTTAATAAGCAACACCTTATGGTTTCATATTCATTCCCTCACAGGGCTGCCACTCAAGTGGCAGATTCTACAAACGTGCTCACTTCACCTCTTTTTCCCTAGTTAAGAAATAACTGGCTGTTACAGTCACACTCAAAACACTGGGATCAAACCATTTTGGCTGGTCTGAAGACATAACTCACCACAGTGATGATAAGCCCCACCATCTGACTGCCTCTACGACACAAGAGTCCCAACATCTACACCCACACTCATGAGAGGACTGACATTTTCAAGAAGTGTCAGATTTACTGTTCAAGCACAGAAGAAACACAGCAGCCAACCCCTGCCTTTTTCCAAGTGGCCCTGGCAAGCACTGTGCCAAGGGCAAACTTTGGCTGAATCATCCTGGGTAGCCACAAACCATGTGCAGATTGTGCACATATGGCCGTGGAGTATCTGCAAGAGTTGTACTTTTCTGTTAGGCATAACCAGCTGTGCTACAGCAAGATGAGCTTCCCTGGTCGCTGCCAAGGCACGCTTTCTGGGAAGTGCAGCCGTGGAAGATGTGGATATGCCAAATCACGACCCAAATAGCATGCCATGGCACTGCTGAACACTACTGCCAGCATCCCAAACTTAAAGCATTCACCATTTTCTCCATAGCTTCAAACACAATTTAAATATAGTTGCAGGAATGACGCCCACCAGTTATTTGTGCATTTTAAAACCACAGAGTTTATTATATTTATTTATTCTATAGGAACTACTGGCATTTAATGTCAAGTGACAAATCCAGGCTCCTTAATTATGTCCCTATGTGGGACGTAGGGCATAAAATGAAAGTGGATGCTCCAAAGCCAGCAACCTTTGTTAAAATGTATTCAGGAATAACAGCAAGGTACAGAAGAGTGCCACTAATTTTTAATTTGAACTGAAAATTCAACTATAGGGTTCTAATTTTTCCATACGTTACTTTGGCTGAATTCAGGGAATACTCCCTGTTTTATGTAAAACACCTAAGCAGTGAACCGTAATCCACTGGGTTGCGTTTCTTTCCCCCTCTATTATGCTTCACAGAAATTCTCTAGACTGGGTTGTATTTCATAACATGCACATCGTAATAATTAGAATGGAAAATAAAAGTATTGTTTGAACTTTCAGCTAACTGAGGAAGTAACAGATACATTTTTACACTGCAAAACTAGTTCTTGGCTTTTTTATGCCACTGTTAAGAGACTGTATTGATTTGCCTTTTGTAATTTCCATAGTCTACTAACGGTTTATAACAAAACTTCAGCTGTGAAAGATGTTTGCAGTTCTAGCAATGCCAATAAAACACAAGAAGAAAACACAGGCAAAATTATTTCCTGACTTAATATGAGCCACAGAGATACTCGCATTTGCCCGCGTGGCTCAGTGTCACTGACTCTTGCATCTAGAACCTCGAGTCCTCTTTGTTCTTCAAAGGGATGCAGAAATCATCATTCATTTCCACTGCTTTGATGGTTAGATAGCAAATGCCTGAGAAACCCATGGAGACATTGGCACACAGAGTCAGTGACTAATAAGACAGCTATTTGCATAGACGATCAGCCACAATTTAGAATGTGTTGTGATAGATGTGGAAAGGGAATAACAGAACTATATTAGCATGTATGAAACTGAGATTGTTTTCACAATTTAATTCCTTGGGGACTATGGCTCATCACCTTCTCTTGTAAAGAACCCCACATTCCCCAAGGAGGCAACTTGCCATGAGCCAGATTTAAACTAAAATATGGATTAATAAGAGGTAATATTTATTATTTATGAACCTTGCTGTAGGTTTTCAACACAACTTTCTAACCATTTCTTGATAAAGAAAAAGCCTGAAACTTTGAAATTCTCCCCATTTAAAACAGCAGTGGTCACCCTACAATAGTTGGTCATCTTTACTGTAAAAGAAATTTACACTCAGGTGTCTGACCACTTTACTGCTTCTGACATCATCAAATAGAGGATCTGGCCTCTATATTTCTTTGCCAAAACAAAGGGATAGGCAGCATACCATGCTGCATGCATCCCAAGCAGCCTTCAAGTCCCTGGAGTTCTAATGATTACATAACCATTTAAAAAAACATGTAAAGGAGCTTGTTACTGCTCCTTTTACTGGCTATTCAAAATACTTGAAAAGTAATTTCAGATAATATGAAAGCAAAGTGAGCCATCCTCAATTTCAAGCTTTTATAAAAGATGGTTTTAAGAAAACGAAGTGAGGCCCCAAAGAATGTTTTTTTTGTTTATTCCTGCTTCAGAGATGCTGCAAGATTAAAATATGTATTTGTTTTTGTGGTACCCATCACTACTTTGTCACCCCCTTTGTCTTCTCCTCTAGTAATCCACCTTTGAAAGTTTACACACTGAGAAAAACACAGGATTTTATTCTTCTCTTCTTTTACTCCTAAGCAGTGGCTGACAATAATTTAAACACATAATAAATTGCCTATCACGTCTAAATGTCAATAGCATTTTGTGATATTAAAACCAGTCCTAAATGTCCATTCAAGGTCTGGCTACACTTTAAATCCCTGATCACTGTTCTTGATGCTTACATAGCATTTTCTATTCCAATTAAAAAATAAATTCCAGCAACTACATTACTGAAACAGAAACTTACCATGAATGACTTTGGAAATACTAATAAAAAATAAGAAGAGGATCTATATATACAGAGATTGCACTTTGCACATTATTGTGCAATACAAACTTTCTCAACAGTGATATTTGATAGCATGTCTGCACTCTTCAACAGTAGATTGCCTAAATATTAACAGTGGGCACATTAAAGAAATAATCAATGAAATAACTGGTTTTGTAGCTGAAATATAGTTAGCCAGCTGAGAGAAAAGCAAGTAAAACTTCAGGACAGAAAGAAGCCACTACAGAATGTAAAGCTACTGGACCAAGTCTTCAGCATCTGTATATATGCATAAGTTCCTCATCTTTAATTGCAAATAGATATCTACCCTAAAAATAACTCATTTGTTGTTCATTTTGTTGTATGTAATGCAGATTGATCATCTGAACTCATAAACCAAATAGTTTTTAATATAATTACAAGATTCTATGAAAACTTACTGATATCATTGACGGAACTGGACTTCTCCCCAGTTAGTTAAGGCCATACACAACAGTTTAATAACTAACCGATATTAAAATATTTACAAGCTAAAAGAGAGCAAAAATAGCCTTTTATCCACCTCAGGTAAAAGTCACGAACACCAGATCCTCTGCAAACATCAAGTTATCCCAAAGAACTGGTAGAACTACATTTAAAGTGGGAAGCCATCTACATGTAAGTATTTTGGAAATCATTGCTGCTGGTTATTTTAATTGGCTTTTTTTTTTGTTGCACTGCTGAAGTACAATAACTAAGGTCTGTCTACACAGCAGTGGATGTAGCCTGCAGCCAGAATTGGTAAAACAATGTAGATTAATCATTTAACCATACTGTAGCCAAGAGAAAAACTTCAAAATTTTTTACTATTACTACCTTAAAAAAAACTTAAACAAAGAAATGGAAAATAAAATACATCCATGTTCTTTGGCAAGTCTTACAGTAGTCTTCCATTCCTCTGAAAAGTATCTCTCAAAGAATGAGACTATTATTTCAAAGGAAAGAATACCCTGCCCATGGTGCTTCTTGTAGAATCTCTCTCTGCTTTATTTGGGGATTTATTTATTTTTCTGTTGATAAAAGGAATGTAATACTTCTTTACTTAATTTAGCCTTGAAAACAGCAGAGGTGATTTAAATTTAATGAAATTTAGGAAAATTAATCAAAACACAGGATCCATAACTCCAGTCAGAACAGATACTAAAATAATTTCAACTTTCTACACAAGGACAACAAACACTGTACCACATTCCAAGTTTCAAACCATATAGGAACTACAACTTTTACTCAGACATATATCAAGCTGTTTCATAGCTTCATGTAAGCACTAGGAACAAAACATACATTGTTATTTCCAATTAGCACCCTCTGCACTTCAGGGAAAGGAGCTGCTCTGTTGTTGTTAGCTATACAGTACCTACAAAACCAACCCATGAAATTGGCTCTGCATTTATTTAACAAAAGTAATAGGTTCATAGGAATTTTCAGCATATTCTCATGGATGTTTCAAAATCCTAAGGCAATATATTCTGAAAAACTAATTTTATCAACAACACAGATTAGTTCCACTAAATTTCAGGAACATAACTGAGACACACAAACAACACAGGAGGCCACCTCCACTCCCTTTGCAATGGGTGAAGAAAGAAATATAATGGAAAGGAATCCAAACCACCTCTGGCAAACTTGCTTTCTTGTTATGCTCATAAACCTCTTCAGAGTGCCTAAAATTTGGTGGGATCCTGTACACCCAAATATTTGCATTTTCTCCTTGAGTGAAGAGTCTACATGATTTTGCTAAACATAAAATGTTTTTAAACATTTGAAGAATTTAAAAGATTATCCTTAAAAGTTCTCAGAGCTAGGAAAACAGTGAAAATTTCAAGGGTGGCAAAACCTGAGTAAGATTTTTTAAAAGAACTTCATATTTATGTAAAATTGCTTTCTTACACAAAAATAGGTTATTAAAAATGTTAAAAGGCTCCTTCCATCCAGAGTACAGTCTGTCTCTGCTTCTAGAGGATGAAAATGTATTAGGCCAAAACACACTTACAAAAGCACTACTTACACAGAAGAAATCTATTTGGCAATCGGTGTTACTCTTATATATAAAAGTATGAAATTTTGCAGAATATTTCTAACTGTATTTTGTGCACCCTGCATTGAATTTTCATTATTAGGATGTCTTCAGAACAAGATTCCCTACTTACTTCAGGGATGAGTAGAGCTATAGCATGTTTGAAACATATATTTAATTTAATATGAAGACAAATCTTCATCTGAACAAATTTAAAATTCCAAAAATTCAAAGAGGAACTTTTCCCCCCATTTTTATGAAACTATGATGGCACTGATGTGTCAAGAAAACATCCCGAAAGAAGTTCATGAAGGAAAAAAGCACACACGTGGTTCATTTCTGCCTTGCCAGACAGTTCAAAATGCAGTACTTCACAGAGAGAAGAGTAATCTCTGCTAAAGGGAAAATTACACAATAAATGACACCATATGCAGTACTTCAGAATAACTTTCTTCAAAATAACAAATCTGTCTAAACATTTTTGGGGGGAGTGGGAAGGACATGGGACTATGGTAGAAATCAGAGCTAAAAAGGGTAGAAAGAGAACTGACATCCAGACCAGCCCAATGCCCAGAGGCACATCCACCAAGGATGGATACAGCTTTCACTGCAGCACCTGCAGATGCTGTACAGACACCTCTGTGACATGAGGTGTAGGGAGGACATCTCCACCACCACCACACAAAACAGAGTGAAGCACATGCTCTCTGCTCAAGAGTTAGAAGTTCATCGAGTCACGAGAAACAATAAGAAACAATTATTTGCTCTGTCTCAGTAATTGAATCATCAGCAGTGGACACTTTTGCAGTTCAGTTAAATCCCAGCAATTTTACTCCCTCTTTGATCCCCACCACATACCCCTTCAGCACTCATTTCCTTTGATAAAGTAGGGACTAATTTAAATAACAGAGGTCATAGACCTTAAATTTCAAAATCAGCTTAGTCTGCCTAAGCACTTCACATTCTTAAATTTAATAGAGTCCCATGTGGTTTTACTGAAGTCTTACTCCAAAACCTCAGAGACTCTGTTTTGCCCTCATAGGCATTACAGCAAGGGAAGAGTGGCTTCTTTCCCTTATTTAAATGAGAAATTAAGCCCACTATTTTCCCCTCTTTAGTTCTGGGAACTGAAAAAAATTCTATTTTTCCTAAATGTTACTTCTTTCCTGGGACTGCCAAAAGCCATAGTTTGCTATAAGCCTGAATGCTTTAGTTACATACACTTGTTAATTTCTCATTTGTATATTATTAAGCTTAGGCTCATTTTTGATGGAAATGAAATTCTGATTTCTTCTTCAAGTGGGAAGAAGTATTTAGGGATTATCCTTCACTTTAGTACATCCATCTTAAACTACAGTTTTCAGCCACCCAGAGGACATTGTTCCACAAAGTTTTCAATATTGCACAATGGGATAATGACCTTCATGAAAATAAATCTTGTAACTTCTAAAGTTATTCACACACAAAAATTGGAACAAGTAATAATTTTATATTGATCCTACTATAATGCTTTTGTATATATATTGTATCATGCTTTTGTTTCTACGGTGCCTTTCTTTTCACTTGCCTTATCTAAAGACTACTAAAAATACAAGCTTTCTGAGTGAATTATTTAAAAATTGAAATAGTTTTTTTGAACTAATATATCAAAACAAGACAGTTTGAAACTGATGGATTTTTTCCTTTCTTTTCACACTCCCATGCTGTTTATAAAAAAAAAGCCCTTTTTGAAGTATATGAGGCTAAGTCTCAGCTTAATTTTTCTCCATTAATTCTAATACAGATATCCACTTTCCTTGAATATGTCTATCATTCAAGCACAAACCCAACTCTCGGCAAATAAAATTAACTTAATAACTGAAAACCAGAAGAGAAAACAGCCACAAATAAGCCACGCAGGCACAAAGCTGGGAGGCAGACAAATGTGTCCTTCTGTAATATATTTCACTCTAGTACAACACAATGTCCCATCACATGACTTCAAGTCATAGTAATTGCTAGGACTGGTCACCATGTTTATAGCCTAATGACTGCTTCCCTTCTTACCCTGAGCAAGCCTGCAAAAGTTGAAAGCACACTACAAATGACAGCAGCAAATAATACTTCAGTCCACATAAACCTAATCGTAACACTTCAGCAAAACTGAATTAATAGTTCCATTACTAAACCTGGTGTTCAAAAGCACTTAAACGGTAATCTTTCCATCCAGCATTCAGAACAAATGCGCATTTTCTGCCCTTCTCTGAAGTTCAGTAAGTATTAAATAGACTGATCTATGAATGAAGAAAAATAGTTTTATGCCATTTTTTTTTGGTTTCACATTCTGTATTAGGCATTCAGGAAAGCAACTCAGCTTTAAAAAAATACTTATTCTAGTCACTAGGTAAAAGAAACATGAAGTATAAAGAGTTTTAATTTGACAAGTTTGGTATTTACGTTTTCCTCCATTATTCAACAGCTGATTAAAAATAGAGTAATCACAAAATCAGTCAGGTTGGAAGAAACCATCATGGGTTATCTGGTCCAACAGCCCTGATCAAGCAGGGTCTTCCTAGAACACATGGCATAGGACTGCATCCAGATGCAAATTTTCCCCATAAAGATCAGAACATAAAGCTGGCATGCATTTCAGTCGTAAAACAATATACCTTTTTTTGTATTTTTTTTCTTTAAAACTGAGACAAAAACAGTAGCTAACCAGTAGCTAACTTAGTGTTAACAGATAAAATGTGAAGTTCAGCCTTACAACACTTAATAATGAGCTTAATAGTCAGGTTTAATAAACACAGATGCATAGATGTTGGCAGAAGCATTTTCAAAGCCAAGTCCTACTCTACTAGTTTTGAAGGATTAGGCTGTAACTGGGTGAAAAGTTTAATACAGTGCAAATAACATCAGCTCAGTAGCTTCCAAAGCAGTTCAAAACAATACCCCAAGCACACTCTCCGCAGATTTTATCTAAATTGCTCAAGACTTGGCTCTCCTGAAAACTACCTAGAGATCCCATTAAAGGCAATGATTTGTAAGATAAAAAATAAAGTAATAGCTTACATGATACCATCTCTTTGGGAACTTTATGTTGTATTTGGGCAAAAAGGGGGAATATAAGATCATTGATATCTATACACAATCTGAACCTTGAACAAAGATTGAATTAAAGGAATGGATCAAAATCAGGCTAAAACCTTTATATGCACCCAATGGAAAAATAAGCTTTGATAACCATCAGAAAATCTGGTAAACTGTTTCCTTGCCTCATTTTAAGGCAGAAAAAATTGTGGAGCACAGCTGGGAAGAAAGACAGCAAAATGAAAAATAATCAACCAGCAGAAAAGTATCAGTTGAAATAGGAGAACATCATGTGAACATCTGAAGATTTTGGATGCAACCATTTGTACAAATGCCTGTTTGGGCTCTTTTCATGGCTCTTCCCACTAATGGGAATGGGGTGGGAGGAGACTACATCCCTATCTATTCCATCTGCTCTTAAATAGCATGCAGGCATGTGTCATAAGGAAGAGATTTTGCTTCCAGGTTCATTGTCCAGAAGAATGCCAAAAGAAAGGATGACACTGAGACAAACACATTAAAGAAAAGTATTCCTTTGGATGTTTTGAGTCATTCAGTATGAGTAAAATTCTAGTTACTATAAAAGTACTGGTGAAATACAAAATTAAACACATTTCGATGGGTGGCTGCTTTAGGAGATGGCACATTTTTTTAAGATCCTAGATTCTGATGTGTTGGCCTTTTCTGGCCTAAAAGATATCTCCGATGAAAGATTCCTATATCACAAACCAATTACAAATAGAATAATCGTAAGTCTGCTAAAAGACATCATTTGAAAAGCAGTTTGTGAGCATTTCTTCAGCCTGAGATGAAACAGCAGATGACAATCCACTCCAGTTGCTCCAATTTCCTGAGTGCATCTCTCTAAGCACTACGGATTTGCACGTGCCTTTGGTACAGTCAAGCAGAATGTGTGCTTCTGCAATCAAGTTTTATTAGGAGAAGGTGCATGCACTGCCTGAAATCTAGCCCTGCAGATGACATACAACAACAAAAAACGTAGAGCATACAGTAAAATGAGTTCAGACTGGTTTTCTTAAGAACACACCAACATCACAAGAAACTGCAGGTCTGTTCTCTTCCTGCTAAAACTGCCCAGTCTGGCCACTGTACCAACAGCTGTACAGCTCTGTAACTAAGTTTAAAAGTTTAAGGAGAACAGGGTCAATTCTGAAAATGAAGCTAAGTTCAGCTTCCTCTTTTACCTTTCAAAAGACTTTATCCCACACACTCACCTTTACATCTGTCCCAGTTGTTTCCACACTGATCTATGTATTTTTTTTAATAAGGCGAGTAAATAAAAATATGTAACAGTGCAGCACAGGGGAAACATTTTTCCAGCTCTTCACTATTTCCAGCAATGACAGTGTTTATGCTCAAAACCCGAAAAGAGACAAGTTTGGTCAGAGAGTCATTGCCCTGAGTTTTTTCCTACACATATTATTTCCTCCCCTTCAAGGTCCCCTCAAGGTACAGTACATATTCCATAGTGTCCTTCTATGGTAAGGATACAGAACTGAACCAAGCCTATACAATATACATAACTTATGTGCAATAAATGACAGAATGCAAGTGCTTTGAAATCCTTACTCTGCATATATGGCTATGTTTTAGTATAGCATCCACATTTACATCATAATTTCCATGGCTCCATATAAACATGCATGAAGACAAACAGGCACTCTTCCCATACAGAACTGGAAGAATTCACCCAGAAGCTTTGCTTTGTAAATTATTTCAGATGTATTTTAATAAAGCCATAAAAGATATTAGCAAGTGTGCTGGGAACTTTGGTTTTAAATTATCATGATCTGTTACTCTAACAGAAATTATTAATATTATTTAACCCCACTGGTGTACTTAAAATGAAGACAGTTTCAAGGTTTTTTTCTATTGGTTTTGTTTCTGTAATAATTTTTCCAGAATACCCTTTCTGTTTAGCCTGTTGGTCTCTAGCTTTGTATACAAATAAAGATACCAAAATAGCCCAGGCTTTCAAATTATCCTATTTTTCAGAACAAAAAGTAAGCAGCAATCTAAGAACGCTTTATTAATCTTTTCACTCCAAATTACAGAAAGATTCATTCATAAATTAGCATGTCAAAAAATTCCAAAGAAAGCAACATCCACCCTTGCTTTTACCATTTTATGATTTCAGAAACAAAACAAAACAAAAAAACCCCAGGAAACTATTAGTTGCTGCAATTCTTAGCAGTTCCATTAAAATAATACTCAAATTTGATGAAAAATCAAATTCTAGAGAGCTTTCCATGCTGCATATATATACAACTAAATAGAAACAATGCTTTCCACATTCTCTGAAAAAGAAATAAATGACAAATTGAGAGAGATTCAGCACAGCCTTGCCTAGGACACTAAACAGTACATATGCAGGAGGGCCTCTGCAGCAAGGTGGATGGGAGAGCTAACAGAGCTTGCTGAGGTAAGGCAGATGTGTGGTCAGAAACACCACAGCAAGCTTGAACCTAATCTCAAACCCACCTACCAAGTGAAGTTCTACTAACAGAACTTAAGTCTGTGTAGTTCAGGACCTTCATCATGCTTTCAAATTTTTCAGGACATGTTTCCCATAGAAATAAAACCAGATGCTACATTCCAGCACATGTCTTAACATGCTCCTACCCTTCCTCTCCTAAGCAGTACCAGCCCTTCTTGACACTGCCCTGCACTTTGAATCCCCTTTGTGTACAGGACACTCCTTACAAATCTCTAAGTCTTCCCTCAGCCACAGCTTTACAAGATAAAAATTCTCCATTCTGCACACACATCCAGCATTCCATGTTCCTCAACACATGCACACAAACTGCATTCTAACAGACTCATGTTACCACGATCTCAGCCACACTTTGAACTTCATCCTTTCTTCATCAATCCAGCAATCACTGAACTCATTAGCATCATTTGCCATTACTGCTTGGATGTTTACAGACAACTGACCAAAATTGCAAGCATATCACACCTGATGCAAATGCCACAACCTCTCAGCCTTTGACAGTGGCCTCTAGCCATTACTTCTGTGTGCTGGCAGCTCACCAGCTCTTTATCCATTTTATTGTTACTGTACAGTTCTGATTTTAAAATTAATTTTAGTTGAATAACAGTAAATCAAGGACCTAACCAAATTTAAACATTAGCTAGATAAATAGTGTGCTTTTAGTTTGACAGCCAAGACACCAAAACAAAACAATACACTGCTTCAGGTTAACTGTTTCCTTTTGACAAGAGCATAAATAATACAAAACTGGTCTAGGAGTAAAGTAAGTGATGCAATCTTAACTGGAGGCA
Source organism: Rhipidura dahli (assembly GCA_013399225.1). NCBI lineage: Eukaryota > Metazoa > Chordata > Aves > Passeriformes > Rhipiduridae > Rhipidura > Rhipidura dahli. The sequence goes on along the minus strand of VXAC01002703.1, from coordinate 976,137 downwards.
GTGTAACCAGCTCCACACACAATGAGAGCAACACACAGACTACTGAACAATTTCTATGTATCTCTATGTAATACACATTACATGAAAGAAAGAACTATGGGTTTTAATATAAGCTTTCAGGCTTGATCATTTTTAAAAGTAGAAAAAACCATGGAGTCAGAGTTTAAGTAGGAATGGTGATATGGTAAAGCCAAGTACAAAAATGTCCTCCATACTGACTTGGTAGAGAGACAAACTGAAAACAGAGGTAATTCAAAAAATAAAGTTTTACACATGTTCAACTTAAAACTACAGAGGAGTCTCATCAACAAGTTGTGAGTGTCTGAGAGGCTTTAAGATGTTGGTGACCCGGGTACTGATCTTCTGCCAGGGTTAAGGAGGCTGTAAGAAAGGACAACAAATGTTCTGTTCCCAGGACCCAATACACAGCCTCTGCATCAGCAAAAGGCTCCCTAAAGCAAATGTGAGTTCAGGTGAGGAAAGTGAACTGAGGTGCAGGTATTGCCAGCTCTTTCATACAGACTGCAATCTGAGGGGTGGGGAGAAGAGACCAGCTGGCAGCATCTTCAACTACAACATTTAAGGCTTCCAGAGTACATCTGTCAGAGACATTTGTGAATAAATTTCAGCATAAGAGTTTGTAGAATTGAGAACTCCATATGTAAAGATTACAATGAAAACACAATAGATAAAAGCACAAAAAGCTACAAAGGCTGATTGATAATGTAAATGTGAGAGGGAATTATCATGGGTAAACTTAACCTTTCCTTCATTTACACCACACAGCACAGCCGGAGAGAAAACAATTGAGACTTCGAAATCTACTACATTTTCAACCCAATCTGTTTCCCCAGTATAAAAAACAGTTCATGACATAAAAGGTTATTATTTTTTTCTACTATTTTATTTCAACAGAAATATATGAGGATTAATTCAGCTTTTTGGCTAGAGGCAACCAGCTAGACGATGCAACCCCATTTTTATCTTCTTGTCTTACCTAAGACTAGAAATAACAGCATTAATAAATGACAACAAACTTGTGTAGAAAACTGTGTGCTTCAGCTTGTCCTCTGAATTTTAACTCTCCACTACCATGCCAAATACTAACCTACTGCCAACATTTGCTCTTTTCCCCGCTCACATTTCTCCTTTCTACTGTAAGTGACTTCTCCACCATACATTTCTGCTGTCAGAAGAGACTTTCCCCATTTATCCAGCTCAAGATCTAGTCCTGGATTTCTACTGTACCCTTCCCTTCCTATCTCCCATGCTTCTTTACAAACACTACTGGATTTACATTGGCTAATTCATCAGCCTTTCTTCCCAATTCTGCCTCGTTTTTAATTGTAAAACATACTGAGTGAAGGATGATGACAAGAACAATCACAACACATGAATGAACAATATTTTGATGATGTATGAATTATCACACTTAAAATTGCAAAAAATCTCGAGACACAATAAACTGTATTGTGCAAAGCTCCACTGTCACTGCAGCGTGTATTTAGAGGCGTAATCAAACTTAATGCTGATTTTTAGCCCTGTGGCTAAAAAAAACCACAGAACAAATGAGAAACAAAGGAATTAGCACTGTCCATGTCAGGAATGCCTCAAGTATTTACTCAACCCACTGAATTACAGGGGTATCTATGCGCAGCTAGTGATACAAAATCACCTGGGATTCCATGACATTTTCCCGTGACCTTCAAAGATAATTGTAAAGAATAAAAATGTATCAGGAATCACACACTACTGCAGATAATTCTGCAATATTAAAGCTACCTTAATGCAAGTCCTACATGGAAACACACACAAAAGAACTCTTTATTCTTCCATAACCACACTAGTGACCATCTATGTCTGTCGTTACATGAAACAAGAGCTCCTTCCTCTACAGCAAACACAAAGTTTTTCTGGATCTTTCCTTATTTTCTTTTCAAAAGAAAAAAAAATTTGTTACCTGTTCATTTTGTGTGCCAAAAAATACTTCAAGAATAAACCTGATTATTAAAGAACTATAAAATACATTGTTTCTTCACCTCCTCTACCCAACTATGCCATGAGGTTTACATTGTACATAATACAGCAATGATACATTGGATCTTCAGGTTTGTTAACTAAAAGCAGTTTCACTGGGCCTGTGATTGATAAACTACGGGAGTATTAAAACATTAAAAATGTTAATCTTTGTAATAATCTCCTGAAAAAAAATTTTATTAATTTAAACCATGGATCATTTTAATATTTAATCATTGCAGACTTCACTTGGAATGAGGATAGCCATTCACTGAAAAGCTCTTCATTTTTTATCTTGAAAAATGATCAGCTAGTATTTATTCTGTAAATCTCTTCCCATTTTTTCCTCAAGCAAATAAACCCACAAGCAAATGAAAAAATCCACAAGAGCAGAAAAATTTAAGGCAGAGTTTGTGTCAGAAAACATTGACTTTCACACTCCTGTTTCCCAGGAGTAATGCATTACAAGAGTAGTATTGTATAAGAGTCAGAGGAATGAGGGAGGCTTCTACTGCAAATGGAAATCACTGGCTTCTTTGTCTACACCTTACAAGCATCTATGTTGCTTTCTCTTTACATATCTCATAACATGTAAACATCATAATTCACTTATTCTTCACAAGTCCTTAACACAGTGACTCAGCTTCCCACATTAATACTAAACTGGTTTAGGTTTCTTAATAGGCAGCCCAATTTTATAACATTAGCCCACTCCTATCCTCTCCTGTAATTCACAGCTTTCCTTGCTTAATGCAAAATTTCGATTAGTATGGAAATATCCCAAAGAAAAAATTCCAACAACTTCCTAGTTATGATAAAAGTCTCACAGAAACTCTCTAATTCTAATTGTGATTAACAATAACTAATCTTGATGGTATTGACTCCTTTTGAAAGGTATTAAAAATGGTCCCACCAAAACAAATTCCTGGTCTAGAGAACCAAATTTCACAGAAAAAATGCAAGGACAATATCTTCACTGAGCTGCAAAAAAATAACCCGAAGAAAACAACCCTTGTCTTGTTTTCTACATGGTGTCTACTAAAACTGGATGTTTCCTGAAGCTACTGCCTTAAGGTACACTGAGATTCAGTTGCCTTTTAGATGGGGCTGCAAGAATTTGGCTGAAATATTTGAATTAAATAAGTCCTAAAGATACCCTGGGAAGGGTATCTTTACAATTTAATTAAAATATTACAAGTTAATATACAAGTTAATATATTACAAGTTAATTCAAAATTACAAGTTAATATATTAGCTTACATGACTAGACATCATTCTGTATTTTTGACCAATAGTGAGGTAGAAGATTTTCAAACTGACACACAAACTGGCTTCCTTATCTGAAGAGGCTGCAAAGGCTAACAGCAAAAGCCACAAAATCACAGACTGGCAGAAGTGAGTGTGGCAACTTCCGACGCATATAAACTTACTCTGCAGAGTTCAAATTCATGGAAAAAAAACACAGACAACCAAAAAGCAGCAATAAAGGTGCTGCCTTTACTCCTGATTTTATGAGGAAAGTATGTATCTTGTTGTATATTACCTTTCACTAAAGTATGTTCCTAAAGAAAGATATATGGAAAAATCCTGGTCATTCAGTGTGATGTAGTAATAAACTCTGGAACCCAGTTGCTGGTATCTGAAATAGAAGGCACAGTCCTGTTCATATGACTTTAAAAAAAACCTCATATATATCTTTGTATGAAATCCAATACAAGACTTAAAGCTAATTACATAAGGAATTTTACCCCTGTTAACAGGCATCTCTGCTTTAGAAATCTGATTTGAAGTAATCTTTCAAAACCTAGATGTCTGAAGAGTTCACACATTTGCACTGAAAAAATATTTTCTATATTGTTTTTGCAGATACAAAATACTATCTTAAGTACAATAAGAAATCAGTTATAGAACACAGTGGTAATCTCTTCTTGGCTACATAAATCATATTCACAGAATTCCCACGATTTTTGATGGACCTCTTGAGGTTGTCTACTCATGCTCATCTACTCTTGCTCAACCAGGTTTAGCTAGAAGAGTATACATAAATTGTACCTGAACTACACTTACATCTTTTCAACTTCCATGAATAGAGAAAAGAAGTCCTAGCGAATCAATTATTTTAATTCACATGATGAATGATAATCATGTCACCAAAAATCTGGCCAGATTTTCTTGAAGTGATCATACAAGCTATTTTCTGAATAATTCTGAAGTTTGTCCCCAGCCCATTTTGTACCAAAAAATGATTCAGCCAAAGATGACATGCCAAACAGCAGTACTTAAGAAATAGTTTCATTTTCCCCATATTTGTAGTATTTAGTGTATCTCTTAAACATCACTTTACACAGTTTTCCACTATAGATGTCACCCATCAGTAGCAAAGACTAGATTAGAACCCAATCCATCTCTAACAGCAGGTACCCTTCCATTCTGACTAGCTCTTTAGGAATGAGCCTGGGCCCCAACAGGAAAGAACTGAAAACCTAAGACATGTAATTGAATTACTGAGTGTGAAGGTATGTGCTGCATATACAGGCCCATTACACCATAAGCTCTTTCAAAAAAGGTTTCTGGTACTACTATGAACTGTCCTTTTAACTGTGTGGGCTGATGGAAGGTGGAGCAGCTTTCGAGCCACACGAACAGAGTGGCAGAGAATCCCCTGCCAACACTTCACATTTAGGAGTTTTGCAGCTCACATATTCTCACATATTTCTGTCCAGGATTTTCTGAGCACAGGCGTGACCAGAGTGCTCTGCAGAGAACACAAAGGAGTCCAATATACCCGGAACATATCACGCCTGCAAGGCAAACATAGCCAGCTCAACAACTCTGGGCTGGATCAGATTTACTGCACACCCACAGCCGGCCGAACACATCCAGCAGCACTACACGGCCCGGTCTCACTGCACGTGGGGGGTCAGCACACACAGAGTAGCGGATTGTCCAGCTCCAGACATCCTAACATCCCACACAGGACGGGGTTTCACACACACCCAACCACACCGCAGGGGCCGGCAGCATATGAGCAGCCTCGCTCACGAAGGAAAACCGTGAGCCATCCTCGCATGGAGGCAACGCAGGCTTCGGCCAGTTCGCTGGCGTGCGGGGGCCAGGCCTCGAACACGGCCTCACCGAGAACACCTTGGTGAGGAGTACGTTTCCTTCTAGTGTGGCTGCCTGGTGAGGGTCGTACTTCTCCGGGCACGGAAAAGCAGCCCTGGCAGCCGAGGGATCTCGGTAAAGTGAAACGGAACACAAGCCCCAGCCCCAAGACAACGCACTGCAGCGGCCTTTCCCGCCCACGCCCAAAATGGCGGCAGCAGCGCCGACCCCCGCCCGCCCCCAGCCCCTCCGCTCGCGCTCCGTGGGCGGGGCCGCCCGGATTGNGGGCCGGGCGGCACAGCTCCGCCTCCTCCCTCCTCTGGCGGCGGGGCGACTTCCTGCGCTCGCGGGGCTCCCGCCAGCTCCTGCCCGAGCGTCCCCGCCTCCCGGGCCCGCCCGCTCTGCCCCAGCCCCGCGCTGCTGCCGGCGCCGAGGTGGCTCCCGGCCGTCCGTGCCCCGAGCGTGTGTTGCAGGGTTTTCCAGAGGTGATGCTCTGGGGGAGGCTGAACGCCGTGGATTGCTTGAACGTACCTCTCTCACACCCTCCGCTCACCTTCTACTACTGTGTTTCTTGCCTGTTGCAGAAATAGACTCGTTGAGCAAAAAGCAATCAGCCACCTTCACATCGTAGAATCACAAGGTGGTTTGGGTTGGAAGGGACCGTAAAGATCATCATCCTCACTCATCACAAGGCCACTTCAGTGGGAACTTACATACAAAGTCCTGAAAACAAAACACATAGCAAATTACGAGCAGGTAATTTTTTGGTTGCCTTGAGATGATGCTTCTACAACAGATAAGTCTTTTACTTCTGTGCAAAAAGCAAGCCACTGACTTTTGGAACAGCTTACTGATTAGTATTGCGAGTGCACGCTGTGGTTCCTGCAAAATGGCACTTGATAACCAAGTGTAACACTCCCTTGTAAGGAAACATACACAGAAAAAGAAATATTTGCGTTTGTTTACCTCTGCAACTTTGGAAGTGAAAGCTATACCCAGCTGAACTTTCCCATCTTTCTAGATGATGTGCATATAGAATGGAGAACAAGCCTGAAGAAAATTTGATTAATCAGGGTTTGTGTCTTGCACGCATACCAAACCAGGGTTTTCTCCAGTCATTTATATAGCAAGCTTAATAGATGCTTCAAATGATACAGAAGCATAACTTATCCTGATTTTGAGTGATGAAACAAAGTACTTTTTTGTATCCTTATATTTTGCCCAGAAATCTCACACTAAGGATATTTAGCTGTTTTGAATGTGGCAGGTCACTAGACACGACCTTACATTTTCTTCCCAAGAAATTTTGTGCCCCTCTGGGGCTGGAGTTACCATGACCACTGTGGACACCTCCTCTGATTTTTCCAACCTCCGTGTTCAGAATTTTCAACAATAATTTTATTTCATTTGTAAGCCTAATAGAAGGGCAGGGATCATATATATGTAAAATATTTTAATATTTCATTTTGACTTTCTGATTGTTTCAGTATGATTCAGTTAAACCCAAGTCATGATTATGCTCATGGATATTTAAATACAGTATTATGTAAAAAACAGCAATCACATTTGAATAGATGTCACATGTGATTTTTGACTGTGGAATCACAACCAAAAAAATCCCATGAAGAAATGCCAGCATCAGTGTTCTTGGCTACATTATTTTTTATTATCTGAACCACTGCTAAGGAGTTTGTTTGTGTGAGTCCAGGTAGCAAAATACATCTGATTCTAGTTCAGTTTCACCTAATGTGACTTAATCACAATATTCATTTCACTACTGCGTTGTTCTGAGTGATAAACCAGCGTATGCACAGCAGCCTCAATATTTAGTCTCATAAGGAATTATGACTTTGTGAAAAAGAGCTCCATGAGCACTGAGATGTTCTCACCATTTTAGTTTCACTGTTTCATGTTTTCATTCTTAATCCTCATTTTATGGGAAAATTGTTTTTTTCCCACTGCATTTTTCTTTTCTGCAAGAAGGGATTCACACTGGTCAGAATGGAATGGTCAGAAAGCTTGACAGCAAGCTTGACACAAAACAGTGACCAGCTTGCTGTGTTTTGTGGGGTAAGAAGCAGCCTGGGTGGAGTATTTGTGTCCTATGATATTTTTTATGTTTCTTACAGGTATAAATAGAGGAGAGATACCATTACTATTATGTGACTGTAACTGAAATGTATGTCAATCAGAGAGGGATTTTCGTTGATCTTGCCACACCCATTAGTTTTCTGTCATATCCCTGGATCAGTTTAGTGTAAAACTCAAAATGTGTGTTTAAATTACATAGCTTTATCTCACAATTTTTTAAAGTAAATGTATCAGACATTGTTTTCAGTAACTGTCTCTTCCTGGTTTTTCTCCTGTTTTCATTCTTTCACTGGATCTTGAGCTTCTTCTGACAATTTGACAAGAATCTGCTCCTTTTTGTTCTCATCTCATGCAATGATTTTTAAGTTTATGAATTGTGATTTTTTTTTTTTTAACGGAAGTGTAGTTAAGTCCATTGAAAATAGGTTTCCTTTTTTGTTTATCTTTTTCAATGCTCCGAGAAGCAGTTTCTGAGCTTTTAGAGTTTGGTTAGTTTAGGTAAAAAGCTGGGAAATGTTGCTCAATGTCTTTGTTCCAAGTTGACAACACAGATTAAATTAACATACAGAAAACTATCTCTCCAAAGTGTGGCAACTTGTCTACTGTCTAACCTGATGTCTCCTCATGCATGTCTAACCACCAAGTTAAGCTCAAAGATGTGAAACTATGTCCTTAATTATTTTTTGTTCTATTAATTTTGCTATCACCAAGTAAGAGTTCTGTCTTGTCTCTTATCCTGAGCTGTAGCCTGAACGTTGCAAATAAAACAGCTATTTGATTGGGGCTGCTATTCAGGCTAACACTGAAACTTTCAGGTAGTACTTTACTTCAGAACTTCTGAAAGGTACAATATTTCCCCATGTGACCACAAAGCTAAAACGCTCTTCATGCTCCTGTCACTTCTGAACAATGTAATTTCTGGTGGCTTTGACAGATAGTCTTGCTCTTCTCATATCCAACCAGAACTGCTACTGAAAGAAATAATTGCCTTAGCTCATCCCTTTATCCATGTAATTCCTCACTTTGCATCTCTCCAATGTCTCCCATCTCTATGCTGGCTCTGTACACACTTTGCCTTCATTTTCAAATCCTCTATTCCTATCCTGTTTTGTTTTCACTTAGCTTTTACATGCCGTTTCTCACCTTTGCCTAATAAAGAATTCTGGTTCCACTACTTTTTTTTTTT